>JAPZDY010000002.1:3038155-3056143 GCA_029783645.1 Ctenochaetus hawaiiensis
TGACGTCACGGAGGGTTTGTCCAGTGTTTTATACAGTCAATGCTGTAAAACCTGTGACTGCCACCCCAGACTCAGCATCAGTAAGCCTGGGCGACACGAGCGGATTATCACCCATTGGAAACCTTTGTGTGGATTCTGGTAGAGGTTGTTTTAACCACCCAACACATTTTTTTCAGTTTAGCTCTTTTTATCTTCTTATTAAGAGTCTTGGTTTTGCACACAGCATTTGTAGACTTTCACTGTTGAGCTACGGTGAATTTCAGCATATCTACTAAACATTTATCTCAATTAAAACTACATTTAAATATTGATCTTTAAAAGCTGCCATACAAATGTTATTTAATAAGTAGAATATTAATGCCAGCCCAAAGAGAGCTATTAACACTAGAGGATCTTTATCAGGACCTACTCAACTGGTCAAACCCAATAAAGGGAGTGTAGATATCATTAGATAAGCAAACATGAAAAAGTCATATCGATCTCTGTAAAAGCATTTGAAGGAGCTTTTCCTCACGTCCCTTGGCACTACTGTACAATCGATACACATTGTTTCATCATATAATTGATAGCGTCTGAGTGAGAGCATGTCTGGACATGTCAGTTTTACAGGTGTCAGTCACCATTACAGGGTTTTGTAGGTTCTTCTGTACACCCACATTGTTCACATTGTTATGAAATAGTTCACAGGAAGGGATGGGCAGTGGTCAAGAAAGGCCAAAAGGTAACAGGAAAAGACTGAGTCATATTACAGGATGTACAGTACTATCATCCCCAACTACGTCATCATTCACTTTCATACCATTTATGATCCCTTGTGAGTAATTTCCCACTGCTTTACTTAAACGCAGCTCAGTCATCCTCATGTTTAACTGTATCTCTTTTTACACACACTGTTTTGACTCACTTTGATCCCTGTGTATCTTTCCATTTTGCCATCTGTGTCGTAAGTAACGTAGAAGGTTAAATTTGGTTTTATGGTGAGCCAGAAGGCCGGTTAATCTTTTCTGAAACTGTCCCTGTGTTGTATCAAGGCCTGTAGGAAGTCAAGGCGACGTTGAAGACAAATATTTACCCTTCCTTGGCAGCTTCCTCACACACAGACAGTAAAAAAAAAAAAAAGGCTATTTGATTCCTCGTAGTCATTAACAAGGCCTTGGATGAGTGGGTCAGAGGGTCAGAATGTAAGGCCACACTGTTCCAGTTAGTAGGAGACAAGGAATGATGAAAGCGAAATTCTCACCTCACTTGAACTTTGTTGTGAGAGACAGATTGGCCTCCAGTGAAACTTCCAAACCTGCTTCTGTGCTGCACTCAGTTACATATTTACAACTCCAGCTCATTACCTGGCACTACTGACTTGACTACATCAAAAGCATAAAAAGAAGGTAGCCTCTTTTTATTAGCAAGTTGTTTAGTGAGCTCTTTTTTAGGGGTTTTCCTTGTTTTTTTGCCTTTTTTCCTTTCCTACTGTATTTTGTCATCCTGAAATACAGTTGAAATTAACTAATCAGTTTTATCTTACAGACGTCTTTAAAAGATCTGGTTTCAGTTATTCTACATATATTTTTATTTCAACAATAATATTTCTCCCCACACTGTGTGACACTTCAGCTTATATATAACACTCAGCTTTATTTTTGAGTTTAGTATGTTTTCAATTTCTATATGTCAGAGGATTTGTACACGATGATCGTATTCTGTTTTCAGTATGTTTAACACAATGTCCTAACTTTTTTGGAATTAGTTAATGAAAAATCTAGTCATAAACAACACATTTTTTCACATTTTATGGCTCTGTTATTTCTTAAAACAGCTGAGCAGGGCAGTTCGTTTGGAAACAGATAAATGTGTTTTGTTGGGGACTATGTTTTCCTGTGGATTAATACACATTGGTGCTTTAGTGTACATTTCCAGCTGCAGCACAGTGCATTTGGGATGCACTTTAAATAAACCACAGAGCTTGTGTTTGGCAAAATGAAGAAACATATCATTCAGTGCAGCAGTGTGGCTCATAGATGTGTTTTTAACAGCCTTTAAACAACAATAGAGCTCTGTGGCACAGAGGAAGAAGACAAATTAGGCTTCAGATATTCAGTTTTGTTTGTGGCTTTTCTTGGGTTTTTTAGCAATAAAAAATGATATGTTTAGATATGTTTGAATTAGAATCTTTAAAAAGCTTGAGAATAAGTGTGACATAAGCATGTTACTGTAATCGGTTAAACACTGTTATGTGTGTTACTGCAGTAACGACACATAAACTGAGCTGTTGGCATGTTTCTGGGTAAACCTGCAGCATCGCCGCAGAAGCGAGGTCAACACCGACTCCCCCCCCTTATCTTCCACCAGCATATGAACTCTTAGCACATTCTCAGAAATATTTGTCACAAAACCGATATTCGTTTCCTCAGAATTCCTTTTAGTCCCGCCCCCTTCTTACATTTAAGCGCTGAGAAGTCATCCTGTAACCTGCAGCCTCCCTTGTAAGTGCTGGTGAGTCAGGAGTCGGTTGCATTGTTCAGGTTTAAGTTTGAATTTCTGTGGTTGTTCGATGGTGGTGATGTCACCACTTTTGGCAGCACTTGGGCGTGAAAGAAAATAGACTCCACGGTTTTGTTATCAAAGAGGAATCAGAATGACTTAAAACTCCTGGAATGTCTCAGGAATGATATCTGCACTCCCACTTTACGCCTCTCAAGCCTGTCTCTTAAAAAAACATAAATCTCTAACTCCGGCACACTTGCTGTGGCAACTAATAATGTTCCTCAGTGGCAGGTTTTCCTTCAGCAAACACTGAGTTTCCCTCCAGCTTTGCCTGTGGGCTTTAAGGAGCTCTTGGACACGTTGTTTCATTTCCTTATTGATCCAGTTGATGTAGAATTAATTAATTAATTAATTTGCAGAGATTCACATTACGAGAGAAAGATCAAAACCCTGTTTGGATGTTAATCATTTCTTTAAACAGTGATCTCTTCCCTCACATTCAATTATTATTGCACAGTGCGAGTTCATCCTCAGCTCAGAATAAGATGTATGCATTAGCCCTGTTTTCCTGCAGATCTTTTAAGGCAACTGTCGGCTCGTCCCAACAGCTCCTTGTACAAAGATGTTTGTCACAAATTACTGTTCAGTGAATAATGATCTCATACTTTTCATGGTGTGATTGGTTACACTGATTAAAAATTCCGTAACAGATGTATCATAATGGAGATTATGTAGATTATTGTGACTCAAATGACTCTAACTCACACAGGGTGAGGTTCTGATCACAAGTCTGTCAGTATATGATTCATCTTGTATATGTGTAGTGTAATAGTTTTATTTTCCACCTTCACTCGCTGTCACATGTGTTTTGTCAGGTTAGAGCTGAATAAAAAGAGGAATGTATAATAGTCAGTAATATTTCACTACTTAGTTATCCATTGAGGAAATCCAAGTCCGGTTAATGATGAATTAGACTGTATAAAAGTTATGTGTTAACGTTTTGCCCCTGTTCCTGCTGCCGCAGTATGTTTTTTGAAGATGTGTGTCACTCATTCAAAGCTTCACTGGATTAAATGGAGGTTCTGCCCTTTATTCACCCGTTGCCATGGTGAATTTTATTGGAGCTGAATTGATGATAGCTTTTTGTCAGTCACCATGCACCTGGTAAACTCAGGGTGCAGGGTTTCCACATGTCGGGGTTAGTTGGCTCAGAGCTCAGGGTGAGTGTCTGAGGTTGTTAAACTGGCTCTCTGGAACAGGTCACAGCTCCTCTAATAATATCCCAACATCCTCTGTGTTATTAGCCTCTGTTTCCAGTAACACCACCTACTCGACTGACTATTCTCTGTCCTTTCACTCTCTTTCTCCTGTCTCATATCTGAGCACAGTTTCCAGTTACTGCCCCCCCTCAACCTCCCCCAAATGAAAGACTTTGTTTCTCTCCTCTGACTAACGCTCAGGTATCTGAATTGAGCGTTTGCCAGACAAATCATGTCTTTTCTAAAGAAAAGCACTGACAGTTTGGAAGTGTGGACAACATGAGCATCATCAGGAGTGAGTCAGAGGACCACGTCCAGCTCAGCTGATCTGCTGTTGTGTTTGTGTATGGGATTTGACTCTGACTGGCGCCTCCATTTGGCCAGAGATCAGAACTGCGTGCTCTGCAGCTCTTTTCCAGGAAATGATTTCAGTGGGCGGTAATGTAGGCTTGGTAATCTGAGGACAACGGTGGGAAAGAATGTCAGCAACAACGGTTTTGCAGGGATCTGCTGCAGAACTGGGACGAGGGAGGGGAGGGTACACATTTTTAAAGCCATAGTTGTTGTGACTGGCTCTCATAAATGTCTATAATGAAAATAATGATGTGGATTTTTCCTTTAATCGGTGAGATCTTGTTATGACTGTGCACAGCATCGATGCAGGTGGTTTCTGGGACTTTTTGCGCGTGTTGATGTCTCCTTTACCTGTATGATTGCTGTGGTGATGGAAATTTCTACATGTGACTGTGTGGGTTGTGACAGTCATTTGGACACCAGCTGTGGGAGGTTTACTTCTCTAACTTGGCTTCTCTGATGCCAGAGACCTTTACAGAAGGGAATCTACCTGACTGTCTGAGCCTGCCGGTTGCCTTTCTCTTTGTTTTTGTTATTTGACAGGGGAGTTTAAAGGAATGCCTGTGGGTTTTTTTCCAAAGTTGAATACATCTCACATAGTCAGCAGCAAATGCACTCGTGATTAACTCTTTCCTTTTTTCCTTTCCCTTCTCTCTTTTTCATGTCTGCCAGGAGCGCTTTGCTGAAATCTTCGGGCAGGACGCGGCGGCAGAGAGCAGGAGGTCTCAGGAGAGTTTCAAGAAGTGGCTATTGGCAGGGATGACCCTGGTGACCGGGGTCGTAGTGGGCTCGCTCATCGCCCAGAAACGCCTGTGAAGGGAGACACACGATGAAGACCTTCCTCACACTCTTCCCCAACCTGCATACTTCACTCCCCTCAACCTGCACACCACAGAAGAAGAAAAATGAAGGTCCTGTTTGTCTCGTCAGAACTGCTGATGACGTTTACTCTTTTTTTTTTCCTCCCTCACACATCCTACAATGGACCCATGTGTTGTTGAACTTTAGAGTAAAAGACAGAGAAGGGGAAGAGTCACTGGTATTCATTTGTTCACCTTCCTCCACCCTGATAAAAGAAATCTGTGGTTATACAGGAACAAACATGTTATTCTTTTATTCTATCACAGAACCAATTGTTCCTTCTTTAACTGGTTCCTGTATTATTTTTCTCTCATCATGTTTGTATGTATTAGTTTTAACAAATTTTGGTTCCCCTTTTTCGTTCTCAGAAGAGACTGAAACTGACTCCAGTCTTCACAGTTTAACCCAAACCTGTCTGACACACAGAGTCAGTGTGCTGTAGAGCCTGAGTGGCTCTACATGTCTCATCTTGAAGCTTGTTTTGTTGCTCGTCCCCACAGACAGCTCTACGATAGCGTTGTATGTGCCATATGGAGAGTGAAAGCAGGGGAGGATGTAGCACCTGGTCCTGAACAGCTTCAGTAGTTCCCATTTCCTGCCAGCCATCCTGATCACCAACACGTATAGAGTAACATCACAACCCATGGCTCCATACACTTGTTTGTTTGTTTTGTCTTGCTCTTTTCTTCATGCCCATCAGATTTGTATGAATGGTAAACAGAGTTTAGTTAATAAAACATGGCAGTCTTAAACTAAAAGCTTAACGAGAAAAAAAAGTCCTCTGCTTGTTTGTGTTTGTTGGTGTGTTTGGTTTTGGATTTGTGAACCATTAAAACCCCTCTGCTCCCGCTGGTCTGTGCTTCATGGTCAAACTTGGCCTTGTTTTTTATCCTGTTTGTGTTTAGTCAGCCTGCTGAGTGCCACACCACTGAGTGTGGCAAGCTCTCAGAATCGGTCTCACTGCAGTTCATATGAGCTGGGCTCCGCCGCTCCAACCCTCCATGTTTACTACGCAGTAGCTGAAGAATGCAGCAAATACTGTAGCAACACACACTACAATACACAGAGCAGCAGCGGTCCCAGCAACACGCAGCCTGAAAGACCTTTCTGTCTTCACTAGTTTAAGGGTTATTTGGATGCAAAGTTTCATTTTGCCAACTCTTTATTTTAACACCCCCTGTTTTGTATTTCAAAGCAGTGCATAAACATTTAATTCATTGTCACACCGTATACTATAGTTGTGAGCAGGTATGATTTTTAAGTGATTTTGATGTAACACCCCTAACTGATGTATAAATGGTAAACAAATTATCAAGCAGATTTAAATGTGTTCAATGGCATGATTACACTTATTAACAAATCCTTACAGCTTTACATGACATGTAACTATTAGGCAGCTAGCTACTTCTTAACATGAACAAAAAATCTTGATATGTATCACTTAGTTGTTTATTTGTTCTAAGTTCAAAACAATACATAATCAATTGTATCTATTTCAGTTTACAGTACTGTGTTATAAGCTGTTTATTGTTTATAGAGCTGCTACAACTAGTCGATTGATCCATAAGTTGATGAAGACAACTTTGACTATCAGTTAATAAACATCATTAGTGAGTAAAAACACTGTTTTGAGCTCCTCATATTAGACAATTTCTCTCATGTTATATATTCAAATTTCATGTAAAACAAATATCTTGTGGGGGGGGGTGTTTCTAAGTGATGGTCTGACAAACAAGACATTTGAAGACTTCCCCTTGTGTGCTGGGAAATTGTCTTCTGACACTGTACCAACTAAACAGATGACTAATCAGATGAAAAAATCTTCACAGCAAAAATAGATTTCAGTTTTTTGCCATTTTTTATGCTACTCAGTAGGGGGGTTAAAGTAAAGTGTTGGTGATTTCCATGCTAATTTTGCAATAAAATCCCAATCATGTACTGCAGTGCTCAAACAAATACCACTTTTCCCTTTTTTTTTTTTTTTTTACCTGTGTGCCAACTCAGCTATCATTCCTCATTTCTGAACTCTTAGTAAAATCTCCCATTTATCAATGACAGTTCTGCTTCATGTTGTCACCAGACTGAACATCATAGCCTTCTTAAGATTTATGTAGCAAACTGATGAAGCAGCTCCCTTTGAGGAGCCGGCGCAGTTCTGCATCAGGTGTTATTTGAGTTAGATTTGATTAGAAATGTGTCAGAGTGTGTCTGTTTACCACCTTAAGCAAATCAGCGGCTGTCAGTGGCTGTAGGACCGTAGAAACTTCGACACTCAAGCCGTCATATCCCATCTCTCACGCTCACTTCAAGTTCTCCACGCCTCCTCCCCAAGACACCTCCAATCTGTCAAATCTCCATCCGTCTCTCCTCCTCTTTCCCTCTCCATCCAGCTCCGCCTCTTCCTCTGTGGTCCCCCGGCTGTCACCGCACCTAGTCACGTGTGTCATTCACAGCTGGCCCACCTGCCGCTTCACACAAACACCTCTGCGCGCACACACACTTGTAATGTACACACCTGTCAGTCAGATGTAGTCCATGAGAGACAGGGAGAGGAAGACCTCATCTTTGTTTCCAAACCCCTCTCATTCTTTAATTAAAAACTGAAGTCTGAGGAGTGTTTGTGGCCCGGAGTTTCTCCCACCACAAACTGGCAGCTCCATTTATTTACTGGGAGGGAAAGAGACAGTGGGGTGTACTCCTCACAGTACTTTAATCCTGATCTTATTCCAAGTACTGTCTCATGTTAACAGCGAAATGTCTTCTATTCTGTTCTCTTCTATTCATGTGTGATACAGCAGCTCAATAAAGCACAATGCAGCTTTTGGTGCCATTTTCTCATCAAAGAAGGGTTCAGCTCTACATTCAGCCGAATGGAACCCAGAAAGTAAACAGTGTAAAAAAAAAAACACAACAAAACAAAACAAAATAGTAAAAAAAAAAAAAAAAAATCCTAACTCACAATCTTCATCACTTCGTAGTCAGTTCAAGCATTCAGCTACAAGCTGCGTCCCCTGTCCTCAAGGCGGGGCCCTTTTGTCTTCATCTATTCCAACTTTTTGCTCCTCTCCATCATCGTAGTTAATAAAGACATCACCGCGTGCATTTACAAACATGGATTTCTCTCTAAAGTCCTGATTACTCCCCTGAAACAAACGTTTCCCCAAACAAACTGCATTGACTCTCGATATATCATCCTCTAAATGCTTGTGTCCTGAGCATCTTACTAGCCAAGGTCTGATCTCATACATTCCAGTACAGTATATATATATATTTTTCTAGTTTATGCCCCACCAAGAAGCTGCTCGCAGGCTTTTTTCTGCTGTCCTGGCCCTCACTAAAACAAGTTCCCTTCCTACACATATGAATGAGTGTGTTTGAGTTTGTGTGTGTGTGTGCGCGTGTGTGTGTGCGCGTGTGTGCATGCAAGTGAATTTAACGTGTGGCAAAATGTTCATGAAGGAGGCACAAGTGAAGGAAGTGTGACAGCATTGGCACGATCCTATATCTATATGCTAGTTATTTAAACTGATTAGAATAGTACATTAGCTTAGTAACATATTTAAGAAACAAAACTGATGGCTTTTGAACATTATTTAATATTTGGTGTAAAAAGCTTAATTGTGCCCCTTCAAATGGCCTTAAACTCCATCTTTACATTGATGTGAATTGTCATTCATTGTGTTTTTTAGGATTATTGGACTGTCAATTAACAAGAAAAATGCAAAGTTAGAGGATATTTTCAAAAAGTTAGCTCTCTGATGCATTCTTGTTGGTCATAAAGAATACAGACTTAAGGATTGCAACCATGTCCAATGGTCTCTGTATGTGTTAATGCCATTGTAAAATTTTAAATTACATCGAACCTAATAAAGCCCATGCTGAAAGATGTACTGAGTCTGTGTCTTACATGGTGGTTGGATGTGTTAGAGCATGCATACATGAAGAGTTGGCCATTAAGACATGCTGTTAAATATTAAAAGTGTTTCCAGAAAAAGAAGTCGACCAGAAGAGAGTTAATGTTATGCTTAAAATGACTGCTTAGCTCACTGTGAGGAACCAGGACTATGAATAGGAAATGCAGATAAACAATAATCTTTACACCCATTTTGCAGCAGCTAATCGCTGCTTGAAAAAGATGTAAATGTTAAATTTTTTTGTCTTGTTTTGCACATGCTAAACATTGATTTGTTAGTTTAACTTCTAATGCTCATGCATTTCTTTGGCCTCACAGTTCTGTTTTGGGCTTTTTCATTTGTATGGAAGCCAAGAGAGACCATTTACCTTATTTACTCTCATGTCTGTTATCGCTAATGAGTTTTTTTTTCTTTTTGTGTTATCTTGAGATAATCAGGATTCTATTCAGTAATAACAGGTTTATTACTAATTACTAGTTCACTGTGAATTAATCTTGCCTTCCTAAAAAAACACAAGGCTGATTTCTTGAAATAACAACTTAACTAATCTGTTATTACAAGAAAACAAATGGTCCTGTCCTCTTTTAACTCACAGCCAAATGTTTATTTGAGGTCAGTGGAACCGTGCCAGCATGTTTAGATTGGTGACTTGAAAACTGAAGCCACTGATTAAAGAGTGTGGGATCAAGGAGAACCAATTGTAGATCAATTCACTGGATAGTCCTTCAGTTAAGGTCTAACAGGCTAAAATTGTGTCTCTTTGTTAGAGCTCAGATCAGCTCTTGCCATTTAAGCAAATGACTGGTCTGGCAGGAACTCTACACGTGAGTACACATAAATCATATTTGATCAAATGAACCAGGCACTTATTTTCAGGTGTTCATAATTAACCTTTGACATAAATGATTGTTTTCTCAAAAAATGAGTGTTTTGTTTTCTCAAGATAACAAGATAAATTAAATAGTGATCACACATAAATGATTTCATTTGTCTTAAGATAAGGTGATAATTAATTCCAATTTTAGATCTTAGTCATCCTAAGATAAGGTAATCACTAAATTTAAGATCTTAAGATTAAGGCCGTAACGAGCATGGTGCCAGCCAGCTCTAGCTTCCAGCTCCTATCAATTTTGATATTCCAAATACGCAAAAATTCTCCCCAAAAGACAGTAGACAAAAAAAGTTAAGCTAAATATGTTAGTGTGCTACAATACTCACAATGACACTTTCTCTGGCCAATGGAGAGCAGGCGTTCAAGTCCGTGTTGCTTTTATGATACATGCTAACTTTAGCTAATAAGCACTAAACAAAAGGAAAGCTTTTTCTACAATGTGCCATGTATCGATTCTTCATGATTCCAGAAGAGTTGGTGAAATGTCAGTTGGCACAGTACCTCTGATTGATCCTTGATCCTCTACTGATGTAAAAGATACCATAGACAAATCTATAAAATACTTCATTTTAAATTAATTTAAAAACTTCTGGAGTCAAATTAGTTAAAGAAAATAAAGTATTATTAGCAGGATGTAGTCATATCTATAACTGAGCTGTTAAAACGTATTTTCTTTTAACAAGTAAAAAAGCCCAATAGAAATAAGTTAACCTGTTTTAATAGAAATAAGTTTACCTGTTTTAATCAAGAGCAACTTGTTTTTAAAATGTCTATATCTTTTAAACATTAGAATAAACAATAAGGAAGACAGCTGTAAGAGTTTTGAAAAATTGTTGAAACAATGATGTTGCTATGAAAATGGGTTCAGACAAGCCTACTTCTACAAACAAGAGAATTTTGTTACAATTTGTTTTCTTATTGTAAGTAAACAATACAAAATGTTTTAAAAGCTGATGATCTGCAATGGAACTAGTAACTATACCGTACAAAAAGTGTAGTAGAGTAAAAAGTACACAATTAATACAATACTGGAGTAGCGTTATCATGTAACATTACCTGGAAATACTCGAGTAAAAAATGAGTATCTCAGAATTGTGCTTACGTTCAGTACCTTAGTTAAGGTATTAAGTTATTCTTCTCCACTGCTGAAATGGTCAGATTCTTAGTTTCAATGCTATTTTGTGCAGTTCTTTGCTTTGAACACACACAGCCTGGGCACCAGTCTGACTGTGGGAATGAGCCTGTCACTCGGTGACACTTTCAGTTGGCATTCTCCTGACCTCCCACTATCTGTGTATAACTATTTTGCATGGTTATCGTCACTGCAACCCGGGCTTAGTGCTGCCCAAGACCATTGTAAGTTTAAAGAAATACAATCAAGTCAGAGTATTTTTCCACTATAGCAGAATGATCATGGCTGCAGCCAGACATTTCCCCAGTGCTGACACAGTCATACTCTAAAAAATACAAGCAGATAAACAGCCAATCAGGGCTTTACTCTCCATAATAAAAGTGTTAGACAGACATATGAGCAAAACTTTATTATTATATGGTTACAACAGGACGGACACAGTTATCACCATGACAGAAGGCTGAAGTAGATGAAGGCATAGCTGCTGACTGAGAGCCACAGGTGGCACAGAGAAAAATGACCCCAGAGATGTGGAAAGTGGATAAGCTCCATCTTTCTAGTGGTTTTGTCAGTTGTGCTGCAACATTCAAATAGACCCTGACTTGGACAGCAGCCTCACAGGGGCGTCTCTGAGGGGACAGGTCCACACTCTGCACCGCCTCAGCCACAGTCTCTTTACTTCCACTGGCCCTTCTCGTAGTCCCACTTGGCTGAGAAGCCCTGGACGGGGTTGACCCTCATGTCCAACATCCTCTTCAGCTGCTTGGCCTGCCACTCCTCGTCCAGGGTCCTGGGCCTCTCAGGGTAGACTAATGCAAACAAGGAATAAAGACATATATAGAATTGCCTACTAACAATATACCTCTAAAAAAGATAAAAATGGATGTGATGCAAGAACTTCTTAAATTATTTTCCATTCAAACCCTGCTGTAATTATAGTATTAATAACAAGTCACATCAGTGGCTCTGGAAATGTGCATGCTGGTTAACTGATTACTGGGACACTTAAAAGGAACAGAGCAGTCATTAATGTTGTTAGCTGCGGCTGTGCTTTCTCTTCTAAGACAAATCATAACGTCTGCTGTAAAAAAAAAAAAAAAAAAAGTCTGCACCAGAGACTGTGTGGCATAAAATGTGTGATTTTGAGGCTAAAAGGGTCCTTGTTAATATTTAAAATGGATAGATGGGTTTGTTCTTTTAGAATATAAAAGGCAGATTTACCGTAGACTCTCTGCCACCAGACCACCAGGCCAGTGAAGCCCAGGAAGATGAAGACCCCACCTAAAACGGTCTTCCACTCTGCTGTCGTCTGCTTCATCTCTGGGTAGGTCTGACGGAACATCATCCGGTACACTGAAGGAAGGAAGAGAGAGAAGAAGTGAAGGAGAGGACGGGAGGAGGGGTGAGATAGAGGTCAAGAGCAAAAAATTACAGAACTGCATATGAATGCAATGTTGAAATATTCCTTTTTTTCATGTTCTGTGTTGTGTCACCATTGTAACATGCCTTGATATGTATTCAAATGTTCATTGAACGTACTGAGGGAAAGTGAGGTAGCGATAAGTCTTAACAGTTGAGGGTGTCCAGGGGTCCAGTGACTGACCACTGCTGCAATGTCCTGAGTTAAAAACTGGCCTGGCACTTAAGTTGCAGTCATACCTCCTCTATTTCTCCATGTTTAACTGTGTGAAGCTCTGCTGCCACTATCAGAGGAAGGCTGAAAGAGAGGCTACTATGTAAGTGCTGCCTTCCTTTGTTCTGTCTTTGATCTCAGCCATGTTGTGCTTCCTGTGCGTTGATTTCTCTATTTAATATTTGATTCACTTGAAGTATTGCACACATTTTCTGAGATACTTCCTGAAATATATCTGAGATATAGTCAGTAAAAAGGTCAGCACTCCACTAATCTGAAATTTGGTGGAATTAAAGTACAACTGAGCATAAAATTAGAACTCATACTCATTTACAGTTAGTGTTTCCACTACTGGTCACACTGTGCTTGTGAAGGAGTTGTGGTCTCACATAAATTTCGACAGTGTTAATGTAATTTCGATGTGTTTCTCAGCTTGTTGTGATGTGTGTCGTCAGCTTCATTGTGTGTCCTCTCAGCCTGAGTGAAGAGGAACCTACAGGCAATCTTCTCCTCTTTGCTCAGCTGGCTCCAGGGTCCTTTCTCCTTTTGTTTCAGGCTCTTGTCAGCAGAAGTCAGGACATCTTTGTAAGCTTTGTCAGGCAGAGGAGTGTCCAGACGGTCACAGTACATTGGCTGAGACATGTCCACTGTCTCTGCCACCTCTGAATGGACAGAGACACAAAGGGTCACTCATGGAACTAAATGGCCAAACAATGTACAGTCAAGAATTTTATTTTATAAACCTGACTTAGGAAATAATAACTTTTGTCTCCCGTGTGCCTTTCTCTTTTATATGTCTTGAACTAACACAATAGCCATTTTTCCAAAAGGCTTCAAGTAGTGACAGTGCAACAGCGCCATCTGCTGGTTTAAGGAGGCTTTAGACTGAGACTGCCTGAAAAGGGTAGGCCTATATTAAATGGAAACACTGCAGAATAACTAACACTAGTTTATTTGAATCTGGTTCGAAACAGCTTCACTTACTTTGGTGTGTTCTACAAAGTCAGCAAAGTCAAAGTCATCGAAAATCTCCCAGTAAGTTCTTTGAAAAATATAAAGCCTACTGGTGTTTCACTTAATTCTGAGACCCATCAGAAAATGGGGCACATAAAGGTCTGTGACCAGATATTGACAGTGTTTTGTACTCTGAAGTTACACAACTGTGCACTTCAGTTTCTTTAGTCAACATTCCGGATCTTCTGTCGTTCATCTTTGATAACGGATGCTATCAAATACAGTATCTTTATTAGGCTAATTATTTGTAGTATCAACAGGCGAAATTCCGGTCAGAATCTGTTGAAACATCTATACCTGTCATTAGCCAGCTAACTTTAAACATTTAACACATTTAAAATACGTAATTAATTTACAGTTTACACAGAAAACAGCGCCTTTCCTATGAACAGCACATCGGTGGCATGTTACCGTGGCCGTGGCTCGCGATCCTCGCGCTGCTGGTGCTAAATGCCATTGTCGCGCGCCGGGCCACGAGGCGTCCCAGGCTGCCTGCAGTCAGCCGGAGCATCTGTGAACAGGTCAGCAGTGACACTTTAACACACATGTCAGCAACGCAGGCAATGCTGTGAAGAAAACACACTGACATCTCACTGCCAGTAGTTAGCATCTTGATTTAGTGAACGAGACAACAAGAAATAGGCCATATATTCTTAACCTATAGCCTTTTTTTAAAAACTCATTTTAATGTCGAAAATCTAAAACGACAGACAGCTGGAACTTACGGTCAGGTTCTTCAGTCTATGAAGGTGAGAATGACCTTCAAACTGGCCTGATTTAAATAAGCAGAGATTTTGTAGAATGCAGTAGGATTATTTTTTAGACCAAAAAAGATTCATTTAAAATATTTCTATGAGGAGTTAGGTTATTATTTTCAGACAAACACATATTTTTTTGGATTGAGCTAGATTAATTGATTTAATTTAGCTGCCTGCAATTGATGTAGCTGAGAGGAATGCCATTAGCTTCAGCATGTACACTCTGCAATGACATGCACACTTTTTGCCTTTAATTTACAAAACTGTGTGCATTATGTGAAATTTGAAAATCTTGTTTAAAAAACACACAATCAGTCATCCTCAATTGTACATTTTTAATAGCAGATGTTTTTTAATAAGAAAAAACATATATTTTGTTACAAAGTGGAGTGTAAGTAGAACAAAAGCACTTGAATACACAGCAGGTTTAGTTAATGACTTGTGAAAGAGCACTTTGAGTACAACCAACAGTTCATTAAGGCAAGAATGAGTGTAATGAGGTTATTTTTTGATGATTGTACACACACAAAGATGCCCACTTTCCATTTACATGCAACGATTCTTCTCTAAATATCTATTGCCCATTATGTTTTATAGTGCAGTGGAGTGAACATTTAATTGGCCATTTCTTCTACTTTAACAACAGACAGTGGACATACTCATCTCTCTGTGAGTTGTAAATCAGAGGATCTAATTAAGGGCTTTATAATAGGGGTCTCTGTGAATGCTTGTGCTTTCTTTGCTGGTCTGTCCACCTCATTAGTGCTTTCTGTCAAATACACTACAGAGCAACACAGAATAAAAGAGGAACCACTGAAACAGAACTCAAGTCTCTGACCTTTGACCTTTCCTCTGGTATAATCTTTCAATTTTTTTTAACAGATATTATATACAACCCATAATTGATGCTCTAATAGAAGCAGAATACTTTATATCACAGCCATAGTTACCAGGGAATTTGATCCATGTTCATTTCTATTTATATAAAAATGAAACACATTTATATCTAAGTGTGTTTTGAGTCCTATGTGAAAGTACCAGATACATTTTTATTGTCAGTGGTATAAAGCCGAACTCGTAAGTAGTTCCTTGCACCTTGCACTGAATTTGGAGAGAGGTGTCCATGTTCACAGTCTGTGATTTATATTTTGAAATAATGAGCAATATCGCTTAAATAAAGTCAAAAAGAGTTTTTATTATGCAGCTTTTGAGTGAGAGTTCTTTTACCTGTTGTCATATGGCTTATTACACATACACACAAACACACACACACACACACACACACACTCAAACAACTACACAGAAAATGAAAATGGCGGACATTGGCAGTTAGTCAATTTAAGAGTCCGGCCTGACCTTCTGAGAGGACAGAAGTGAAATGACACAATAAGCCATTTTTTAAGTCACTTGTCACCAGGAAATGAAGTGAGCAACTCAAAGCCATATTGTTTTTTGCTCTGTATTCATTTTTTACTGCATAAGAAAAGGTAAAGGAGGAGAAGTGTTTGCCTTCAAGAAGGAATAACATCCAGCCTTCATGTTGCTTCCTTTTTTTAACCATTGTGAAGAAACAAGTGCTTTATCCATGAAGGATATTGATTTTTATGCACTAATTTTCTTATGCATTTTTTTTTTAATGGTAGATATTAATGCCAGTGTTTTATTTTTATCTGGTATAAAAATGGCACCGCTAGATTTTGCACATTAAGATCAGTCTACAGAGATTTTTTGCTTTCCTATACTAACACAACTAACACGACTGCTGCACACAGCTCTAGAAATCTCTTGATCTGTGACATGGTTTACTTTCTTTTCTGCACGTCCGCCACTCTGCCTAGCTGCGTAGGGTTAGAGGAGGGGGGAGTCTATCCCTCTGTCACCCCCTCAAGTGCTCCTTCCCAAACGCTATTAGACTCTTTATTCGATTTGGCAAAGACAGATACTTACGGTAGATGTGAAAGAGGTAAACTGCAAGATGGAAGATGCAAATCTTGAAAGAAAAGGGCTGGTTAGGCCTTCTTCGTTTGTGTCTTCTCTGCTCTTATCGGCACATAACACAAAGCAGGAACCAACTGGTAGGCGGGTGAGAGAGACTGGACGGGAGAGGGAGGGAGAGAGAGAGGGAGAGGGAGGGAGCTTAGAAAGCAGAGAGACCAAACTAGTTCAAATAAACAATCTAGCAAAGCATGTGATAAGAGAGTAAGTCAGACGGAGAGAGTGGGTTGAGTTTAGTTGCAGTTCAAAAAGACGGGACAAAATACTTTCTCTTATTTCCCTCTCACTCTCCTCTGCAGACGGAGCAGAGTCTCCGGGGTCGCTCGAGGTGAAGTTACTTGAGGACAGAGGAGGCTATATTTTACAGTGGGCAGGAAATGGCAGAGTCTGTGCAAACTGAGACATTCGTGGGAAGAGGAGAGTGTGCAGACAGACAGAATGATGAAAGACATGTTGTAAGATTTTACCCAAACTAATGGCTCCACAAGTGCAGGTTGGCACCAGGCCACCATTATCCCACAGTTGTTTGTCAAGTGCAAGGGCTGACGGCCAGTAACCAGCAGCACAGCACAGAGAGGAGGAGAAGGGGAGGAGAAAGGGAGGAGCACCCAAGGGGTCGATAAGGACAGATTTTTTCATAGTAACCTCACACTGTTGCTGTGTGAGCTTTCCAAAACACATCTTAGATATTTCAGGATTCAAAATACACAACAAGTCTTGTTGTAGTAATTATATATAGAGACAAACAACTGAGCAATAGTGTTTGAATCATGAACTCCGACAAAACTTCAGAAACTCAAACTAATGTTATTTGTTCTTTTCCTAAGTCTAATGTATAGTGATAGAATTATCTACTGTCATACTGTTGTGATATTTGATCTGATTCCAGTAAAAATTGTGTTGTCATTGTTAAACTTGTATTATTTGGTATGTAGAGGGGAATGTAGTGGTCAGTCAGGTGCCCTTGTGTCATTGTTCAACACTAATGTTGTGTTATATAACATAAAGAATACCTGCTATCGCTCACGAACACTGTCCACATTCCCCAACTGTACATTCAGCTGCTGTCCCTCCACCAGCACAGGCCAAAGTACATCCAGAGTGATGATCTTATTTGGCAGGAACAGGGATGTGCTTATGAATGATTATCCCGTTTATAATTCCCTATGCTTTGTGCAAGCAGATAACTATAAGCCTTATGACTGTAGAACTGTAAGCTGTAACTCTAGTGGTGTGAAGTTACTGTACTACCTTTATGCAGGTCACATATTGCTCTTTTCTCTCCACTACAGATGCAGAGAGTTGCTAGTGACTTTGCATGATTCTGTTCTCACATACACAACACCGATGAGGGTTTATTTGGCAATTTTTGAGCGAAACTGAGTGTAGTCAAAAATCTTTGCAATAAATCCACCTACATGAGGGTCATATTGTTTATTATTTCCTCCTCAAAAAATGTCAGAGATTTCAACTGCCATTTTCTAGTCTCACATAAAATCTATCAACAAATCTGTTCTGTCATCTAAAAACCATGTCCACACTCTGGCCATCACTGTCAGACTCTATGGCAGAGACCCTCATTCAGGCCATCATCACCTCCTGCCTGGACTACTGCAATGGAGTGCATTTTTTTTACTGCCCCTACTTCTGTGTTGTGTGCTTGGATCTCTTATATAAGTTCACATTATTGTAATT
>JAPZDY010000002.1:3056243-3076259 GCA_029783645.1 Ctenochaetus hawaiiensis
GCTAAGTGATAGTTTTGATTGCTTTTGTGTTGTAACAAATGTCTCATAAGTGTAAATTGAAAAATGGGTGCAACTGTTAAGCTAAGAGAAGCTGAGTCCTGATGACATCCTACAGGGGGGCAAGGTTATTGAAGTACTGGCAGTAGGAGGCGCTGTTTGTGTCCTGCAGACAGGCGACTAGGGCCATATCATCTGCATGCTTAGAGAGAGGTCACTGGGGTTGCAGTGGACTTCATTTGTGTATATTGAGAACAGCAGGGGAGATAGTGCACATCCTTGAGGAACACCTGTGTTCAGGACAAGACAGTCAGGGAGGGTGTTGTTGATGGAGACATGTTGGGGTCATTCTCACAGGAACCAAGAAGGACCCAAAAGACTGGACTGCTGCTGACATTCAGGTCACACAGACACTTTAATTTCAATTCAATTCAATTAATTTTTTTATATAGCGCCAAATCATGACAAAGTTATCTAAAGGCACTTTACAGAGACCCAACATTCCCCCATGAGCAAGCACATGGTGACAATGGTGAGGAAAAACCCCCTTCCAATAGCAGGAAACCTTGAGCGGAACCAGGCTCGGGTGGGTGGCTTTCTGTCTCGACTGGTTGGGTTTAAAAAGATAGAGGGAGAGAGAGAGAAAGAGAGAGCAAGGGAGAGAGAGCATAGAATAAAGTATCACAAATAACAAATGGTACTATGAATCAGCAGGTGTATGAGCAGCTACCCGGTGTCACCCAAACAGCCCCACTGCCACAGAGATCCAGAAACCTAATGGGAAGTCACAATACACATCCACATCCACATCCACACCATTTGTACTTATGGGACAAGACAGCAGAGGGTTAGCAGGTGTAATAAGGATTGAAAGAGGGGGTGGGCTGGACTGTAATGAAGGAGAAATCTATAAAAAGAATACAGACATGAGGGTTGTTTGATTTCTTTCTAGATGACATTGAACTTCATCCAAGAGAATGAGTGTGGCATCTCTCACACCTTGGTTGGTTTGATAGGCTGACTGGGGCCCATGAACTTTTAGACACTCCATACATCTGCTGAATAGAGCTGTGAGGAACCATGGGTCTGATATCTTCAAGAAATTTGGTGTGAGGAGTTTTTGGCCCAGAGATGATGATAGCTGTTTTCAAAGATTAGGGACAAGGAAATTAAGGAATAGTTGTAACATTTGGGTGAAGTCAGGTCCCAGTTGGCCTGCACATTTTTGAGACATTTCCTCTGGAGTCCATCTGAGCCATGGGCCTCATGTGACTTTACCCCTGTAACAACAAGATGATGTCTTCCTTCTTGTAGGATCACTGGGCATGAGGTCATTTTAGCACAGACAGTCTTACACTCATCACTCAAGTCATTTTACTAGGTCTGCATCAAAATAAGTTAATCTTGTTTGAGAGACTGAGGGGGTCATGAGGCAATTATGGGAGACTAATGAACTGAGTTTTGTTTCTCTGATCACCATGAACGGTAAATATTCTTCCTGAACAACAAATTTAAAGCACTTGCTGACTAACTGGAAAGACACATGGCTCCAAAGGGAAGCCAACAGATCTCACCTGCAGAGACAGCTCATTTCAAGAGAAGAAAATGGTGGCCAGGGGGCTGTTTTCCAGGAAAGAGTGAAAGTGAGGGAGCGTGAGCCTTAACAGAAGGAATATGCAGTTCAAGAAAAGGAACACGAGAGACAGGAAAGAAAGAGGGGGTCTGTGAGAAAATAAACCTAGACTTGTCGGCTGAGTAGACTTGAAGATGTATGAGAGGACTGCTGTGCAGAGAAACTGGCCTAAAGAGCAGTGAGTGACCCTCATACAGGGTTTGATAATAGAGAAGGCAGCTTTTGCTGCTCCAGACCTGAGTCACAATGATGACTATAATACAGTTTGACAGACAATGCTTAAAGCACAAGAATTCATTACATCAGTGGCTCAAGAAAGAGAAAAAACTACTAGGGCGGGCTTTTTTGAATTTTGCACAAGAAGAAGAAGCTTTTGATAACTAGCTGAGAGCTAAAAACCTCCATAAGTTAACAGCGTTGGAGCAGTTAAAGCCAATTCTGCCAGAGATCATGCTGACAGATGTGAATGACTATTAAAACGGTGTGTTAGGCTGCTGAGGAAGCTGATTACTAAGTCCTCATTCACTAAGATTCATGCACTGAAAAAAATCCATTGGTAAGGTTAAAAGGACAGGGGATATAAGAGCTACCTCACTGAAAGAAACAGTGTCGTTGGTGTCCAGAATTATCGGAACGGTGGGCAACAGTGCAGCTCTCCTCCTTAAAATGGAAAAATGATCTGTTATTATTGTCATAAACATGGCCTCATTCAATCTTGTTGTCCTGTCAAAAGAGACCCCAAGGAAGAAGCCTGTTGTCTGTTGCTTGTAATCTGATTAGATTCTCTCTCGTCCTAAAACAGGCGGAGACTGAAGGGTGGGAGGAAACTGTTGAACAAACACAATTTTAAATGTTTGATAGTTTGGTAATGTCAAAATATTCATTGATTTCATCCATTTTGGTTGACTGAGGTGGATCATGTATAACATTTTACTGTATTTTGTTCATGTCCTAAAAATAATATTTTAATTTACAATATTTTTTTCCTTATGATTCATTCAATTTTCTTTCCAAACCCCATAGAGGGCTGTACTGTGGCACAGTCAGGTGGAAATTGGCTTGTCATTGCTTTCTGTGTGGAAGGGAACAAGAAACATTTGCTTCCAGTCCCAGAAATGTTCACAGATGAAGCAAATTATTAGAGTTTTATTTATGTGATGTTTACTCACTCTTGCTGACTTCCTTCCTTGCTCTCTGACTGGTGTTTTTCCGGAGTTAGCATCTGACAACAAAATAAAATGCACTGTTACCTTGAATAAAATAATAGATTTCTCCAAGTTCAAAACTTAAGGGAAGCAATTTGGATAATGTAAGTTAGAATTGAACTGAAAAAAAAACAAAAATATAGCTGTATTTAGACATTTCATGTGGAAATGTTACATTCTCCAAGTTTTTTCTTCTATAACACTTAAATGAAATCTGATTGTTTAGATTTGTGTGTCCATTTTGACATAATACTCACTGACAAAGTTTATATGCATTGCTAAACAGTTGCCTATTTACACAGCCAGCAGATGCACAGTTGCACCCATTTTTATTGGAAACAGGTGTGTTCTTAAACAACCATACTAAATATCAATTTAAAACATATATGGGAGGTCAAAAATGAGACGTAAAAAGCTAAAATGGTCTGCAGAGTTAAGAGAGGAGCTGGGTGATAATCCTCTGTGAAATATTCTACATAAAAAAGTGATTTGAGCCTCTGTTGATAAAAAATTAATGGAAGCCTTCACTTATTTCCATAGTGAACTAAATGTACTTATAATGTAGCATATTTACAAAGTGGTATTTCTTCGGTTTAGTTTTTAAAACCTGAGTTGTTTCAGTGCCACAAGAGAATTTCCATTCAGTTCTATTGTGGTGGTCTGAAATGAGACATTTGAGAGATAAAGGTCACTGAGCTTAATCTCATTCAGGGTCCATTAATACTTTGGCATATAAAAATCCCATCATAGCTAGAGACACTGGTTATATGAGAAACTATGGACTGACCCTTTATAATAGGTATTGTATGTTATGTTAAAGACCATGTTTGTCCACTAGATGGCAGCACCACACAAACATTTGAGGTAGCAGGAGACTAAAACGCTCCTTGGATGCAACACGTTGAAAGACTGAAATAATTTTAAGATAACAAAACTGACTGGCTTTGTTTCAATTTCAGTTATAACAGAAAAGAGCCAAGTGTTCTCTCAGTGGAGCTGCTCCACGCCATGCTTCACTGGGCAGGAGCGTTTGCATTTGTTTTCACCTTCTAAAGCTCAGCCCAAGCATGCAGAGTAATCACTATTATTTCTATTCAGTTCACTACATAAATTAAGTTAACACAATAAATATATATTGTTTCAATACAGTACAAGTGATAAGTGATGGACTCTGCAAGACAGTGGCAGGCAGTAGACTTTGCGGTTGGTGTGTTTGCAGCCTGATGATTCTGTTGGCCTTGTCCTGCACCGCTGTGTGCAGAGGTCCCCTTTGGGTGGCAGCTCCGCCCTGGTGATCCGAGCTGAGCAGTTTTCATCACCCTCTGTGGAGACTTATGGTCGCTGGCAACTGCAATGCCATGTGTTGTGTCTTTCTGTACTGGAAAGCTTCTGTGAAACAAAAAAAACAAGACAAAAACCTTTGAAAAGAATATTGTTGTCAGAATGATCATTCGGATCTTTTAGTCCAAATTTTTGGTTTTAAAAGTAATCAAGTGCATGAGTCAGTGTGGAAAAATGTCAAAACTGCTTTAACTGTCCATCAAAGTAAATAACTTCTCAAGGGACAGTTGAAACTTCAGAAGTTATTGCTTGATCATTCATGAACTATAACGATACTCAAAATTATTTCCTTGATGGATTAAATGGTTTACACAGATGTGTCGGTGAGCGCTCCAGCTTTTTTGTGCAAGCCGCCGTCTGTCAGAATCATTAAAGAGCCACATTCTGCCCGACTGAGTTTTAGTTTCATTTTTGGAAAAACATCTGAAGCAAAGAAACACAAACATGACTGTCGTGCATCTGATTTTCCAGAAATACATCCAAGGCAACCTCACAGATGATTGAATGATTGAAAGACAAGCTTGATAAAAAAAAAAAAAAAGCATTTATCTCCCCAGACAGAAATAAACATGGTGAAGCTTGCTGACATGTCGGGAAGATACTGCCTTTGTCACTGGAGACAGCAGCTGCCAGTGCAACACAAACACAGTAGGGCACGCGTCCCTGATTCATTTATGGAAATTAGGTAAAGACTGTGACGGTGCAAGTAACCCCTCCTCCTCCACACGCAGTTTCTCCTTTATCTCATGCAGGGCTTCACCCCACTTTCACCCAGCTGTCCTCTCCTGTCCCATTAGAATTGGAGATGTTTGACTCTCTGGAGGAGCCGTTTGCCATCAGTCTTCTCTCTCTTCTCCCCTTTGTTCAGGGCTCAACCATTGTCCCCTTTCATAACAACAGAGCGGCAGAAATGGGGATTGCAGGGAGAGAATTGGCCCTCAGCATGTCAGCTTGGAGTCAATCTGGCACGTTAACCACATCATGCACACACACATGCACACACACATGCACACACACACACACACACACACACACACACACACAGATACGGCTCCTTAAAACAGCCCTTACAGCAGATCACTGAGCAGCCTCTTCGAACATGTTTCCCATCTGACACCCTGACAAAACACTGATTCAGATTCAGCCCACCACTTGCTGACAGTGACACTGACATCTCTTGGAACTGATGGGAGAGAAAGTATCAGGGAGAGTGCTTTGTCACTCTCATCATCTCCGTTTGTCGAGATGAAGGCTTCCTCACATCGTTTTAATTAATCCCGTTCAGTTTACCCTGCAGGAAAGTGATTCTGAGGGTGACTCTCTTTTTTTTGTAATTCAAATCTGCTTTGCAAGTTTTCGTTTATCAAGTTTCTCTTTCATCTCCTTATATGCAGCACACATGACAGCACTACAGCTTATTCAGCTGAGGGTAAACTGCGGGGCAGAGATGCAGAAGGAGACAGGACTGAGGACCTGCTCGTCAGTCACGAGACTGCGTCTGCAGCGAACCCTTAATTCCTCTAACATGGCGAATGTAGGTCATGGAAAGCAGAAAACCAGTCTGATGGTGTGTGGCCTCAGATCTTTCTGCCACTGCTTGGCCTCATGCTCAGTGTGTGTGTGTGTGTGTGTGTGTGTGTGTGTGTGTGTGTGTGAAAATCCCTGACCCTTGCTTGGCTCTGTTTCTACCTAACCTCGACATGCCCAGGCTTGTTGTATTTGGCCCTCTGCTTTTCTGTAGAACCTGTTTGAACCTTGGTAGAATATGAATGTATGTGTGTGTGTGTGTGTGTGTGTGTGTGTGTGCACATGAGTTTGCATGGCGGTCTGTCCCCTCCGCTTTCACCCTGGAGGCATTGTGTGTAACTGGGTCATACTGCCATCATTCCCATACTAGCGATTTTGCTCCTCCTCTTCCTCATCATTCATATCCTCCATCACTTCTGCAATATTCTGCTCTGCTGCTTTGTGTCGTGTTGGTGGACCCTCGGCCTCGCCCCCTAATTGGCATTCCCTCAAAGAGAACACCGATGCATGACTAAGGATGAAAGGGATTGGGCACTAGCTGTGATTGAGTGCTGGCTCTGCATGCATAATCCATAGTGGCAGAAACACAGAATAACTGAATTTAATAATTTGATTATTTATTGCAGTGTGTGAGAATGGCCGTCATTTCTGTATGCCTACCCATCCATTTTGTGTTACTTTATAAGGTTTGGGTTGCAGTGGCAGATAGTGAGCAAAGTAGCCTGTACCAATCACTAGACACATCCTCCAGCTGTGGGAGATCCAGCTGTGGGAGATCCAGATATGTTTCCATTCAGGATCAGATATGTTATCCCTTCAAAATGTTGTACGAGTTGGGCATGCTCAGAATACCTCAGCAGGAATCCATAATAATCAGATGCATTTTTGCTGTGGATCACTTGCGCTTTTGACCTGTAAACTATTTGTGTTTATTTGCAAGTGGACCAACTGTTTAAAACATTTGCTGTAGTCAGCTAGCAGCAGATGTACTGACCGTGTCTCTGGGAATGTGCCTGTGTGTGTGTGTGTTAGTTTCTCAACTGAAAACCCAGCAGGAACTCACATTATTTCTGTTCTTTCCCTCCAAATTCTCTCATTTTTCCTTGTCTCTTGTTGTGTATAAGAGGATTCATAAAGCTACAGGATCTGTGGAAATATTGGAGAAGTGCCACTCGGGGAGAATTTGTATCCAACTGCAGCTTTCTGTTAACTTTATATGCCACTGTGCCACTGAACAGTTTGACAAATTCTGCATGAACATTTACAAAGAGCAAGCCCTGCCAGCCTGTGATGGAAACTCAATTTAATAAATTGTTTGTAGCACTTAATTTTTAATTCAGTACCCAAAACTCTTCACCATAGATGAGGAAAGCTTGGCCCTCAGGCTCACCTTTCTATTTAAAATGACAATGTGGCGCAGCATTCACATTATGCTGATGCTTTCACACTCTGTTTTTACCTCACTCGTGAGCAAGACTGAAATACTAGAAATCCTCCTCTTGGAGCTTGTGACAACATTCAACCCAGTTTCCATGGCCTTTCATTTCTGCCGCCTACCAATCAGCTGCTTCCCAGCTTCCAAGTGTGTACAGAAAGTTGCAGTTTGATGAAGTCAGCAGAACCAGCCACAAAAAGCAGAGATGCAATCGTGTGGCCATCATATGGGATGATTTGCATGCCTCTGCTCTGCTCAATTCTGTCTATGATTTCAGAAACAGAATTGGTTTCAAGGCACAAGCCTGGCAGAGCCCGACGACCACTGGTGTATTTGACTTCCTGCCAAGAATGCAGACACACCTCTCACTCCGGCTGTAAAAGGTCCAAACAGCCTGGCACTCCCTATGTCTGCAGTACCCCCTACAACATGCACAAGACTCCCTAGAGGACATGGTCTTACACCGTCTGTACATTCTGCACATAAAACACATATGACACCACCTGTTCATTTGTATTCTTACAATGAACGATTACAACATTTCATGACCAGGGACAAATTCCACATTGCTCCTCTGGAATCGGGGGTTTTTCAGTAGGCCCAGATATCCTCTCCAGGAACCCTGGCATTGGCGTATTTATGGAAAAGCAATGTATCACAAAGTTTGGTACTTCCCTAAAAGTATTCATCAGAGGAACATTTGAAGTTTCGGAATACAAAAACATTCTCAGGAATTTCCTTTCACACAAACTTTTGGCATAATATGCAACTTCCCAGATTGAAACTGCAGATTAGAACCATGTTCAGTAGGTTGCTCATTGCCCCTCATTATAATTATTAAGTCATCCTCCATATGTCTGTGCACGCGATGAAAGACTCGCTGTTTGTTTTTCTGATGCTGACCTCGATAAAGTGCCTAATCAGCAGAGAGAGTTCTCCTCTTTGTTTTCTTTCACCCTCTGTCTCTCTCTCTCTCTCTTTCTCTCTCCCCTCCCCTCTCTCCTCCTCTCAGTTCCTCCTCTGATAGTATATTTTCAGTAGAGGTCTTGGAAGGTGTGATAAAATTGTCTGTTTTTGTAGGCTTATAAAGGCACTGCCCTGATTCTGCAGGGTTTAATGTCTTTATTTGAAGTTTGAGTATTGTCTCTTATCCAGGAAAGCAGGGTCAGTGGTTGTTTCCTTACTACGTTCTCTATATTTCACTGTGTATATGCACACAATAAAAACAGATTGCTGGGAGAAATTCTTGATCACATGTAGGTACATACACTAAAGAACCTACAGCTCTCCTCAGTCATCTTTCCTTATTTCTCATACAAATGTTTAGATCTCACAGTCCATTCACAACTGGATTAAGTGTTCACACAGACATGAAATTAGTATTCTTGTACCCGATGGTTTGAAGCAGTAAACCCCTGTTCACAATATTCAATATTCAATATTCAAAATTCAAATAAGTATGGACTATTGTGGAGCTTTGCAGAGTGTCTGGTGGATTGGACAGTGCGAAAAGAAGGGACAGACTTTGGCAGACAGCAGTGGTTTTCAATGAAGCTGTGAAGGAGGGAGATGAGGGCAGACAATAGCTTTGTGAGGAATAAATATTTGAGTCACATTGAATTCAGCTCTTACCCAGAGCCGTTTAACGGCAAAAGGAGAGCGTGGAATGTAATATTTCAATGTTTAGAATTTACTTTCACTTCAAACTTTTTGCAGCAGTGAGTCATGAAATGCACTGTAGTTAGTATCTCTTGGTTCGCTGCTTACTGGAGCGGAAATGTACTTCACTTCATGAATGTACACAGAGAGGAGGGATAAAGAAAAGACCACTGGAAAATAATTCATAAAACTGAAGTTTGCTTATTTCAGTCAGAGGCTGAACTGAAAACACACACACACACATATGCACATGTCCTCAAAGCCTGCAACTAGCTAGCTAGCAGCTAACATACAGCAATGTGGCAGTTGTGCAAGTAATGTGAGGCCAAATTTGCTCTCTACTGGTGAGGTGAAGGGGTGAGGTCATGCAGTTTGACTACAGACATTTGAAGCTTCATTTGAAAACCTCAACGGAAGCTTCATATGTTAAAAACCACTGGTAAATCTCAAGAAATGACACTTGTGTACAAAATCACAGGTAGAACCAATATATGTAGATATGTGGACAACAAACTCACCTCAGGGTTCATTTGGTCATTCTGCAGATCCCACTGTTTTGCTATTTTGCTGTTATTCATTGATTCAACATGAAGCAAACTGCCCATGTTTTTCCTTTACTTTATTACTCATCTGTATTACACCATATTAAAAGAGGGTTTTTGTATTACACATCCAAAGCAGAAACCTATTCTCATTCAAAGAGACTATTAAAAGTTTTACCCTGGTTGAAAGGGAACCAAGTTTCTCGTTCCCATAATAAGGATAAGCCAAAACTATTCCATTGTTCAGTACTCACTGAAATTAGTAAGATAAGTTGGGTTTCTCTGTTTCATTTTCACTTGTTAGTATTCTTGAGGGGTAGTTTTTAGCTCTGCTGTGTTGGTTGGTTTCCGTGGCAGCAAAGGGTTGGTTTTGTCAATGCCCTGAAAGCTGTGAGCCTTCCTCTGTGTGGCGGTGCGGGTTCAGTTCCCATGATGAATCACCTGTGGAAACAATACCAGGGTCCTGACCTAGTGGGGTTCCCAGCTACGTCCTAATTAACTTAATACCAATTAATCTACAAGATTCTGCTCCCTTCTGTCACCTCTGTCTATTTTGTTAAAGGGCCAAATTCATCCAGGGCCTCAGCAAACGTGACCGGAATGGGTGTGCTGCTAAACTACGTAATTGGTGCTAATGATTTTTCTTTGAGAGACAACAGACAAATAGGGGAATGTTGGTTAGTCAATAGCTATTTTAAATGCGCTCATGACCCCGAGTACAGATGTTTCTGTGTGTTTCTTTGAACAACCCAGAGTTGTAAAGGAAGATTAGTGTCATGGCAGCACCGAGGTTACATAACAGAGCACCAGCACAACCAATCATGTTAACAAAAGCATTTTATCCACCCTCAAATTATAGTTTGCTAGTAAAGACACAGAACCAAAGTGTTTCAAGTTCTAGTCCTGTTTCCCTTATCTCTTTGAATATTTCATATACATTGCAAAAAATGAGAAATTTTGAGTATTAACATCAAAATCCCTCTCTCTTCTCTTACTGTAGACAATTGTAATATTTTTGTTGATTCATCATGAACTATTAGCAAACATTCATTTATTGAATGCTATTTCAAACCATGCCTTTGTAATACAGTCACGCTTGATTGTAGGCTTATGGGTCACAATAAGTAGCAGGTCAGAGGTGTGTCTTTCAGGTAAACAGTTTCTGAGAGAGTGTGGTTTTGTTTCAGTTCATTCCTTTGTTCCCCCATCTTACCAACATGCAACACATACCTGATCAGGTCTACTGGATTAAATCCATTAGCCACTTTGCACTTTACAAACCACTCTGCAGAGTTTTGGTATCCTTAAAAAAATGAATTTCTCACTTGGTCAAAGTGGACGTTTTCACCCCTTTTCATAATGTCACTGGGTACCAAAACAGTGCTGCCCACCAAGGCACATAGACCATAGTCTCATTCTTTTTTAACACAGAGCTACACCATTTAATAACTAGCTTTTTGGTACTATCATGGGTAAAACAGTGTTTGCTCAGACAAGTCAGGGAACCCAAAGAGAGCAAGTCTAAGTTGAATATGCTTTGTGATTTCTGCTCAAGTTCTGTATCTACTTAGACAACATCACAATTTTACCAATTACCTGAAAACTGGTTCCAGGTTTATTTTTCCTAATTCTATTTCACTGGAGTCTTAATGTGACATTATGTAAACATATAAAAATATACATATAAAACACTGAGTGTGAAGTCTTTGCATGCACAGTTGTTGTGAGGAGCAATTGTGTTAGTTGACAGAACATTCATCTATGAACTGCTTTAATCTGTGTCAACAAAACCCAGTTGAACGCTGACATGCCCCGAGGTGCTGCCCTGTTACAAGTTTTACTTTCAACTGACAAAACTGTTCAGCAACCGTTCCTGTCCTCCCTGCCTCCTCAGGGTTGTGTCTGTAAAAGTAAAACCATTTTGTTAATCCGTGACCTTTTGCGTGATACAAATTAATGAGTCATTTATTATCTTTCTATGGGAAGGATCTCTGTTGTTACGGGAATATTCCTCACCAGTGTTTTTTTTTCTTTGACCTGAATCAAATGGAAGTGTTTTAAGATTAACTCAAAGGAAAGAGATAAAACAATATTGTTATAATACTGCACTTGTGTACCAGACCCATGATGGCACTCAGCATACACACACAGATACATACAGACTCTTGAAAACCCCAACCTGGAAAGAAAAAAAAAGTAATTGAATTCTCTGAAGAAATGCCTTCATATCCTGGTTTCCAATCAGGTGACCAGGAGATAACTGAAAGCGAAGGAATGACCCGCCCAAGGTTGTTTGAACGGTTGGATTCCTGCTGAATTCCTGAGGTTTACCTCCTCCAACATGCTGCAGTGTTTGTGCTTTAAAACAAACCCCCTTGATGAAACACAAGAAGATAACTGGATTATCATGAACATTGTCATTTACATATAAAGATGCTAATTTAAGATTCTTTAGAGTCCTCACACTCCTGCAGCGTGGCCCTATAAGAGAGACACGTGCATGTCGGGTACATGAAGAAGAGCCGAGGTCACTTTTACTGACAGATCCCAGAGCAGTTTCAGCAGAGTCAACAAGGGACCTGACTCCTACATCAAGGTGTAAATTTACCAAGAAAAAAAAAACAAGTATATGAATGAAAGCCAGAGAGTAATTCTTCTAAAGGTTTAGTTCTTTCTTTAACAAAACAACATTTTTCATTTTTCAACTTTCTGCCAGGCAGAAGCTTGACTGACCTTTTCAATCAATGCAAGAATTAAAGAGATAATTTTGGTTTGGGAATGATGGTAGAATAACCAGAAAAGCATTTGAATCCTGGCCAGTGTCAGACTGAGTAAGCAGGGTTCAAACCATTCAAAACCAAACCACAGAGATTGCAATCAATTTCTTTAGTGAATGTGATAAGTGCATTTTTTAACATCTTAAACATTGTTTCAACATTAGTCATTACCTCTCTGGAATGATTCATCTCTTGCTGCTTATTCCTCATTGCAGCTTCCAGCACCATGTTTATTATCTTCCTTTCATTATTCATTTTATACACAATACATTATTCATTTTTTGCTGAAGTGTCTCTATATCTGCGTACAGCTGAGAGTCTATAGGGGTTTCGTGCTGCTGCAGACCGGCTCTTCCCACCAAACACAGTCTGCTCATGTGCCCCAGATTATCAGGGATGAGGAGCAGAGGAAACATGGAGGAAACATGGAGGAGAGGGCAGAGCCGATGAATGTGCTGATTAAGTGTTGGAAGAGGGAGTGTTTGCAGAGCTGTTGGATACATGAAAAGACAGGACATCCTGGAGAAGGAAAAGACTGGTGGAGAAGAGGCAGGAGAAACAAGGAACATTTCTACAGGATCTGTCTACCAGCACCTCTGTAGCTCACTAAATGGTTGACTGGAAACTTCTTGGCTGAGTGACTTTCTCGACTCTTGTTGTGTCTGTGAAGTTGTTGGGCAACCAACAAACACTCCAAGAAGTCAGTAATTTCAACCAAAGGCCCCAGGACGAGACTTAGGCTTAATGGGTGCACAGGGTTTAGCAACCTTTTACTTTATCATATGCCCATAAAAGCATTTTTCTCAGACACAGTCATTGGAAAAAGAGCAGCTGTAATACGGTCAATTAATTTTCTGATCCAATAATTTCTGGAAACTCTAGAGGACCTGAAAGTTATTTCATTACCTAATTTCTGTGTACAAGATCCAAAAGGAAGTCAGTTAGTTCTCTGAAATACATCCCCATTCTGTAGAAGAAATTGTCCTGCTCAAATAAGGACATGAATGCACTAAATCTTCTTGAAAAAGCTGATCTTTTAATTTCATTGTATTTTGTTTTTATACAGATCAAACAAATGGTGGATCACTGAGTATTTGAAGTGTTTTGTTACCTTCAGACAGAGTGAGGTTAGCTGTTTCCCCCCATATCCAGTTGTAGTGCCAAGCTAGGCTAAGCTAAGTTAAGCTAACCTTCTGCTGGCCATATTTACTGTAGATGTTAGTGTAGTATCAAACTTTTCAATCCAATTCTTACCAAAGAAAAGCAATAAGTGGGCAGAATGACTGTTCTTCCCAGTCATGACATCTTCTCAGCATAATCATGAACTTCATAAAATTTGCATTCACCAGGGCCGCTGTTTAGCTCAGTCGGTAGCGTGCACAGCCCATGTACGTGAGGCTCCGTCCTCCGCGCGGCGGTCGCGAGTTCGATTCCGGCTCCGACCCTTTGCCGCATGTCACTACCCCCTCTCTCTGTCTCCCCATTTCAACACTGTCCTATCCAATAAAGGCCAAAAAGCCCAAAAAATATCTTTAAAAAAAAAAAAAAAAATTTGCATTCACCACACTACACTTTTGCTTCGAACGACTGTTTAGCTCGTGAATCTGTCTCCGAAATTAGACGTATTTGAGGCTATTTCTTTTAAATGCACCAAACATTGTCCAAATGCAGTGTTATAAAAATTTCTGTGTGAGTGTTTTAGGAGTTTTCACATTACTGCTGATTGCTAACGGCAGCTGCTCGGCTGCTGTTTAAAAACAAGTGAAGTTGTGTGACCTGCTTTTCTTTAATTGCTCAAAATGTGTTTGAGACAGCACTTTTCTCAAAAAAAGGAAAATGAAAACATAAAAATTTTAGAGAGAAAGAGGACAAGGAAGAGAGAGAGAGAGAGAGAGAGAGAGAGGGAGAGAGAGAGGAGTGTTTCAGATGGAGGAGGGTTGAAGTAAAGAGAGGATGACAGAATGGAGTGATTATGTCTTATCTCATCCCAAGGGCTGTGTGTGTGTGTGTGTGTGTGTGTGTGTGTGTGTCTGGTGGCGGTTGGGGGTGAGGAGGTTTTTCTCCCCTGGGCTCTGACCCCAACTCTGCTGTTAAACCCAATCCCCATATCATACGTCTGTGGTTAAACCCCATAATGAGTATGTGGGTGGGGGTCTGTTGGACTGGGACCCCAAAAGCAGTTAGGAGAGCGTGTGTAACAGGAACCTCCAGAGGCCATTTGAAATGTGTGTGTGCGGGACCCCAAAGCCCAAACTAAGCGATAAGCACATTAAAACAACAGTGGTTGTGGTGGTGGAGGGGGATTGAACACAAAAGCTCGTGGCACATGCAGGCCTGACCTTTGACTCCACACGTCTAGTCCATCCGCCCATCCGCTCCCACCCTCCATCCTCCCATCCTTCTTCCTCCAGCTCTCGTCTACCTCCATCCCCTGTTTTTCCTCTCAGGGGATCATCCCTCGTTCATATGGAGGTGTAGAGCAGCTGGTTGTCTGTAAAGAAGGGAAGTGGAGGTGGCTGAGGGGTGGATGAAGGGGAAAGGGAGGGAGTGAGACAAAATAGAAAAATTGATCTTATTTATGAGTTTCCTATAACCTTTGGCACAGACGTGCAATCGTCACATGTCTTTGACTTCAGCAGCCATTATGGCAAATTAGTTATAGATTTATTGCCATGCAGCAGTCTTCACATCTGAACTTCTTGCATTTGAAAAACAAGCATTACGTAAGTGAGGAACAACAGACATGCTGTAATTACAAAATCTGAGCGTGAAATCAATAAAACCTGCTCTAAAATTGAAAGACCACGCTTCATTAGAGACAGGACAGAAACTTCATAGCACTGGGCATAACTGATACAAGCAGCTAGCAGAAAGAGCCAGAGCCTGTCAATACTCCTGTCGACTTTAACTACAAACAAGTAACATTTATACCTCAGAATGTCCAAAGAAAGTATTTTTGCAAGATATTTTGATGAGTTGTGTACTTATATATTCCATTCATAGATTGATCAAACACAGAAAAATACATAATTTAATTAAGGTTACAGTTTGTTTCATTTTTGTTGCCTGTCACATACTTCCAGGTTAACACCCAGAGTGAGGAAGGAAGGAAGCCAATGTGTGAAAGCAAACATAATGTAAACTAAAGTTAATGAAAAAATAAAAATTTGATACATTACCTGGCTGGTGAACATTTCTGCCTGAGCCAGTTGGATAGATTTTTGTCTGCAAAAGTGGCTGTTTAACAGTGAGATAAACAAATCCCATAATCCCACGCTATATGGTTACATCATCATGCTACTTCTTTTGTTTTCATTTTTTGATAGAAAGACAGTTGGTGGCAGAAATGACAAATTGTGAGTTTGCATTAATTATTTGAGAGACCTGTCAGCAAATAGAGAGAAATCTTCCTCTTTGCATTTTGTTCCACTCAGGATTTACCTCCTTTCTTCCAAGCTCACTGTTTTTTTCCCCTTTAGTCTCCTTGCTTATTGACTTGAATGTGGAACCCCAGCGGTGTCCGATGTCCCTGAGGGAACCTGCTGCCAAACTGTGCTAAATCACCATCTGTCTCCAGTCTGTGATCACCTGACCTGAAATTGTCAACCTTGACCTTTACTCTCCGCCCCCTTCTCGTGCCTGCTGGCCTATTGCCCTGTGTGCCACACACACACACACACACACACACACACACCCACACACACACAATATTGAACAATATACAATACTGAGTCAATGCTTGAAGACTGATTGTTTACATAATTAGCTGAACCGTTAAATCCAGTTTCTGTACCTTGGTGCACTTTTCTATTTAGAGTTTGCATTCTTCCTTCTTCTTGGCAACTTAATATCTGTCTCGTTTTGCATGTTTCTGTATTCAAAAAAGAGTATGATACAAAAATACAAATACCTCTCCCTTTTTTCGTTTAACCAAACTTAAAAGGTATGAGATATCCTTCACTGATATGTAAGAACAATGCACAATCATATGAACAATAAAAAGCATCTAGTGGGGTGAAGCTGCTTGTTATCTGTACATCCACAGGGTGAGTGCACCTGAATGCATCCAGATCTTTGAGTGCTTTTATGCTGCCTGGTCGTAAATCTAGTGTTTCTTATTTTGCTGACATTTTTTAATCACGAGAAGGACATGCAGAGTAGCAGGGAAAGGAATCTCTCCTCTAAACAGACTAGAATAAAGGACAGAAACAGAAACACACACAGCCAACTGAAGGTGTCGACTCATCGGACACATTCATCCAGCTGAGCAGGGAAACCCCGGCCTCCTTACGAAGCTGCTCTCTGTGATTCAGAACATCATGGGTGAACCCAGCAGCTCCTGATGAGAAACAGTGAACAAGGCTTGGACCTCGATCTTTGAATCTCTGACCATAACATGACTGAGACAGTGGCAGCTGAGCATTCACGGTTTTAATATCCTTACTCTGCTCTTCTGCCAATTTCACACACATTTTAGATTGAGCTATAGACGGTGACTTTCATTTAAAAGAAAATGTGTATAATATGTGTGTGCACGTTATCCAGGGCAACCTGCTGACTGAAAAATATGTTCTTACACATCTAAACCTGTCAGAACTGCTTTCTAAAGAAGAAATAACTACAATCCTAGTAACAGTAACTGGGCCATTGCTTCAAGGCCGAGGGCACATGTTGGTTTTAGGTGTTGGGAGACACGATGAAGTCAGAGGTTCTAGAAACAAAAGGAATAAAAGTCAATTACAAAAAAAGTGTTACGTCCTGCAATTGTATTAGTGGGTGATGAAATTGCACTGTGTTTTCATAATAGCAGAATAACATAAAATAAATGTTTTGAGCTGTACAGTGCTGTTAATTAATGAATTAAGCCTATAATGATCTTTAAATTCCTATGTGAACAGATGATACATAGTAGTAAGTGAAGTTGTATATCTCTATTTGTTTCCCTTCCTATTTTATAGTTCATGTCCAGTTCTAGTATTTTCCTTTTGGAGATCATTAACTGCACATAAAAACTTTCAAAACAATGAACATGCAGAGGTGGTGGAAGTGTTTTAGCCCTGAGTAATACCAGCATGTGTTACTCTCAGGTTACCTGTAGTCTGAGCTACGTGCTGCCAAACATTGTTTGTGGCTGAGGGGGAAAAAAAATTCTGATGTGTGCTCTTAAGAGAGAACATAGAAATACAGTAACTAAAGGTGACTCAGATGATTGTATCAATATTTTTATCTTCCTTCATCTGAATTTTGACAGCTGAAAAGGAAGAAGACATGATTTTGACCTTAGTGACATGCCCATCCGGCCCCAGAGAAGAATACATCCTTTTTCAAATGAAATTTGTGGTGTTTTGAGCAGCACGTTCACACTGTCTCTCAGTCCTGGCCTGGAGACAGTTGGTTCAGAAGTGAAATCTCAAACCGTGGGCTACTAAAACCAAAACAATCTGCATGACCAATTTCAAGAAACAAAAGAGGATCTGTTTGTGTTGTGATTTTGTGCACACTGACCTGATAGAGAAAGATGTTCAAGGAAGTCAAAAAAGGCAGAAAATGTGTTGTTTTTTGTTTAAAGTTTGTTTTATTTACACAGTGCTCTGAGTTGTAAGATGCCTTCATATAAAGCGTGTTCTGTACCCAGTGAATACAGAGAAGCACGTGAGCGTGTCCACGTCTTGCGGTTGGTGCCACATGTGAGCTGAAATGTGTTGACTTTATTGTGAGCTCATGGAGGAGCTGCACATAGTTATTTAGCAACTGCCTCTTTATAAACGTGTGTCAGTTTTTCCGTTTTTCTCACATTCCTGTGAGTGGAGGTAACACAGCAGTACACTACCATTATGAAACCCAGAGGAACGCTGTGGTTGGCTCCGCTGGTTGTCCTGTCTGCTGCCAGGGCGATTGCTCTGTCCACAACCCATGTTTCAACCGGAGCGCCAAGGCAAACCGGACTTATCCTCCAAACTTCACCCGCTCATGTTTCTCTGACTGTTCATCCCCTCTCCCCGTCATTTGGTTGACTTTTTTTTTTTTTTTTACTTTGAAGGCACTGGTTTAGTTTCATCTTACAAAAAACAAATTTTCTAGCTTTGAGCGTAAATATTAATATCAGTTCTCACTATTATCCCTCTGCTTTTAGCTTGTGGAATTTCACTTGTGTATTTTATAAAATTGGAGCAAATAAACAAAAAAAAACAGAACAAAACCCAGCAAAAATCCCTTACACAAAGTCAGATTGTATTTGTAAACCCAGCTCAATAAGAAGTCACAAATCAACAGTGTGTTATTTTTGACTCCCACTTCTTATGTTCCATAAATAGTGCTGTGAAGGAAACTGCAGTGTTGATGAGGAGTGAGAGGCAACTGGTTGAATGAATCAGGCGGAGGACTGTGGAGAGTGGAACTGTCACTTATGATGGACTACATGCATCCAGGCCAGGCCATTCTCCAGAAGTAGCATCACGGTCTCTGAATAGCAGGAAACCAGCCATATAAATAACTCTATGGTCTTATGCCTGATGGAGAAAGACGATAAAAACACCACAATTCAACATATATACTCAAAAGAAAACAATATGTGGCGAAAAAAAGAAGGCTGATCGTATTTGCACTACTTTTTTAATTTCCAGCCTGGTCTCCTCAGTCAATGTACAGATTTTAAATTGTGTGCGAGGTATACAGCTAAATACAATTTTACGTGTCAATAAATGTGCAAAAGTCAGAAAACAAACAGGTGGTGTAGTGTGAAGAGCGTGTCCACGTAGGTGCTCTGCGTTAAAACAAACCTTGAAGTTGATTTCTGCATGCAAAACTGCACATTGGCATATAAAGTCTCAAGTTGTGTATTTGTACACAGAATGAGAAGAAGTCAGTGAAAAAGTTATGTTACAAAACAAATGGGGATCGCTGACCCTTTTTCTTGTTGACCTGTCTCATAAACACAGAGCTGAACTCTTCTGGAAGTACCTGGGAAGTGATTCAGGAGTTTTCTCTTCTGTGTTATCAGCCTGTAAAAGCAGCGTCTGTCCTCAGGCTGTGGTACTCCAGCCTTGTGTTGTAGAGCTGTGAAAAAATGAACCCTGTGCTCATGCCTAGCATTTTTGTAAAATGAAGTTCACCCACACAGTTTACCAAGGAAACACGAGAGACAAGCGTGAACGTGACATGGGCACTTGAGAGGGGGAGGATGTGTCATTTACATGTACAGTTGTAATACTTCATCGCAGTAATAAGAAGCAATAATAGTACTACTAGGGAAAAATAGTGCATAGGTCAACAAAACCCACTTACAAAAATTTCCATTGTACACTATTTTAGATAGCAGAAGAAGACAAAGACAGAGAGATGCCATCTTTCAGCATACACACAGTAAAACAGGGAAATGATGCTTATCACATTCATTGATTGACTGAGAGGAATTTGGAGAGAGCGGTGGAGCCTTTCCATGGAAATTCCATTGCAAGTTTTTGTGTTGTAGGTGGTGGCGTCCCCTACCCACAAGACTCTTGGAGGCAAGGAAGAACTCCTAAAAAGAAAAGCACTGATGCCATTGATTAATTTGTTTGCATAACACTATACCTAGAATTAGTCCCTCCAGGATTTCGCAGGCATTTTTCTAGGTTGTTGCGGCCTAAAATGCCTGAATTCGCGGCAGCTTTTCAAAAAAATTGCAATGTAAGTTGCGATGTTTTAAGCGTACTTGTTGCGATGAAATTGCGGGAGACAGTGAAAATTGCTAAAAAGTTGCATTTTTTTTCTTTGTTTTGTTATTGCACGGGGTACAAAACAGTTTACCTCCGCTTTCGTGAAGAACATCAGGGAATTGTTTCGCACGGTCTCTAGCAGTAATTTTTGTTGGTAAGTGAGAGACATTACTATCGCACATGTCTGCATCTTCAAACCATAA
>JAPZDY010000002.1:3091351-3102180 GCA_029783645.1 Ctenochaetus hawaiiensis
ATTGTGATTAAAAAAAAACTCCCTTAATCTTCACAACCTTCAAGTCTGGACAGATAAAGATGTAAACTGTAACTTGATTTGGTCAAAGAAACAGCCAGCAGCAAGGTGGTATTTCTTGTTCTTTTTCTGAGGCCCCCTGCATTGGCACACTTCATCAATGACCAAATTTAAATGAATGACATTTATGAGACTGCCTGAAAACACAAACATATTCAGATTTACAATCAAAAAGACCCCCCCACCCCCACCAAAAAAAGGTGCAAATACTCACAAAAGTTGAAACAAGGGATTTTTAAGTATTTTTGCTTAAATAATAACTTGAGCCAATCTCATATATTATGACTGGTTTCTCTCACGGGTGACTGTTGCTTTTTTAATATGCCACCATATCAGCAGGGTTAAAAAATGAGTCATTGTTTCCATTTCATTTTCATAGGTAGTGCATATGGCACTTTTTAGACAGACAGGATGATGAGAAAGTGTCAGGAAGATCATGTGACTGCTGGGAAAAGCTCTCACTTCCTTCTCTCCCAACTCTTTTCCTGCCTCTAGACAGAGGGGGGCGGAGTCTGCCTCAGCAGTGGGAGGAGAAAGAGGGAAGCATATGAGCCAAGGAACTCAGGTTTGTGTTCATTTAGCTCTCACACACACACACAGGATCACACCACGCATACCGGCATACTGGTGCTGGTGCCAGCTGAAAGCAGCCGTGCAGACTCAGAGCTCCGACCTGCTTCTTCCAGCGCAACTCACGACTTCCGAGCTTTGAAGTTACAGTGTTTTGGTTTTTCCCGTTTTTCAGAGACCCAGTTTAAGATCTTCCTGCCTGAGTTCGTATACATTATGTAAGTAAACTTTGTCTCCTGTCATGTTTGTGCACATTAGAGTGCCTGCAGTGTGTAGACATGGGGCTGTGTCAGTGTACTTAAAGAGGGGGGGGCATGGGTGGGCTTTTAGCTCTGGGGGGTATCGACAGTAAACTTTACCAATGATAGTGATGTGTTGACGGATTTTTGTAAGTATGTTTAATGAGTTAAGCTTTAATTTCTCGTATTACTTGTTCATTTAAATGCATCAAACCAGTTGTTGCTAATAATATCATAAACACATGATATTAGAAGGGGATAAGCAAGAAGCCTTTACTGGGATTGTTTTGGAAACCATACACATCAACCGGAATACTCTATTATTATAAGAGGCAGCTATTGTCTCTTTCTGGGTCCCTACCATGCTTCCTTGTCCTTGAGATGGAATGCCAAATCTAAAAATACTGGTCTTGATTATAACATTTGGCAGCTCAGCTCCAGGACTATTTTCATTCTCTCAGCCCCCTCAGCTGTAACAGGGTGAGAAGCTGTGCGGCAGGCTGGCAGCAAGTCTGATGTTAAGGTTTGGTTTCAAGCAGATCGGAAAAGTGTTTCAGAGCATTATCCTGCCAGAGGTGGTTCGTTCGAAAGGGGTCAAGGTTCTAACGGAGGTTTATGAGTTCATCTGTCTCACTTTGCTCTAAGATGCATCGTGTAACTTTGGTTTTAAGCCTTTTTGTGTTTGGGAGAGAGAGGGTGTTGTGGGCATATCACATGAAGCTGTTGGCTAAAACAAACAGTCACTTTTTCGTTACTGCTCTTTAGACTTTAGCGTCTCTCTCTCTCTCTCTCTCTCTCTCTCTCTCTCCTTTCTCTCCCTCTCTCTCTCAGAAGAGAGGTAAACAGGATTATAATGGGTTAAAAGTCAGAGAATAAGTCCTGTGTGTGACTTTATTTTTACATGTAAGTACAACCAACTGTGTGTGTGAGTGTGAGTGGATGTTTGTGAGTGTGAGTTGATGTATGTGTGTGTGTGTGTGTGTTTGAGAGTGAGTGAATGAGTAAATGAGTAAAACACTCCTTTATCCAAGCCAACAGGAAGGCCAAGCCATTGAGGCGACTCCACAGTGACCACTCTCCCTCCTTCCACAGTGCATGTGCGTGCGTGTGTATATGTGTGTATATGTGTAAATATGTGTGTGTGTGTTTGGCTCTGTAGCTGACGTTAGAGACCAGTATGTGAATGCGTCCATGCCTGCGTGTCTCTGGAATGTGTTTCTAACCACGTGAAGGGAAGGGGGTGTATTTTCTCTCTCTCTTTGCTTCTTTGCCTTTAGGCTCTACCATTGCAGCACAGAGCTCTGTGTGTGTGTGTGTGTGTGTGTGTGTGTGTGTGTATGTGTGTGCTTGTGTGTGCGCGCGCGTACGTGTGTGTGCGTGCGTGCGTGCGTGCGTGAGTGAGTGATAGCACCTGACTATACATGTATTCTGTACCTTTTGTACCTTTCAGTGTGCAGCTGGCATGTAACTGTGTTAGTTTGTGTTTGTCTGTATGTGCATGTACGTTCCCATGTGCACATATCTGTGTGTGTGTGTGTATTAGTTACCTAAGAGCCTAAGAGACTTGATCAAGTTAACTGAGGCGAGAAGAGATGCCTCCAGCCAAAGATCCAAACAGACCCCCCCCCACACACACACACTTAAAATTACAGTCATCATATACCACCCTATCTGTGGATCAGTTTGAGGGGGACCATTGCAGTTTCCATAATCAGCAGAAATTCTCTGCTGGATCAAAGTCATATCTCCCTTCAGAGGCTCAGCAGTGGCAGAATCTCTACAGGCACTGTAAGTCTGAGGGGTTGTAATCCTGCGTTATCCAGCACAGGGAGAAAAGTCATCACTAACATCTTATTAAATACATCAGAAATAGAATTGACCCAAGCTGACCTTCTGTACCTCAAACAAGACTCACAGTGGCTGTTTTTGTGTTAAATTGTTTTGCAGAAGTGTTGCTGACTTCAAAATATTGATTGAATAGGGAAGAGTGAGCTGAAATATAAATGGATTTTCGGGGTTGTACTAAGCGACCACACAACAGTGACAGTTTGTGAACTGCATCTTTTGGTCTGTGTTACCTTTTGAATGGTGTGTGCGTCATTTACAGCCTCAACCATTTTAAATTAAACGGACACTTTTTTGCATTGTGCTCTTGTTTTTGTTGAGCTGATGTGGAGAGATGGCAGATGTTATCATACATTTGTCTTTGCTATTGGGCTTAGTTTTCCTGAGGGAAGACTTAGCCACCTGCTCTCCTCTGATTACCTCCTCAGCCAACACTCTCCTCTCTGACATGCACACACACAGAGAGCTGAGGATGCTGACATTCATGGATGCACAGCTATGCATGAGACAGGATTTAGCGGGTCCTTTCACATCCACCCCTCGGGTATAGTTGTGTATGGATGTTTGTATTTCCTTGGGCCACAGACACAGACAGAGATGGGCAGAGTTGGAGGGGGTAGTGTGTATGTGTATGTGTGTGTGTGTGTGTGGAGACCAACGGATGGATGGAATGAGGGAGGGCCATACAAAGATGAAGCGAGATGCTATAATAACTGTCTTCTTATGGTTCAGTGGATGTTTTTGCAGTGGACTAGACCAGAGTACATATAAGAGTTGCATAACACTGTAGTCCAGACACTTCAGTCATGCATGTCAGACAAGCTTTTCACCCAGCCAAGAGCTCTTCTCAGCAGGAAATGAGCAGCATGGCCAGAACTGATAGCTGGACGGCACCGTGGGGTGAAGCCAGGACATCAAGGGTTCAATCCCATGAGGCCTGCTGCTGTGGTGCTCTCCTCTAGGTCTTCATAAGATGTCTTCGGAGCTCCCTAAATGAGCCCTGGAGGGGGGAGTGGCTGATAACCTTTTGAACTCTTCCTCTAAGCTTTTTATTGACTTAAAAACAGAAGGAGGGGTGTTGAGCTGAGGCTAGTGTTGTATGCTCATGACATGATAAGTTTATATAACTAGGTTGTGATGTATTTCTTAATAGGTTAGACTATCAAACAGGTCACAAGTTTGCCTTTCTCTTGTGTGCCATGTCTTACTTTGTGTGAGGGTCCTGCTAAACAGGGGCCGGCAGAAACTCAGCAGGAGGCCAGTGATAATGTTGCACTTTTTTTTACCTTTTACTTTATCCTCTCTTTCCAACTCAACGCCAAATGAACAGAGTTCAAGCACTGTTTGAAAGAAGCGTGAATGATGTACGACATCATTGTCTCTTACAGGAGCAGTGACCTGTCTCCTTATGTCCTCTGCCCCTTTAATCAAAAGATGCTAGCTTAACTCACTGTCTTACCAGTGTTGCATCTTGCACGATACATTAAATGACTTGAATTGAGAGAGTTATTATAATTGTTACACACTAAAAGTAAAATACCACTTACACTCAATAACACCTGGCTTATGTCTTTTGTGGGAAAAATGTACAATCAGCATTCATTCATGGGTCATATGACTCTACAGAAATCACAAGTATTTATCAGCTCCAGCTTCCATCAGCAGTGACTTCCAGTCGGACACATTCATTTTTAGGTACAACGCCATGACAACAAAGCTGTATCATGGCAATGTGTGTAAGGCAGTATGAGGCATTGAAGGCTCTTTGCTCCTGCTGGTAACTTCTGCAAGTCTTTGTCATGTCAGCCACAGATTCCATCCGTCTCTGTCTGAGAATCCCTCCAACATTGTTCAGTTGTTGACTTTGAAAGAAAGGCAGAGGGAAAAGATATTATTAAAGTAACTAATATAAACTGGCCTTGGCACTGAAAGAGCTGTATTTGACACTGACTCTTTACCTCTGTGTAAGCTAGAAACTGTCATTATACATCTGCCTTTTGTTTGTATAAAAACATGATAAGCTCTGAAAAAAGCTGGTAAGTAGACCTTGAGTTTTGGATTGTCTTGTCCAACTTCTATTTCCCAGTTCAAGTATAAACTTTGATATTTATCTTTTATGTTGTTTACGGTGTTAATCTAATAAAGACCAAACTAATGCAAAAAAACACAAAATATATAACTTAACTTTTAACAATAAAAAACAACTACAGCTATCACAGCCATGGTCTCGACGCTTTAAAAAAAGAGGCTAAAATAGCAAGTAAGGGCAACACCCTGCTTTGAGTTGAGAGGCTTAGAGAGCACTGTGCTCAAGAGTCTCATTGTTTTTTTTCTCTTCAGCAGTGGTGAGATTGGACAGTCACTGCCACAGCTTATCTCACTGTGTGACTCCTCTGCAGTGGTTGCACTGGCTTTGTGGCAAAGAGGATTGTCACCACAAAACAGGGATGACCTGCTGGTCATCTCGTGCACACACACACAGAGTCAGAGGCAAACACTCCAGCTGAGTATGTTTGTTTGTTTTCTGTCTTTCTCACACGTTTCCCGTTGTGAATGTGTCATCACTTCCTGCTCGTCCCTCCAGCGAGCAATGAACCTGAAAAAAACACTGCTGACAAACTCGCAACAACTGCCCCCTCGCCCCCCTCTTTCGCTCTTTGTTTTGTGTAAAGGTGACTCTTCCAAATTAAGGCTCTGATCAAGAGCAGTGTCATTTTATGTAGATTAAAATGTGATTTGTGTTTATTTTTATCATCTGAAGTTGGGTTGGAGGACTGGAGAGGAATTCTGGTGACATTTCTTTAGGTGGGGTCTGTGTTTGTTTTCTATGCAGCCTGGGGTCAATGTCTGCTGAGACCAAGGCCACTGCGATATAACAAACCTGCTGGCGTCACGAAACTCACATGAACCCACCTCATTCCTGTCCTTCAATGTTTGGATCCTTCCCAGGGCTGCATCTTCCTGTTTTGTTTGCCATAATACGGGACATTTTCTAGGAAGAAAAGTGTAAAAACTTAGAACTTAGTTTCTCTTTCCTCTCCCACCAAAACCCAGGTCCTCACGTGCTGCTGTTTGCTATTTATTCAGTCACTCAGCGACTTAGTGCTAGAAAATATCGCAACGGGTAAATTGCTCCCAGTTGTGTGCTCTCCCTATAATTAGTTTTAAACAGACCGGTTGGTAGGTGGCCATAGTCAGCTGTGGTAAAATGTGGTCATCTCTTCCTTTCAGCTGGAGCTTCCCCTGCCACCGTTTCTGCCAAGATTTCTGGTCACAGAGATCAAAACCTGCATGCCTTTTATCTTTTCCTTCTATTCTTTTTGTCCCCTGCTAACGGATTACTCATCTGCTCACACACACACCATGCAACACAATCTCTTTCTCAGACACACGGAAGACATCATGAGACATATCATTAGCTGCTAATATGGCGGTTGGAAAGGCGAATTTAAGAGACGTCAGATACACAACAACACAGTGGTTAGCATAGTTTTATGATAATGGAAACGAGAGAGTTTCCATCACGGAGTAGAAATATCATTTTGTGGTCTGTTGCTGTGGCCTGTGCCTCTGTCTCACTCTTTGGAGACACCAGTTGTTTGTGCAACTAGTAGAACAGAACATGAGTGGAAAGTAGAAGATGGAAAGTTGGAAAAACAAGACAGAAAGGAGATTTTTTTCCCTTGAAAGTTACCTAATAACTGACACACAGCTTCATGGATCAGTTTACATGTTGTTTTGGGGAAGGCATAACACTGTCATTCGCACACACACACAGCAGAGAAACATTTTAGCTGAATGACCCTGTGCAGTGAATACATGAATGACAATAGCTGCTCTTTTTAAGAGTGGGAAGTAGTCAGGGTGACAATATTTGCATGTAGATGCTGCTTCCTAAAGTCAGGTTTTAAAGACAGAGGGTTGCCTGTTTGGCTCTTTTATTCCTCCAAATCTGATCTCCATGCAGTTAAAATTCTACAAGCAGTGTTAATTTGACTGTTGTCATTCCTTTGGCCCAAGATTTTTGCAGACTTGCATTGACAACAGTTATTGTTAGTGGTTCAAATTCTTCCGTTCTCCATTTTCCATGGTGACAGTAATATAACAAAGAGGCTGGATCATGGGATCATAGTTATCAGCTGAAATATACTTACATGGGTGTGATGAGGGTATCTGTTTTTGTTTGTGTGTATATTTGCATTCCTCGTATGGTTGTTCAAACCTTGTATTTTTTATTGTTGAAGTGGAGAGATATCCCACAATTCTCTGACAAATTGTTTTCGCTTTGTGTTGACAAGATTTTTGACCACCGTAATTGTGTTTATCTAAATGATGGAGTCAGGCACGGTGCCTTGATGTGAGTTCCATTATGTAATGAAAAGACGGGGAAGAATGTGAATGTGTGGAATGTGTAAATTGAGACTTTGTCACATTAATCTTGGACTTCTGTCAAAGTACTTGTGTCTTTTCCTTGTACCTGAATGTTTTTCTTTATGATCACTGTTGGTGAATGAAGACATGTACAACCAGTTCTAAGATTTTCTTAAGCTATTGCACCAATGCTGAAGGCTTTTTGGCATGCAATTGGTGAGACAGGAGGCTTTTTTAAAATTATTTTGCAGTACTAAGGACTTTTTATTTTTAGTGTCTCCTCTTTTAATGGGATTCATTTGAGCATTTGATGTAATAACATATGTAAGTAAGTACATATAATAAGTAAAGTATCTATGGTTGGCTCCAGTCTTTGCTGTGGTTTATTATGAAACTCTTTGCAGGAGTTGGCTGTCACATAGTGTGTTCCTCTGTTTGAAACTAAGTGAACAATCCTACCTTTCTTTGCCTGTGAGAAGTAAAATTTTCTGCTCACTTAGATCATTCTGCTCAGTGTTTCCATAATAGCGTTCTTTGCTCCCTCTCATGAATGCACTCCTCGCAGGTTTGCCTGAAGGTTTGTGAATCATTATTTTCTGTGATGTAAATGTGCTTGTAATTTAAGCTGGACTATTTTAAACTCGTCTTTGGTTTGTCACATGGTTAAGATGAAAGGAAATTGTGAGTGTTTGTAAATCTTTGGGTTCTCAAGCTCTTGCAGTGTCTGAAAGCATGTGTGTCTGTGTGCGTGTGCGTGTCTGTGTGTGTGTGTGTGCGTGTGTGTGTCTGTGTGTGTGTGTCTGTTTCTGAGTCTATGCTGTCATGGTTGCTTTTGGTCTTTCTCTCTGCTTCTGTTCAGGGATGGGGGGGTGAGTGTGTGGGGAAAACAGGGTCACATGTTAAGGGAGACTGGCAGGAAGATGGCTATAAAAAGACTAATTAAAAATGTGTGGATATATTGGAGGTTGAGGTGAAGAGGAGGAGGGGGAGAAACGGGCTCACTAACTGGGTGTGATGTAACACTGTGTGTAATGTTGTAAATGATAAGAAGCAGGGGAGGGTTGTTTTTTTTCTGGAAAATGAGAGCTTAGAGAGAGAGAAGAAAATAGATGAACATTGTGTGTGTTGGAAGTGCTTTGAACTCCTAAAACTAAGAGAAATAATTGAAGTAATTGGGTGCTAAGGTGAAGAAGTGGAACATAAAAAACTTTCAGTGTCTGTCTTTGTTTCATTGTCTCCAAATGAGAGTTTTATCACCTCCTGGTTTGCTTATGTTTTGGTCAAAAAGTTGCACAAGTTGACAGCCGGTTAGTACGTATGTTCTGTGTCTGTGTGAGAGGAAACTCTAGTCCATACCAGCAAGCAGAGGTAGGCCATAATTGCCATTTAAAAAGGGGAAACAAAAAGGACTAGGACTGCAGAAGTACAAACAGTTGTTGAGATAAAGCACTGTTTGACACACAGATGTCCATGTCATGAAAATATTTGTTCATTGGAATGATCGATGAAAAATGAGGAGAACCTTGTGTGTCTGCCCTCTTGACTAACCATTTGATTGCTTGCCTCACTTTCATTTCTCATCTGAACAGCCAATCAGAGCAATTTTTTCTCATTGAAATGCTCTACCCTTAAAACTTGACCTTTGGTCTGGTTTTAACAGCCCTTGAGTTGTTCTTTATACTAGAAACATATGCCGATTGCACTACAAGCCCAGATGAATTGCCAAAGAACAAATTAAAGTACATTGAGACTTGCGGTACATAATCTTCTATTGTTTGCTGTCTCTTGGTCACATGCTTTGTCTCTCCTTGGTGGTGATCACTGTGATGATGAAGACAAAGAGCTGAACAAAAAGAGAGTGTGGGCTTGAAATGTTTTTTTCTCAGTGTTTTCATAGAACCCCACTGAGATTGATGCAAGTCAATGTAAAAAAAAAAAAAAAATGCAGCTGTTTTGCCCGTTGTCCTCCTCTCTTTCACCCCCCCTCTCCCTTTCAAAGAATTTTCATTTGAATGAAAACCCAGCTCAGTGTTTTGTTGTACTCAGAGGGGGGAGGGGTCCAATTGGTCAGAATCCTTTTTGAGGTTGACCAATGTGAGCGCGCCTCCCGCCTCCCACTCCGCCCCCTGTGCCCTACTGAGGCTCCCGGCTTGAAGTGTGATTGGCCGGCTGGGTGGAGCCAGACGCTGTATTAAAGCCTGTCCCGTCTGCTCCACTTCAGTGTTAAAGCGAGTGTCTGTCTGTCAGCCGGAGAAGTGTGTGAGTGTGTGTGTGTGAGTGTGTGTGGGTGTATCAGTGTGTGTGAACGCTTTTGTTAATGAGAGTCAAGCAGACAACAGAAAGCTGTTCAATATATGTGACCTGGACTTCCATCTGTTTTCACCCTCTTCAGGACTGTGGAGCTCTCCAGCTGAGTTGCCGACCAGCTTTTTGTGTCAGACCACAGCTGGACAGGCCTGACAGGGAGCGTGAGGGGGGATCAGAAAAGCTGTTGTGTTGCCGGGGATCATTGCCGGCTGATCTACCAGACCTGCTTTTTTTGGATAGAAGAGCTCCCATCGACTGCACTGTGGCTGACCGCTGACCCCGATCTGCAGTCTTACCCCCTTCTGGGTCACCACTGAGCTAATAGAGGTGGTCTGGCTGGGCCTGATGTGGAATTTGACCCCGACTGACCCTGTCCCTAAAGTAGCCTTTCACTGAGCTTGGACTGGGAAAGAGGGAGGATAAAAGAGCAAGAGGGGCGACGGAGAAGAAAGGAGGAAGAAAAGGAGAGAAGTGAGAGCAGCAGCAAAGCGACCGGTAAGGAAGTTAGAGGGGGCTCTGGGACTAAGGGTGCAAAGCAGGGAGGAGGGGGAGGAGAGTGGGAAGAAAAGAGAGTACAAAAGAGCTATTTTCTTAAGCTTAGAGAGGAGATGCTGAGCTCCAAAAGGATGTTCGTTTACCAGTGAAGCCTCACTCTTATCCACCTCTCCTTCTGTCAGTCCTTCTGTTTGTCTCTGGTCTCATATCTCATGTTCACAACACTGTGGTTGCTTTAAATAATTGTCTCTATTTAACAGAAATACAGAGAAGTGAAACGTTCTCTTACTCTTCCCCTTGGCTCTTGCTCACTCACGCTTTACTTTTATTTCCGTGGCACAAAGTGCTGTTTCAGAAACCTTTTGACCGAAAATCTCTTTTTTTCTTGGCAGTTCTCTCAGGATGCCGGTTGAGACCCTGCGTCCATCAGACGGCCGTCTGGCCGGGGTTCCCTTCACCTCTGCCATGCCCTTCAGGATACTTAACAAGGGTCCAGACTACTTCCGTCGTCAGGCTGAGCCCGGAGCTCGTAAACTGAGCGCTGTAGAACGTCTGGAGGCTGACAAAGCCAAGTACGTGAAGAGCCAGCAAGTTGCCCTCACTCGTCAGGCCCCCATCAAACCACCAATCATCCGCAAGCCCCTCCTTCCTCCGGGGATGATGCTCCAGTGCCAGATAAGCACTCCGCCAGCCCGCAAAGTTCCCCGCTGCCCTGCAGATGAGGAGAACAGAGGAGTGAGAGAGGGTCTTGGAAAGAGGAGAGGGCCTGCTCTTAACCTGGATATTCTGAATAATCTTATCAATGATGTATGTGATGGACCAACGCCATGTTCCCAGTCCTCTTCCTCCACCTCCCCCTCCTCATCCTCCCCTTCATCAGGAGCTAAGAGCATTGGCAGTAGCCTGTCAGCGGAACACGAGAGGAGCAATGGACATCTCAATAAC
>JAPZDY010000002.1:3112300-3132222 GCA_029783645.1 Ctenochaetus hawaiiensis
ACGTGGTAACTGTTACACAGGTTAGCAGTATCATACATTGTCACTATGAGAATGTTAGCATGTGGATATTAGCTAAAATCATAGAGTTAAAACAGAAAATATAAGCATTTTTGTTTTAAGCATTTACCCCTGTAGACTATTTCTACTTTGTGTCAAATGCATTAACAATGGATACATTATTTGAAAACAGCAAAGACTTAGTCATTTCACTTTTTTATTTTGATGGATAATTAGAATAAATCACTAATAACTTTCAGTGGCACAAACAAAAATGTTTAGTTGTAATAGTAAAACAGTAATACCATAGAAAATAAAGCTAGGTTTTAAACTGTTAGGTGCCACAGTGTAAAACCTCCCTGGTGTCATAGTTTTAAAGGATTCCTGCATTTTGCAAGATGGGATTTCTACAGTTTGTTACATTGTTGCATTGATGGTCTACCATCAGACAGTAAGAAGTCCTGTGTTTCCTCACTAGAGAGGACGGCGTGGGAGGATGAGCAGGAGGACATGACAAAGTGTTGTGGTAAGAGTGTTGAGATGGTTGCTTGTTTGCAAGCCGAGTTTTAATGAGGTGGACTGTGGATGTTTCACAACTCATGTAGTCATGGACAAGCAAAGAAAAACATTTCTTAACACACACACACACGTCTTCACAGGAATCACACTAAGACCCTTTTAAGGAGAATAAGTGAAAAGAGACATTGTCAATAATTTAATTTGCCTTTGTGAGTGGGGAAACACTCAGCATCACAGAGAATGTTTGATGTTTGTACTTGCACTTCAAATGTTTCTTTTTCATGGATTATCACTCATTGGATGAGGAAGTGGGCTAGTTAGACGCAAGCAACAGAAATTGTGTGATAAAAGAAAATTTCAGTTTTCTTCAACCTTTTACACAGGGAACCATAGAGCCCATGGACACACAACCCTCCTTAAACATTTCGAACTTCAATTTGGTGTTTATTATGACAAAGTCCATCCAAAATTAAGCACAAACACCAGCCCCCAGCATCAGCTACTGCAGTTTAGTCTCTAAAAAACACTATTGTTCTTAGCAATTTCTTTCTGCTTCATAACCCTCTTTCTGTAAATCTTACTAATTTTTCCTGACATTTTTATGACTCCTGGACTTATGTGAGGACTTTCCAAATGGAGAAGGACTAGTCTGTGGCTTTTCAGGCCCAAGACTCAGCCAAGCAATTTTGGAACAGATCTGCTCGACTTGTACACAACAGTCCCACGTGCAAACACCAGACACACATGCCCTGCAGGCTGTTTGGATCATCTGCAGCCCTTTGCTCTCATATTAATTCTCTTTCATTCAGTAACCAGTGCCTGTGGAGGAGGACAGAAGGTGGATATAAGAGTCAAAATAACTGTACTCTCTCGACTCAAAAAAAAGTCATTTTATAGCTTAAAAGAAGTGTGGCAAAAAGTTTAGCGGATGTTTTTTTTTTTTTTTTAATATTTGGAAAGGAAGTTACACTGTCAGTCTGCAACCAAAACAAAATCTTTGGCCAGCTCCACAGCAGTAATCAGCGGATACATGGAGTTTACTGGCCTGTGAAGGCTGCCAGACACACGCAACATGTTAGTGGCCAGTGTTTCAGAGAGACGGCAAAGGAGAGCTGGCTTCCAGATGATTAATGTTTACTTACTTCTGACTGAATGAAAAATCCCCGTCTCTAACTGATCTCTGAGCTCTAAATTTCCCACGTTCTTAACAGATGCTAATTACTGTAAAGCTCAATGACAAAGCGACTAAATGACATTACATAAATGCAATGAGTCAACCCAATCTTTGACCTTTGATTATATATTTTCAACATAAATGAAACTAGTGGAAAGAAAGAGGGAAACTAAACTAAGGAGGCAGACATATAGTCCAATAAAACTAGATGGAAACATAAAATATGACTGGAAGGTGTGATGTCAGTGTGCTTCTATTTGCTTTACGGTGGCCAAATTGTTAGAAAGTAAGTGAAGGTGTATTTTATCTGAGTTCCTGAAAATTAATTGTTTATCAGCAGTTGTCTGCAGTGGTCCCAGTAATTTTTGCTTTAACAGTGTACTGAACTGTAAAATCAATAGACATGGTTATTTTACATTTATTCAAAAAAGAAAAAACAAATACAGCTATACAGCTGCAAGAACTGTTCTCTGAAGAAAGACACATGAAAACACAGCGACGGAGCTGACAGGACAGATATGGATACTTACAGCTGAACATATAAGCTGTAAACTCATGACTCATTAATCAGCTCTTCAATTCTCTGTATTTAAAAACACCACAATGCTGGTCTATCCACTTCCAGCACTTCCACTTCTCTGTTCATTTGGCAAGCTTCCACAGGCAACCTTTGTTTTGGACGAAGATTAGTCAGACTGAAAATACTCTCTCATGATGATTCCTCTTTCTTTTGTGCAACAGCTTCTATCAGGAACAAAAATTAGCCATGATTAGTAACGTGCTGGGAAATCTTTTTCTGTTGGGCAGTCATCCATTAATGTGGCATAAGTTTCCATTTCATTAATGCAGAAACCTTAATACATGTTAGATATTAGTTAGGCTACAGATCAGCAAATGTGCCTGCTGTAAGGTCAGTCAGATATGGAGCTAATGTACAATCAAATCTAATCAATAGACACATCTAGCTAACGATGTGTTCACATGGTAAACTTACACAACACCACTGATGAGAGAGAAAGTCATTGTGACAGTTAATGTGGCACATTTTCCTGTTGCAAGTTTTATGTAGAAAAGAAAAAAGAATATCACTACACAGTATCCACCCACACTCTGTTGCCACTGTAGGAGAAGGCTAAGTTTATTGCCTGGGTCTGAGTCAGGCCTTTGAATCCACCACATTCACCAGGTTCAGCTGACAAATTCTGCAAAATCTGTCCTTGAAACACGTAACAGCGGTTTCTCTTCCAAAAAAATGTGCAGTCAAGTGAGTGCTGCAGGAGACTGAGCAACAAGCCAATCAGCGCTGTGGCTCAGACAGACTGTTGTCAATTGGTTGTCAAGCTGTAAATAAGGCTTAAGTTGTTCTTCTAGGATGCAGTGGCTTAATTTGAGGCAGGGGTGGATCATGCCATCCATATAGGAAAGTATTGCATACGCTAAAACCAAGGAGGGAATTGTTAAACTACTCAGTGCTGATAAAATATGAAAGATTCTGTTACTTCTGTTATTACACTGCATAAGTTTTTTACTGTACTAGTTGTGTCATGAGGAAGTTTGAGGAAGTACCTCAACTGCCGTGATAAAAACGGAACAAGACAAAACAAAGCAGTCCAACTTACAGGAGATGAAGCTTTCTCTAGTCTGGTACTTCTGGATACATTAGACTCTAATGATTGGTTTGTGAAAATTAAATCTTCCTCTCTGATATAAACTCCCGAGAGTGGAGGTCATGTCAGCATGAAGACTTAAAGAGAGTGTGAGATGACAATTCTGTCTGATATCAGGTGTCAGCAGCCACATAGCCAGGTCTACTGTTGGTAACAGTCTGCTGAAAAGTTTGTATAATCTTTTATCCGTTCCACTGCATAAAATCCTGTAGGTCAGGTGTTTGTGTCTAATCAGTGCCCACACCTCTGTTAAAAATCTCTTCAAGTAAGAAATATCTATGCTAACAGTTGCCGTCAAGCTATCCGCTCTAGGAAGTGCTAGCATTGAGCGCAGGCAAACACTGTAGTTCTTAGATGATATCCACATGGCATTTTTTGTAATCGATGCTACTTGTCTTGAAAACCTGGTACTTGCAATTTGCAGAAGATGATCAAACACACTCACATCTGCAAACAAGTGCACTGCTGTCATCAGCCAGAAGGAGTAGATGTCACGTCACGTGACATGGAATGTCACTGTCACTGCTTTTATATAACTTTTCTCTAATCTTTTGACTACTCAGAGATTTTCACAACTCGAGTCAGCATTCATCCATTCACATGCTAATGACAGGTGGCTGCTCTAAGTTCCAACCCGACCACGAGGAACTCATATACACACTTACAGATTCTGATTGAGCAGCCATCAGGAGCAAAGTAGGGGTTCATTATTTTGTCCAATACTGAAGGGCTGGGGCAAGCTAAAACTTAATCAGTTTTGATCATATATCACAAACTATAGACAACTATTTCCAACACTTTTACTGGAAAGTGTAAATGTTTTAGATGATTTGATTTATTTAATTAAAATCATTAATCACACAAGAAATGATCAAAGATGTAACTCTAATCTCAACATTTCTATCTATCTTTTATAAAGCGCTGCTTTCCCACAGCCTGGCCCAATCAAAGCACACAAACTACATGTAATGTTCATTCCTCTCAGTCCTCTCCTGTCATTAACATCAGCCTTATTTCATTCACAGTTTCTCGTAATTTTTCCACTTGCGTACCTGATCCCCTCTGGCCCATTTTTACATGTGCACACAACTCCCTTTTTTTAATAGATAAGTATGTGTGTTTGATAAGATAGCAGGAGGTTTTGCCCTTGTGAGAGATTTATTAATGCATACAATGTTCAAAGAGACAAAAGTCACGACTTGTTTAAGATCCCATTCTTAAAGATATCTACGGCCTGCATTCACAAGAAGACTATTAAAGTCTTCTTTTGTTTTTGGCTGCTTCCCGTCTCTTTGTGGTGTTGCCACAGTGAATCATCAGCTCAGACCAGGTCCCACCCAACCTGGCATTGATATTTGGCTTTTTTAACCACATGCCCTCCCTGATGCAACTTTTCCCCAGATTTGACAGAAAACAATCACAGATTTCTCAAAATTCGAACATCTTTGAAAACACTGAAATTGTGTAAGCACACAGTTTAACAAAAACTGCAATCAGTAATCAAATACAAAAACCAAACAACATGAAGCATTTTGAATAGAAATGTCCCTAAAAAACAGAGAGAACAGTTATGACTTATATCCCACCTTTTTTCCTGAACAAGCTGGGAAATTAATCTGCCAACTGTGCTGGAACTTCTGACAGAGCAGCAAAAGACACTGGTGTCTTGAATGTTGGTGCGTGTGTAGAAGTATAACTTGCACAGCAAAAGGCAATTTAAAACTTACTTTGGAGCAATGTCAATAAACTTTATAAGCAAACTTTAATCAGTTTTTATGTCTTAACTATGTCTATGATTATTGAAAGTAAGATTCAACTCTCTCCCCATTTATTTAAATAGGGACTTTGTCTTGCTAGCCATGCTAGTAGCCCAAAATAACTGCATAGCAGCTTAGCCAAGGTGGCTGCTGAATGGAGAGACTTGCTTTAAAGACTACATGTTAAATGTTGGATGATACTGTTGTTAGCTGTTGCTGGTCAGTTTGTGAATCAAGCCCCAATCACAGGATCATAGTTCTGCAGTCATATGTCATCGTAACAGCTGAACCAATGTAAGATCAATATATAAATACAGACATGTACCAACTCAGGTGTTGAAACAGTATAAATGAAAAGTCTTAGCCTATCGAGCTAACTTTAGCAGGGCATGTGTCTAGCTTCCACTCAGAAAGTGAAAGCTAGATAACCTAGCATGCATGCCTGCTTCTATTTACCAGATCTGTCTCAGATATTGGTCAACCCTTTTTTCTTTTGCAAGTGTAAAACATATCCACAAAAGCTGTGGTTTAAATAAAGTTTTTATTTCCTTATGCAAGTGAGGAAATCTCGGTTAACCTGTCGTATATAAAGGATTAGTTTCAACGCTTGCTTGGTTAATCACCATAAATAGTTTTAAAGTCCATGTCCAATTTTGGGCTGGTTAGTTATGGCTGGCTTCTACCTGTTGTCTTTAGCAAAGTTGTTTTTGAGAAATCTGTGTAATGAGTTTCTCCACGTGGGCCTCAATCGCCTCCTCATGTGCCACCGGAGTCATTATGACGATTGGTCACGGGGCCTCATGTGCATAGAGAATGTGATTGTGTGTGTGTGTGTGTGTGTGCGCACGCCAGTGTGTGCGCCAGTTGTCTTCAGAGTGGACCGTTGGACCACAGCTGGTACTCAGCAACACAAAACGGTCACGAGCAGCTGTCATTTGGACTGAACTGTCAGTGGGAAAGTATCTCACAGAAACAACACCCAACCAAGGATTTGGACTTATCTCCTCCAGCAACCTGAGTCTGCCGCTGATGTAGCAGATTAGAAAAATAAAACATCCAAGACATACTTTGGTCATGCCAATAATGTGTAAAAACTAAAAAAAATGATCAAATTTGAGCCTTTTTCTTGTGAACAGCACAGTGAGCACAATGATGGCTCAATTTGTACTTGAAGCACTGCCATCTCTGTAGAACATTTCCCAGGAGATAAAGATAAGCCTGATGCTTTTACAATTCAAGTTGAATTCAAGTTGAATCAGACACTGATTCCCAGCTGAGATGATAAAGTGACTAAAAACCTCCTAAGCAAAGAACCTGGATTTCACAAATTGACCAGAATTAGTAATGATTTAGCGAAAATCCTTTCCTCCAGCTTAAACAGCCTGAAACAACGACAGAGAGAGCCGAGAGGAGATCAAATAGATACTGACAGAAAAAGACACACATTCAGGGTGTTAAGATCATGTAAATAATACACACAACAGCAACATTGTCACAAACAGTGACAGCCTTTTGTTTCTTTCTTTTAGTTCTGCTTTCATCATCTTCTGTCTTTTCTTCCTCTTCACCGAGCTGGGGAGTTTTTTAGGGAATAAAAACCCTTGCTCTGATTACAAATGCACAATGTAGCCCACTTTAGGCTCCAGCTAATGTCCGTAAAACTCCCTCCGTAAGGCTGCAAAGCCTATACATGACTACACAATGAGACTGTATGTTCCTCTATCCCTTTGTTTCAGTTAAGCTTGGAGTTTATGTCAGAGAGACAAATACAAACGCAGACTGGTTGTTTCTGCTTCATGTTAGTGTCATCTCATCTTGAAGGCATGTGGGTCAACATCAAATGCAAAAATGCGTCATATTCTATATGCCATAATATGGTAAACAATCCTCAGATGGTGTGGATGCTGAAAAGGAGTGACGATGGCAGGATTTCTGATGCAGTAACGATGACATCTCAAACACAAAGAATGATAGATGTTCTGTTGAATCACATGCTGTTTGAGCTGCAGCATCCTATCACATACAGACTGTGTAAACGTTATGTCACATTGAATCTGTGTGTGATGTGATGGTGCAGCAACACAGACTGGTGTGCCTTTAGTTTTCTTTGTTTTCTTTATGACTATTTTTTAGGATCATAAGATGATTTAGAGAGCCGCTGTGGTAGTTTGTCACAGTGATTTTATTCTTTTTAAGCCTTCCTTCATCTTCTATGTCAGGCTACACAGTATTGTACGAACAGAAGACAGTTACTAAATTATAAAAGTGCAGTGAAAGATAGCGTAATAAGTGGAGCGCTTTTAATGTAAAATAACCTGGTGATCCGGCAGGGAACCTCCTGATATGTAGGTTACTGTCGGTTGTTGTTTCTCGTCTCGTTGACCCACTTCACCACTCATCTTACTCAGGAAGTGTTCGCTTGTGAAGCTGGATTAATATTCACCATTGTTGTACAAGGGATTTGTGTGTGCATGTGTGTGACTGTGCAAGGGATTGTGTCCGTCACATACATATGTGTGTGCATGGGCAGGGGCTTATCTGTGCTTGTGCATTTCTGTTTGTATGGGTTGGTAGATTCATCAGCGCAGCAGTGTTGCATCTGCTGTACTGCACGTCTGCCTGATTGCCTCAGTGAATGCCGTCATGCACTTGTGTGGGTGTGTGTGCTTAAATGCACTTTTACATGTGTATTAGTTTACTCAGCTATTCTTACTCTATTCGATCAAAGGTCTTGTTCTTGATGCTGGATAATAAACCCTGCAGATGTGGCTCTTTGCAACAATACACATACTGAACCTGTGCTTTTAAAAGAATTTAGATGCCATTTCTTTAAGTGCACTTTGTTGTGTTATCGATCAAACTGATTAGTTGTTTTCTTTGGACAATTATTCGACAATTTAGCTGTTCAGAGCAGCACACTGGGCTGTAACATAGTCCATAAGAAGGGAGATTGTTACTGCCAGGACTCCTTGTAGAGCTGGTAAGATGAAACTCAGCTAGGGAGGAAAACAAGAACTTAATATTTACTTTACCAACCATCTCAGAGGCACCTTATCAAAGTGGCTGTTATAGCAAAGATGCTAATCAGAAGCCAATCCCACATGTTCCAACTATGTGTGAACTCAGTCCTGCATGTTTTCAAATAGCATTTTTAAATACTCACTTATGGTCAAGAGGAAATGTTCCATGTTCTGATGAGTGAAAAAAAAACTTTTTTGCCTGAACTATGCCTGATAAAATCCAGGTCCTGTTCATCACTTTGTCAATAAAGCCCAGTGCTGAAACATGCTGATGCAGGCGTCATAATGTGGAGGCACTTCTAGTCAGTACTGAGGGACAGCTGAGTGCCTTATTTGCTCAAATCATGACAAAGATCTTTATTAACTTCAACTGCAGAAGGTAGCAGGCCTGTATAAGGAGAAGGGCCTTTATTTTTAATCCCTGTGTTTTATAAGCAGTGTTGGTTGTTTTTAAGTATGAAGCCTCGTTCTGATCTGTTGCCATTTAAGCTGTTAAAGTATCTGCATTTGCTATTGATACAAACTTAAAGCTTTATTTGCTTCTTTTTTATATAAAAAGTCCTCTAGATCAGTAAATTTTATTGTGAAACATATTCTGTATGACGCGGGTGTCATGTGAGGAGTATCAGAACATCAAGTCAACGAGGGACTGGGCCAAGATGTAACTCTGATTAAAACACAATGGCCTTAATGATTAAATCTGTCTGCAAATAATCCATCAGTCAATATCATGCTGAGGATGTACAAGAAAGTTGGATTCAATTCAGTGGAACTTAAGGAAAAACTAGAATATATTGAAATGTAGGTGGCCTGTTTGGAGCAAGGCAAAACTGTTACAACATCAGACTCTCCTCATCTAGCCTGGATGAACTTGAGAGAACTTTTGGGAAAAAAATGGGAGAAACTGTCTAAATCCAGTTGTGCAAACCTTGTGGACACGTAGGACCCGGTCACAACAGTAATTTATAGAGTATTATGGTATGATTTTAACATATTTGTAAAATGTTGTGCTATACACATGAATGTTACTCTAGACTATTGTTTGTACAATAACTTGCTAAAAATGCCAATTAATTCAATTTAATATTAGATGTACAATATGAGTCAGTATGAAAAATCTCAGAATACCCTCCAAAATCACCTGCAGAACCAAATGTGTTGCCACCCATTGCATGTTTTTGGCTTCATCAATACTTTTGTGAACACTTGGCCTCTCAACAATAGCCCATTGTGTTCTTTATAGCTCTTATTCTCATTATCTGATATCATAGCTGATAAAAATCTAATTCTGACTTATGCAACTTTCTTCTTGTGCCAGGAAATATTTTGAGACAATGTGTAGGTGTGTTTATGAGCACAGCAACATACCATCACTGATGCAGCGCTGATACAAGAAGCATCCCTCTGAAACAGAAGCAGAGTTGCTACAGCAAAATATATCATAACAGCTCTCATTATATATTAAGAGAGAATGGATTATTGTGTGGACATTTGATAATATTTGTTATTGAGTCATAAGAACTGATATGATTAAGTGAATAGTGCACATCGCTTTTCCCTCAAGAGGTGCCAGTTGGTAATTGAGCGATTTCTCCTCCTCCGGCTCTATAATGGGCTTGTCATGCTGTGCTGCTCAATGCATCTTCAAAAGGAACCAACTCTCTGTGGCTCAGAGGCGAGGGCTGTAAACTAGGTCGCCAGAATGAGCCAAGGAATTTTGCAAGACAGGAAAGAAAGTTTGTGTGTGCGTGTGTGGGGGGGCTGGAATAGTGCATTATTAAGGTGTAATGGCTTGGGCTTTAGTGAATGCTTCTGGTCTGATTTATTGGGATCTGGGGAGAAACTTCCTAATGTGACTTGTGTGTTTAAACAATGCCATAAAGGCATTTATTTATTCACAAGGCACATTTCTATCATTTGTTTTTAGAGTAATGTAAAACTGAGGCAGAGTTGAAGGTACGATGAGGGTGAAACCACCAGGGGCACGGCGCAAAAGGAGGACAGACTGTTCCTCCACTGGCATCCTCAACAAATTCAGACAACCTTAATCAAGTCTTACAGTCAGATAAGGGTGTGTTGTAACCTCTGAGGCCTTGTGCATGAGCACAGCTGTCCATGTGTATAAGAGGTGAAAGTTAATGATGAAGGTATTTCCACCATCCCCATCCGTTTTTGTCTGAAATGGTTCCTACCATAAAAGGTGTCATGCTAATAAAAAGTCCCTTCTCTTTCCCTTTCTCCACAACCGCTCGTGCCTAGGTGGAGGTACGAGTGTGATTGTGCGATGTGTGAGACAGGGGGTTTGTGCATGTGAAGATAATGGCCTTGTTGAGTGCCAGACCTTGGAAGCTTTTACATTTGAGGAGGTGAGATCCCATGAGCCTTTTTAACATCCTCAAGCAGAGACCACAAACTACTGCTTTGTGTCTGTGTTCATCCTCGCATGTGTATGTGTATTTGTGTGTATGTGAGAACATACAGTTAGCAATTACATCTGTCTTTGCATTTGTGTGTGTGTGTGAGAGAGAGAGAGAGAGAGAGAGAGAGAGAGAGAGAGAGAGAGAGAGAGGAAAACAGAGATAAAAACAAAAACACAGGGCATGTATTGGGGTTAATGTGTGTGTAACTGTGGAAGTGTGTCACAGAAGCATTTCCTTAAAGCTTTCATATGCATGTGACCAGTAAAACATGGCGCTCCAGGGGCCCATAATTCAGCTGCATTCCTGCGATAACTCAGACCTGCTTGTCACATTCATTAAATATGTAAACAGAAACTGTTCACAGTTTTGTCCAAAGCAGGGTCCTTTTTATGAGTGTGTGTGCTGACAATTATGGGTGTGTGCTTGTGAGCATGCATGGGTGTGTACTTGTGTGCTTGCATGCATATGTAGAAAGGGTGTAGATGAATTATAGAGAGGCTGTGGGTTTTCTGAGATCAGACTAAAGGAGCAGTGTCAGCCGTAGCTGCAACTAATAAACAGGGTTTAGTTAACTGTGCATACAGTGTTTTAATTCTTTGACCTAATTTTACGCACAGCCTGACTGACACTGTGACACAGCGATTCAACTGTTATTACAGAGGCCATCCAGCTAGCAGAATCTGATCAATTGCTAGAGTTAGCCTGGACAAGAGAACAGTTTTCCCAGGCAAACCAAATGTGGTAAAGTCAAGACAATCTTGTGACAACACAAACAGAAACTATCTGTTCATATTTAGCTTATAAACCATGTAAATGAGTTTGGTTTTCATGCAGAAGTTATCAGTGGAGGGACAACTACGTTCCCCATTTTCTTAGTTTTCCCACGTTGCTCTGCTTGTGGCTGTGGGATCAAAAGGAGCAGAAAAAGACAAATTCTCGTGGTTGTTCATGTGAGAATTCTCATGTGAGAGTCAGACCTCTTAGCTAAAATGGCCTGGAAGTGAGCACACATTGCAGCTCAAATTTCAGCTATTTAGCTGATGCATGAAAGTGGTGGAAAATGAAAGCACGGCATGTAAGGGAAGGAGGAGTGTAAATGTGCTGTACTGGAAATAATGGGGAGGATGAGTGTAACATTTTTCAAGTCAGTGAAATATTTTAGCATCCTCTATCATTTCTGTGCTCCCTACATTTGGTTGATGCACTTATTCTGAAGAGACTTTACAGAAGATAAATGCATTAATAGAACAAGGCTTCAGAGATTACTAACTTAACAAGACAAAGCATCTACAGCCAAGCTAACAGCTCTTAAACTCTGCTTATGACTTATGCAAAAGTTTTGTAGCTCAGTGCTAAAATCAGCACGCTAACATTCATAGTAGTAATGTTAGCATAATGTTGAACATGTTTCATCATCTTTGTTTTAACAGGAAGCCAGTTGCAGGTATACACACATAAACTATACAACTAAGAAAAGTATAACTAAGTATTGGACACATTCAAATGTTAGGTTGGTGATGATGCTACAGTCAAGATATCACCAAAGTCATTAGGATTCACCCTCAGCGGACTATTATTGTTTGCACTAAACATCCAGTGGCTGTTGAGATGTTTAAGTCTGGACATGAACTGACTAACTTGGTATTGGTCGGTCCAACATTTCAGGCTGGAGATCAAGGAAAAGGACAGTAAACTGCCATTTTTTGTGCAGTGCTAGGAAATCAAACCCAGGTCACAAGATAACAGCACACAAGCAGAGCTGATAGGAGACAGTACTGATGGAGATTAGGAAGTAAGAAAATGGAGGTGGACTGAGAGCTGGGTAAAAGGGAGGCCACCACCATGGGAGAGAAGCTGGAGGGGGCAACAACGGTCAAAGACGAGAGGATTAGAAAGAAAAGAGAAAAGGCGTTAAAAGACACGGGTGTCATGGGGAAAGATATTGTAGGAAGTCCAATTTCTTACATGTGTGTTGAACACGAGTGTCACGTGCTACATGGAAATGGAAAGTGCAGCCACTGGAGAATTGTAGAGTGGTCAAATCATGTAAGGATTTTTCCATAAAGTGGAAGTTGTGAAAATGAAAAGAGGGGCTTGACAGTGTGAGAGAACACGTGCAAGAAATCTGTCTGCTCATGCATAAAATGTGAAAAAAGGGGGAGGGTGTAGCTTACTGTTTACTGTATGTCTGTGCAGCTGTGAGTGTGTGTGTGAGTGTGTGTGTGTGCAGCACATGTGAGTAGTGAAAAAAGAGGCGAGGCAAACAGAGAGTTGTTTCTGCGTTGAGAGTCCAGATGCAGAGACGAGCTGATTCAAAGAACTGCAGCTTTTGATGTCAACATACAGCTTCAGTCTGTGGGGAGAGCAGAGGGGCTGCATCTGAAGCACAGCCATCTACATATCTGCTTTGAACTGGAGACATTTTCCAACGTGTGACTCGTGGAGTGTAGTGCTTTGTTGCTTTGTGGGAGAGATAAGATCCAGTTTCATCTGCTGGCTGTCATTTCAAATACTTACATGCAAATTCTCATCTAGTAATTTAAAAGGAATGAACTGGAACAGCTATTTTGAATAATTTTCTGCTTCATCTCATGAAAAAATTGAAACTAATATGAAGGGAGTATTTCAATATTGAATTTTAGAAATGACGCTTGTCTGCTTCCTTGTTAATGGAATAGATTATATACCTCCAATGTCTTTGCATTAAACATGGAGACAGAGCCAGGAGTCCTTTAGCTTAGCATGAAGCAATGTGAAACAACTAGCCTGGTTCACTGTAAGGTGAAAAATCTGCCTACCATCACATTTTAATGATCAACAAAAATCACGTCGTTTGGTTTGTTTAATCAATACACTAAAACCAAAACAAGAATCTACGTGCTGTAATATATATGGATGACTCCAGTGTGTGAGTTCTTGAAAACAACAACATGACTCCTGATAAAACCACAATTTCTTGTTTCTACCTTTCTGCTAGTGCACGAATTGAACAAATAAGTTTCATCTCAGACATGCTGTTATCACTGCAGCTGATGTCGTCATTTAACTCTCAATAAGAAAACACATAAGTTAACTTTCAAAGTGTCTAATCGTATTTACACAGTTTAGTGTAAGGTTGAATAAGCTGAAGTGATGTTTGCTTAAAAAGATATTCATTCAGTCCAAACTCTAAAACTAAAGTCTCTGTTACAGTGTATGTTAAATTACCATCCAAATGAAGTGCATTTATTTTGTTTTTGCATTTCCTTATTTCGCTGTTGGCAGAATTAGATGCCATGTTAATGTCTTCTTAAAAAATATTTGTTTAAGCTGCTGTATTTTTAAAATATCCTCGTCCCACATTTAACCTTTTAAATGTGTTATACTATCACCGACACGAACCACCAAATAATGTGGGTTTCTCAGTCCATTTTGAGGAGCGTGTTTCCTACTTTGACTGGTTATTTACTACACTGCAATAAGGAAAAACTGATTTTATTTACATTGTATTTGGTTTTTAAATGCATGTTGACATCTGGATGAGTGCTTGGCTAATATGGAACAAAAATCTCAACCAATCAAGATGTCTTCATTTTTGCTATTAAACCAGACAAATGATGCAATTTCTTCATCATCTGCAGCACAAAGCAGCACAACTAAAACATCAGTTGTGCTGCTTTCTGTTATGGATTTAACTGGGGGGCTTCTGTGTGTGAATGCCTGTTTTGATCGGTTCAGCTCACAGAGGCTTCTGCCTGATGACCTACAATTTTCCTCATTATACAGAGGAGGAATGGGGGTACTCAGAGAGCAAAGGGTGATTAGAGTAATGATTACTCTAAACCTTTTCATATTGTCAGCTGGGCACATAAGAGAAGGGGGATGAGAGGAAACAGGGGTTAATAAGAGGATCAGAAAAGGGGTTGCAAAGAGAGAGAAAGGGTGTGATAATGGAGGCAGGAGGTGAATAACATCCACAGAGGCTCGGGATCAAAGAATGATGGAACATTTAGCTTTAATACACATAGAATTACTTGTGGACATTAAATGATATGATGACAGACAGAGCTCTTTGGTTGAATTTAAAGAGAAGCCATCGTAGAGCAAAAAGAGGTGCAGAGTTTGTCAGTTCACGAGGAGGAAGAGATGAACACGGATTATAGAGTGTTGTTGACTCCGGGCTTACAGCTGGCTGATTGTTCATCTGTCTGTTTTCCCCACAGACTATTGGACACACAACCAATCCTCTTACATGTACCCCGACCTGCAGCCATCTAATCCATGGCCTCTTATTCCCAGTCAGCCCCATACAGTTATGGAGCACTGTAGAGTTTAACCAGACTGCATGCCTCAGACCCTGTTCACACCTAGCATTAACATGCACCTTGGGTAATCTGATCACAAAGGCTAGCTCAGTTCAGATTTGGCATTAGAATGCCTCTCCACATATGTATTGAGTGACCACTCAGGATACTGCTCTATATGCTAACAAACACATAGATCATCTCCATTTGCAAAGAACAAAAGTGTTTTAACTTGCAGCCCAAATGGAAATCAGACTGCATGTTTTGTGTGTACTTCATTCATGAAAATCCATTTTGACTCTTAAAGTGACTCCTTGGGGTTTAACACTTTCATTTGATGCAAATGGCATGTGGGAGTACATACTTCTGTATACCCAAGGGACTGGGGACTCCAACATAATGTAAAATAAAGATGTAGCAATTAAAGGAACAGTTTTACATTCTGGGATTTACACACAAATGATTTTATTTGTTGAGAGTTAGATGAAAGAGACTGATACGACTCTGTTTCCATAAAATGTGAAGCTATAGCTAGAAGTTGATTAACTTAGCTCAGCATAAAAATTGGAAACAAAGGGACATATTTAGCCTGGCTGTACTTGTAGTAAAACAATCAATAAATTTACACCTGTGAGGATCACAATTTATGAAGTTTCTTACTATTTCTTGCTATTGTTTTTAAATTTTTGTTTGGCTATGGATTAAAAAAAGAAGTTTCATCTGTTAATTGAAAATCTCAAGTGTGTACATCCAAAAAGTGAAGATTTTTAAATTTTGTCTAAACGGTTTCTCCTTGCCTCTGATTTATAGTGTAACAAGCCAAGACAATTGTCTCCCGGCTCTCACTTAATACTTTACCCAAAGTCATTTGCTGTGGTATGAGTGGTATCGATGTTTCCAATATGTTAACCAGCTAGTTGCTGACTCTGTCTTGTTGTTGTTTGTTCCTGGGTGGGATGCATACAGTCAGTTCATCAAAACATTTTCACTGAGAACAGCTGTCTGCTGTGGTTGGGAACAAAGCTGATGAGAGCAGTGAGAGTAAACCAAAACATTAAAGTTAAGTGCTGTATAACCACAGAAATTAGCGAAAAGACTTTAAAATGTTGCATAGAACTGCAGAGTAATTTGATAATTTTGTGTGAGTTTGTCACTGCAAGCAACATGTTTTATGTTTCACATAGTCATTTGATCCAATGTTTATCCAATAATATTGAAGCAGTTTTACTTACCAAGTTTTTTTTTGGTCAAATTCCATTTCAGAAATGAGTCTAAAGCCAACATCTTTTGGAGTTAACTTAGATTGAAGGAGTAAAGCTGCTCAGATGTGGAGCACATTTTGTTAGCATTTGTGTTTCAGAACCAGGTGTATTAGGTTTGTAAAGCATTAACAAGGTGGAAATGTACCAGGCAGCAGCCCTCATGGAAGGACCGAGCCTGGGTCACAGCATTCATTACATGTCTGTTATTTACACTGCAACAACTTTACCACAGTGTGAATACATGTCCAAGCTTTATGTAATGCTGCAACTCTGTCCACTGACTCATCGGCATTTCCACATGGATGTATTCTGGCGCACTGAATCATTGTTGGTACTTTTCCCATGTTTCTCTGCTCTCTGTTCTTTCATACTTATATTTCCAAGTTTTAAAAAAGGCAGGAAAGATCAATAGCAAAGGTGTGAGTGATGTGACATGTCAACGTCTGTACAAACATTACAACACCAGTGTTTCCATAAATAGTCTCTTTTCTTATTAAACAGGTCTTATCTGACAAAATTCCCCCCAACTTTGATAAAAGCTTGAACAGATAACAGCTTTCGCCCTAACAACGTGTTGGTGAGTACAGCTAATATTCCAAGCATGCAGTAGATATGGCTATTTTTCCTTAAGGTTAAAGATAATTAGAAACAATTCAAAAACTCTGCTTTGTACATGTCTGTACACAGAGAGAAATGTCAGCATTGTCAGTTTGAAGGGGAACCTATGTGGGAAAACATGAGGAAACACAGTGTCAGTTACAAATGAATAGGGTATGAATATACTGCATACAAGTCCAAATCTAAACCATGTCACTGTTTCATAATCTGTCTTCGTTCCCAAAGCTGACACTAAAATCATATTTATAAAACTGGAAAGAAACTATTAAAAAAAATTCAAATGTGATTCAGTGGGACTCAATTTTGCACGAAGAATGAAAGTTATAGATTTTACAAATAAAAGCAGTGACATTTGAACCCATAAACCATGAAGGCAGCTGAAATGTCAATCCAAGGTTTATAAATTCAAGCTGTTGAATTGTCACAGTAAGCGATATTAGCAATTGAACTGTTATTAGTAGATAGGGGCAGGTGACATTTCAGCTAACATGTAACCGCTGTTAAAAGTTGGATTGTCATTTGAAGAGCAGCAAATTATAGCAGTTAAAAATAAAACGAAAAATTAAGACAAGAAAGGGGAGCAGACCCATCAACTGTATATCTGTCCAAAAACAAGTATGCATCTACTCATGGACATCAGCGTAATGCTTGTGACTGCACAGGATGTAAACAATAGAGGCTAGCTAACAAAGCTATAATGTTAGCTAACTAACTTAGCTAGCTTCTCCTCCATGAGTAGTTGCCTGCTTCCTTCTGCATAGTGGTTTGGTTTGTGGATGTTGTTTGGTAGAAAGAAGGAAGAACAACAAGGTTTGTGGATTAATTTGATTTGCCAAGTTACGACGTCTGAAAAGAGACATTGCTGCTGAGTTTTTCAAAAATTCTTTCTTTCTTTCTTTCTTTCTTTCTTTCTTTCTCCTTTTTTCTTTCTGGTAATTTTGCCCTTGAGCGTGACAGGCCAAGCACCATTTAATCCCTTCATGGTCAAGAGAATGCAGACACCTCCACAGCTAGTATCTCCAACACCTGACAACTCACATCAAAACTCTATCACAGCTTTGACACAAATAGAGACACAGATGTGAGACAGATGACCTCGACAAGCTGAACTTATGAATTTTCTGAATTAAGTTTCTAGAAAGAGCTGTAAAGTACGAACAGTGTCCGGAAGTAAAATGCAGATATGAAAATAAGTTTAAGAGTGTGTTTTGTGAGCACACAAATCATCACACACCCTCCTCTTTACCTCTATTAAAACACTTTTCTGTTCTCAGTCTGTCAGACTGTTCCTCGTTTTAAGAAGCAGAACTTTTCAGCAGGAACATCATTTACATGATCCATTTATTTTTCTAAGTCACTTCTATCAGTGAAATAGCTGATGTTCATACACCACAGTGTAACCTGAGGCAGAACAGAGGGATGGTGTGGAATTTCACTGGAGAGAGTGTGGATGTCTGCACATGTGTGTGTGTGACTGACTGCCAGACAGTGTGTATGTGTGTGTGCTGTTTCTTTCTATCTGTGGGTCCAAATCAGAGACACGGTTGTACCTCTCTCATGGTCTCCTCCAGGCGAAGGAGAGCTAATATCACAGTGTATTGGTTTCTGTTCCCTCTCAGAACTTAATGCATGTTATTACAGCCTGTCATGTTGTCATCCCCTCCACACTGCAGGGCCTTGTTCTCGCTGCTCCCACTATCTTATTCTCACGTCACTAAAGCCAGGTAGGGGATTTCATCCAGTTGCTGTTTGTGTCACAGCCAAACATCACTGCTCCCAGACAGACACATTTTCCACCGTGTCTTTATCTAGTTCTCTACCACAAACAATGAACTGTCTCTGCAGCTAGTCACACGTGAAATGTTTATCTCACAGGGAAACTGAGTTAACATATTCGCCTCCACAGTGAGATCAGAGGTCAGGCTCAGCCTCGCATCAGCAGTCCTACGGTTTCAGACACTCTTGCTCAGTGACACATGAGCAGGAAGGATGTGTGCCAGCAGTGTGTCACACTCTGATCCTCTGTTTGGTGAATGAGACGTCAAACCAACAGGCTGGCAGAACGAATCTTTACCCATTCATTCTTTCTAACCTCATTTTTCACCATACTATTTGATATTTTATTATGATGTAAATACATTTTCTTAATCAGTCATGTAACCAACTGTTAGTTATGAAAAACCTTTTTTCAAGATAAAAGCCTGCTAATTTTAAGTATTTTTTTATGATTAATGTCATTCTCATGACCCCAATGTATTAATGTGCTTTATTTTCTCTATTTTTTAAGCTCTGTTACATTTTTGAAGTATATCCCCAAAAAATAAAACTACAGGAAAAGAAAAATGACTTCTACTGAGGTCAAGTCCTAGAAATCTCTTCAAGGTACTTCTGGGTGAGACATTGTTCATCCACTGACAAAAGAAAATTTATTTTGCACCTCTCGCTGTACAGACCTCAGGTACATGCATTAAAAGTGGCACAAAGACACACAGATATGAGTCCAACTGTGTTTTGTGAGGTGGAGGCTTTTGCAGTGGGCCAGTATTTCACTTTTCATCTTTTTCATAGAAACTCAGTTGTCAAGTACTTTAAATCGTCTCCACTTCCATCGAACACATCATGCTCCAACACACACACACAAAAGCACGCACACTCCCACACATGACTTACAGGCTGAATCACCTGTGGCCGTCACTGTGACGCAAGTTCATCAGAGGGAGTCAACACACACACACACACACACACACACACACAGACATGTACTCACATGCACTATATTGTAATACAAATGTACATTCTAAGCATACACACACTAACAGGTACCTGCACACAAGCAGCCCCCTCATGTAACGGGGGCAGATCTGAGGGTATCTTATCAGTTGTAAATCATTTGGTGTCTGTTCACAGAGACAGAAAACACACAACAGATGCAACACTTGTGCAACTTCTGAAATTGCAATAAACTTCCTATTTTGCCGTGTTTGCTCTTTTACTTCTAATTTTCGAAACATGATTCAGTCTGAATAACCTTCACAGACGTCATTCTGTCTGGGTAACAGTTCCTCTGTCTTCCTCTATATGTTTGCGGTCATGATAAATAGGATAGTTAGGTTTTATGGCACAATCGGTGGGACATGTGTGCTGCATAGCTCGCATAGTTTCATGTTCCAGAGTTTGACAGATGGCTCTATAGGAGTGTTTACAG
>JAPZDY010000002.1:3142093-3176776 GCA_029783645.1 Ctenochaetus hawaiiensis
GGGTGAATTTTTTTCTAACTCATTTGTTTATTTTATATTTAAGCTTAAAATTCGGCTATTCGGCTGTTGATTGACAGATTGACAGTTGTTGACGTATAGTCGGGGGCTGTTAGCTGAGTAGGTGTGCTGTCCATCCTTCGACCCCGCCTCTTTTCCCATATTCGGTTTTTTGTCGTTTAGGCGGGCACTGGGTGGAGTCATGCTCAGGCTAATGGCGGCGCCCAGGACGAGATTTCTGAGGCTTCACTTTTGCTCAGGCAGAAACCAATGGGTGACGTCGTGGAGAATTTGTCCAGTGTTTTATACAGTCAATGGTCTAGGCCCATATATACCTACCTACTGACCTGCAGAAGTTTTTTCTAAAGCCTCGTAATACTACTACTCTATTACCATCCACATGTTTAAGACATTACAGAATGATGTAAGGTATTTCCCAGTGGTATTATGTCAGCAGGATTCTAAGAAATGGGTCTGACAGTTTGTAATTATGGTTAGGCCACTGATGGGTGGGAACAAAGCCCCATGTTGACAGTGACCCTCAGGGCAGCTATTGTTAGAGCTTCACCTGAACTTCTGTAATGGTGTCTGTTCAACTGTCTAAAAAGTTTTCCCAAAGGGAAATAGTGATGGAAGCTTGTGTATGCACTGGAGGTTTGAACAGACTAAACCACCGTTGGTGATGACATTGATACAGGCAGAATGATATCATAGCACAGGATCCAAAAATCCTGTGGATCATAACAGCCCACTGGCTACAAATTCACTGTAAGAAATAATATGAAGATAATGATAATCTACTTTTAGAGAACAATTCACAAAGATGTGTTGCAATGAAGATCACGCTGAAGAGTGTGGGCTTCATGAAGCAACACTGGTGACCTAACTGGACTGGAATACTGTCAGACATGTTTTTCAGTCACACATATATCCCAGCACCACTCATGTCTGCTGTTTGTAAACCATGTGCAGCCTTATTTTGGGATTAGTCTCTCAAGAACCAATGGTTTGTGACACTGCTGACCTTTAGCGGGGTAGTTAGGTTAACACGAGGCCTTGACCCATCAGACAGCATTGTCACTATTAGCTACTGCCTGCCTGGAGGCGAGGGAGATATATTGTTCAGCTTGACACTTTTGCAGCAGGACGATGACAAATCATATTAGCGTGGCCAGAAATGTGAGTAAAGGGAATCACTTTTGGTGGACAAAGTGCACTTTTCCTTTAAGTTAACATAATCAACAGTGCAATTATACATCATTAGATCAGAACCCATTTTATTTTATAACCAAGAGGAAATACCGTCCTATTATGGGAAGGGTCCTATGCTGCTCACTTCCCCTTTTCTCTACATAAAGTATTATTCCAAAGTGCCCCTCGGTCAAAAGGTTAGGTGCTTTCCCGAGACTGACAAGCAACGAACAGGGTGGAGTGAGACCCAGCCCCCACTAGCTGTCAGGAGCCATAAACAATGCTGTCTATATTGAATGGTGCGACTGCCTGAGGGAGGAAAGAAGAGCAAGGTAATTGCACAACTTGTGTGTGTAGGATTTAGAGGGGTGGTGGACAAGGAGGTGGAGGGATGTTCTTGCAACTCCAGTTTTATGGATGCTTGTCCTAATCAACCTCCTCCAACAGCTTCACTTTTATGAGCTGCCATTTCACCTGACTTTTGCAATGCTCTGCTGGTTATTGACCTTGGCAGGCTGCTCTCAATTGAAACCTAAAACAGGAGTGTTTTTCTTCTAAATACAAAGTTCAAAAGGTCAGAGAATCTCAACACTCCTGCAAGATGCTATCCCCTGTTCTTAAACTTAAAAAAGACTTTTCAAATGATCTTCAAACCTTAAATTTGTAAATGACTAGACTGTTTTTTATGATTTGTATACATATCCATACATGTTTTATCATTTATTCATTTTGAAAAATACACTTTGACATGTTTGCTTTAATTATAAAGGTGCAGCCAGGTGGGTGGGGGGTGGGGTAGGGGCATTAAGCTTATTTTAGATTAACTTAGCATAAAGACCAGAGGCAGAGGGTAACAGTAAACCTGCTGAACATGAAAGATCATCAAGTATTCAATTAGTTCAAATTGTTACCTATAGCAAAATCCAGGGAAAGTTCAGGCCACTGATATGCGTAACCCACTCTGATGAATAAGAGACTAACTAAGGCAACTAGCAATCCATTTGTACACCTATTGTAATGTAAAGCCATGCCTTGAATAGAATGAACAGTCATCTAAAACATTTTAAACAGTGGTAAGCCATCACTTTTAATGATAATAACACCAGAGCTCCTTTTTCAAGGATCAGTGGGTGGACTCCCGTTGATTCATCAGGACTTGCTAATGCCCACTCAAATAAACCAGATGGATGATGATGATTGTGCCTTTTCCATGGTATTATTCATGATTTAGTTTCAGAGGGTGGCCATGAATGTGTGTACCAGTATTAATGACCAATCACCAGCATAGCTCCATTGTTTTCTTTATGAACTTCCCCTTTTTGGGTCTAATTATTTAACTTGACCATTGAAGTTGGTGTTATGTTTTCATAAAAAAAACAGAGACTATGAGAATTGACAGAAGTTTGTTTATACCAATTTCTTGAACCTTTGTTTGTGATAAATCAGTCTGAACAAGAGCTTTTATAAAAAGTTTTAAAAATTATAGGTAGGTTTAGTACATGTAGGTGAGCTGATAGTGGCTTAAATGATAGTAGTTAATTATAAAGCTAATTAGATTCAGTTGTTTCGTCAGCTAGTTCATCGGATAGTCTGATTTATTGTTTTAACCTCCTTTAAATTTTTTTTTGTATGCAAATCGTCATAGATAGATGTATTGTTAAGTAAATTAGGGTGTAACATCCTGTAATCACTTAGAGTGACTTTCACACTGACACACCGTCTGTGTCTACTTACTGGGAAACTGGAATGAACAGAATCATCTGTGTTATACCTACTATGACAACTCAAAATGTCCACTGAGAGAGGCCTCTTGAAAATACTTAGCAACTCTGAACAAATCACATGCCAGTCCACTGATTTCCAACTAACACTTACAATATGTAACATTTCCACATTTAAATGACCAAAAATGCCCATATTTATGCTGTACCAACATTATACCAAATGTTTCCAACAATTTTCAAACCCAGTGAAATAAGTATCTTGTTCCAGATAACAATGAACTCATGTTGTAAGCTTCTGGAGTAACCCAAGTCAGATAGGGAGGAAGGATGCGAGCAATGTGACTAAACACAAGTCTGTAGGCTATAATGTAGCTTTGTGTAGGGTTTGAAATAAAAAAGAGTTGGCTAATAAACTGATGATCTTTAAAGGTGCAAGTAAATATATTTTTTAACTTTAGACAGACTAAGGGTAGTTTCTCCTTACTTTCAGTCTTAATGCTAAGTTAAGCTAATCAACTACCAGTTCTAGCTGTATACTAAACCCAAAGACATTAGAGTGGGTACTTATAATCTTAACTGAGTCTCAGGTAATAAGGCAAGAAAGTGTTTTTCCCCCAAAATCTCCTGACCAGTCCTTTTAAATAGAGGCTCAGTGCTTATGTAAAAGCCTTTTCATTTGCCTGCAATCAATGTTAACTAGCCAACTAAAGTGAGAAAATCTTGTCTGATAACTTATAGATATAGTGACTATATCTTAATTCACTTTTTTTTCAAGTTTACTTTCTTTTCATCAGGTTCATTGAGTCTGTTCCCTGAAATATCTTTGCTGTCTAAGATTTTTTTTTTCCGTCTCAGGGCCTCAGACTGTCAATGTCCACTGTCTGCACCTCAGCTTTAGTAACCTCATAGGGGTGACATTTCACCACAGCAACATCAGCCTCAAATCACATGGGACATTTAAGAGCATATTTACACATACATCGACACACGGATGCCCTCAAGGCTTCCTGAGGCGACACCCACTGCTGCCAATCCATCATTTGGGTTATGTATCCCTCTTATTGTCACTGCTGTTTTTGTCCTTTCTTTTTTAACTTTAAATATTGGTGTGTGACAGCTTTCAGGTACACGCCTTCACAATCACCTATTTCCGTTTTGTTGCATTTGATGTTTAATTTGTCTTGTTTCAGTCTTAATTACTCTCATTAACACACTTTTTCTTGCCCTTAATGTGTTGGTCTGTTAGAATATCTCTTATCTTCTTGCCTTTGTCTTCTTTGTTTCTTTCTTTTTCTTGCCTTGTATCTGGGTGCTGTTGCCTCATCAGACAGACCCTGAAGCTACAAACATCCAAAGGGAAGGGAACTGTAATCACAGCTGCTCAAACCTCCTCAGAGTAATGCACTGTATATTTCAGATTTTATCTCCTTCTTTTGGTGCATCTGAGAAGAGGTGGGGGTTGTGCTTCGTTAGGTGAGGTGACAACATTGTTTTCTCACTCTGCTACAGATTAATTGCCCTTGAAGTTCAAACAACCAACAGTTATTGTATGAAAACTCCATCACCCCTCCTCGTCCAAAACAATTAAGATGCTCTCAATCTGTCTAGTACTCATTACTTCGCGCCATCTGACAGGCCTGCCATCAGCCATTTTAGCGGGGTTACAAAGGTATCTTCCATGGGAATATTCTCCCATCTGCTTATCATACAGAAAGAGGTGCATGTTTACTGGACCTGTTTTGTCCGTCAGCATCTGTTCCCTGTAATCCCGCACAGAGACAACCCAGACAAACTGAAGACAGTCGGTAAAAAGTGTGATAAGATGCAGTTTTGATTACCTCATTAGAAGCTCTGTGGTCTCCAGTTGGGAGAGCGAGATCATATCGTTGAGATGGGATGAAAACTCTTTGTCTGTAATTAGCATCAGATACATTTTAAATCCCTAAAAATCTAAATGCAATAGAGAAAACCAATATATAGCCAAAGCAGTTGGTAATAATACTGCAAATGAATATAATTAATCAAGTGGATTAGAATATGAGCTATTATCCACTGTACATGCCTATACATCTGTACAGCCCAAACCAGAGTCATGAGTTGTTACATAATTTGGCTGTAATAAAAAAGCCATAAAGGACTGGCCTTTCACTGGCTCTTCTGTGAAGCATATGCACAGGACAACAGTACAAAAGTACATCTCATGCAGTCATATGAATTAGACACAAAGGCACGCTATTCTCTGTGATTCCTGGGTGAAGACCTCTGTTCTACACAAAAAAATGCTCATGAGTTAATATAGTTTTGCATAATGTTTGGATTTATTGCCATCTAGTGGTCAAAACACAGCTAACAATGCAGCAACTTGTAATAAAAAAAAAAACAGAATACGCACACCTAAAATTAAACGAGTCCCGCATAAATTTTACAAGTTCATAAATTATTTTTGAAACCACGTGTTTGTCAGTTGATTTATTTTTTCATCCCAGTCTCTTTTGTTCCTGTCCCTGGTTGAAGCCTGACAGGAACCATCATCTGTTGCTTGTTTCCTCAGGTGGAGGCGGACGTTGAGTCGCTGAAGGAGCAAAGCAAAATGGCGAGCCAAGAGGAGTCTGTGAGGGACTTCGTCGCTGTAACTGATGTGGATGAGGAGAGGGCCCGGTTTTTCCTGGAGTCCGCCGGCTGGAATCTACAGGTACGTCTTCATAGGCTATGTAGTTACAGTGAATTGTACGATGGGATATTACGACGGGAAACAACGGGGACAAGGCATGTGTCAGACGGATAGCTTACCGGCTAACATTAGCCTGTGTTGCCGGTAATTTGTGCAAGTCACCCTTTGCCAATGGCCTGGCCGCTCTCTGTAATGACCAACGGGGATTTTGTACACTTAGTAAACACATACAGCCACTGTTAGTAAACGCTGTGTCTTGGTTTATCACTACATAGCAGGTTGCCGTTAAGTTTTGGCAAATGCTAGTGTGCTAACGTTATAGTACACTGCCGTCGTAGCTAGCGTTAGCGTAAAGCTAGAATCATGTTCATTTAATCTGGAGATCATCATCGGTTAGCTTGTGACAGTTCATGCAGCGCCAGTGGTGTCGTTGACGTTTACCATGACGGAAAGTATCAGTAGGTTAGAATGTGAAATTAACTTTAATGTCCTTTTTTTAGAGTGTATATCATAGAGAAAGTGAAACTGAATGACTGTTGTAAATAATTTATTGGCTGAGCTACAGTGTTCTAAATATTCCTATATTCTGGGATCTTGGGCACGAAAAATAGTCAAGATCCAGAAGAGAAGTAGGTAGAACAGAGTGCTCTGCCTTTAAATGAAAAACTGCTTATAAGGTCTTACTAAGACTAGACGCAGGTTAGATAATCAGTTGGGTTTGGTGAGTTGTCTATCAGAATTTTGTTGTGACGCTGCCAGACCAATTTTAACTTAATATGCCTCAGCTTGCCCTAGCCAGTTTTTATGAGGATGGAGCTGATGATGACATAGTGACACTTCCTCAACCTGAAGGAGGCTCCTCAGTGTCCCGATCTGCAGGACCAAGGTAACGCTGCTGTTTTAAATGTCATACTTTTACATATTTGTGGGCTGATAAGTTGTTTCTTGTCAATCATTGGTGTATAATTTCAGTGAAATAACCCCCGTTTTCTCTGTGTCATCAGCTCTCAGCCCAGAGTGACCTCTTTCAGAGATCTGATGCATGAGGCAGAGGAGGAGAGTGATGAGGAGGAAGGCCAAAGGTAAGTTTAGTTCCCAGCTCTGTCTGTTCACCTACCTTTAGCGAATGAGTCATTTACTGTATCAGTGACAAATGTAGAAATAAGACAATCTTTGGGTTGTATTTAAGAACCCCCTGGCTTTTTTTTCTGCAATGCTTAATCCCCCCACAGAATGTATTTATCTGTCCCAAGAAAGTCACAGATCAGGACTGTTAGATTATTGAATTACTTATTAAAGAGTAGTTATGGGCTTGATAGTGAGTCATTGTCGTGCTCAAGAACACTTCAGAGGGACAGAGAAACCAAAGTTGGACTCAAACACTAATAAAGTCCTTTCCCAATTGTTTGTTGTAACAGTAGCACTGGAGGTGTTTCTCATGAATCATAAATGGGTGTCACAGTCGTTCAAGGCTGCAGAACAGACTGTGTCCCTGTCCCTGAGCTGTGCATCCTTACAGAGTATAGATGGTGATTCCAGAATGCACCAAACTATTTTTGGTCTCACCTCTTTCACCGCAAGCTGGTTTTGCTTTTCTGCAGCATCAACAGATTCTGCTGCTGGGGCAGTGCAGAGGACCGGTTGTTATGGGATTGTGTGGGGTTGCTAATGCCCTTTTTATTACCTTTTATTCCATTCAGTAAGCAAGCAGAATCAACAAACAATAATTATTGTATATAGTAAAGCGTAATGCCATACATAATTTCCTCCACTTCAGTTTTGCAGTGCATGACAGCTTTGATATTTACTTGTTTTGGTATTGAGGCAACATTTCTCTGTGTGTTTTTATGATTTCCTGTCAAGAGTACAGCAGTCATGCAGCACTGATACCAATCTACTTGACATAGGGCACACAGAAATCTTGGCCGAAATAAATGTTTTGGGTTCCTGTTTATATTGATGGATTATGTGGCTAGGTCTAATTTCAAGTCTGTCACATTGTTTTTCCTGATGTCTCTAACTGCCACAATATTGAGTGGGAGTCTTTGATTTCAGTGTGAATTAGCTTCATATTCTGTTTGGTTTGTTTGGTAAGTATCAAAGCTTCCATGCTCCAAAGACCACAAACTACCGAAGCCAGATTTATAGTTGATACAAGTAGTTAGCAGAACTTTTGTGTGAAGTGCAGGCTTTGATAATTAGTTCACTGTGAGATTATCCTGAATAAACCACTACAGTAACACCAGTTGTATTCCCTGTTGTACCTCCATGTATGTCACAATTGTAGATAAATATTTTGAGGAAAAACACAACACATTTGGTGTAGCTGCAGAGCCTACATGCCTACAAATGGGGTAGTCTGACTCCCTTGATATAGACTGTTGTTATAAACCTGCCACTGGATTTCTAGGTTAGTCTACATGTAAGAGCATATAGAGTCTAGGTTAAACACCCCTTAAGATGGTTTTGATTTGAAAAAACACATGCTGTTAAGAGCATTTGACCTATTATACTAGGTTGATTATGATGGCAGCCAGATCTTTCCTCAGAGCTAACACAGCGCTGTGGATTTGAGGCCGGCTATAAGAGACCGACAATAATGTAACCCCTTAAAGTATTGTAGGAGTATAAATGAAGTTTAAACCTGGTAGCAGTGTTATAAATCTATGCAAAAATAATAGAAGAATATCTCAGAGCACATCTGTTACACATTTATTGCTTTTCAGAGTGATCACTATACATGTGGTACAATAAGCTAAGCTATCTTTCCCACAAGTCAGTTGTAAGTAAGCTGTGGGTTTGCCTAAACAAGTACAAAAGAGATGCTTCTGATTTAACCTTAAGCCCCTTTACACTGGTGGTAAATACTATGTAATGAAAGGTGACAGCTGTTAGAGGGACATGAAGAAATCTTTAGTTGTTAGTAAAAAATGGTGGTTGTAGATTGTGTTTTGAGACGGATGGCTGATTTATAGCTTCAGTGAGCAAGAACAATGCATTGCATTGTTGTCCCTTTTTTCTCCTCTCAACCGGCCACACAGTCTTTATTGCCATTTTTTCATGAGTTTTAGTGCGTAGAATGAAAGCATTCTAAGGCCTAAGCTTGTTAATTTGTCACCACATTTTCAAATAATAATAATAATTATACATTTTATTTGGCAGCGCCTTTCACAGCACTCAAGGACACTTTACAGAGAATAAAAACACAATAAAATAAATAAAACAACAAACAGTTAAGCATAAGAGAGGATGCAAGTCAATGACATGTCTTCACTTACATGTGTTTGTTTACTGTGAAGTGCCACGGATTATTGCACCATTGGACACATCTGAATAATAAGATCATACACCACAGGCATTGTTGGATTCATCTTATTCTTATTCACACATTGCCAGGTTTTTTGCGGGAGGATCAGAGCGCAGTGGGCAGCAGATCGTTGGGCCTCCCAAGAAGAAGACTTCCAATGAAGTGGTGGAGGATTTGTTCAAGGGGGCCAGGGAACACGGAGCTGTGCCTCTGGACCGGAGTGGGAAGGGGCCAGGAGAGCCAAGCAAAGCCAAGGTAAAAATAAAATGCACAAGACCAACGTTGTACTTTTGTGTGTGTGTTTTTTTTAAATTAATAAATTTTATGAGTTGTTGATTTAGGTGTCCCTCCTTTTTTTTAATATCTTCTCCTCTCATCACGCAGGCCTTCCTTGGTGGAGGCTACAGGCTGGGCGCAGCTCCTGAGGAGGAGTCAGCCTACGTGGCTGGAGAGAGGCAAGCTTCCAACAGCCAGCAGGATGTGAGTGCAGACCCTGATGGGTCCTCTTTTTGCTTTTGTGCAGGTCTTGCATTGTTTCTGGCATCATTGGCACTAGCCAAGCCCTCTAGGAGGCTCTTAATCCAATAGAGAAAGTGATCAGTCATTCTAATTCAGTGCCAATACTTAAAGGTCAAAGGAGTTGGAACATTTAGCTTAAACAATTATGTGTTTCTGTACACAAAAGTATCAGTACTTTTTTGTAATGAAACCTTGTAAATGTTATAGAAGTCACTGTTTTTTATGTTATCCAATCATTCTAAATACAACCAGGGAAGGGTAATGGTTTTCAGATTTTTCTAATCATAATTAAATAAATAGAATCTAATTTTATGCAACAATCATTTTGTCTTAAAACTTGAATGTGTGTGTGTGTGTGTGTGTAAGGTTCACGTGGTGCTGAAGCTGTGGAAGACAGGCTTCAGTCTGGATAACGGTGACCTCAGAAACTACAATGATCCTGGCAATGCTAACTTTCTTGAGGCAATCAGAAGAGGGTGAGATTATTCTGCTGACTGGTTCTAAATCACATTCCAGTTCATCAGAGGCTCACAAAGACACATTATGTTCTGTGTTTCCACACAAATATTTATGCAGGTGTTGATTTCAGTGATTCTCTCTAAATCTTTGTTTCCAGCCTAAAGGGCAAACATAAAGAGCAGTAATAACATTTGACTGTTCCCCTGCAGGGAGATTCCCCTTGAGTTGAGGCAGCGGTCTCGAGGGGGTCAGGTCAACCTGGACATGGAGGACCACAGGGACGAGGACTTCACCAAACCCAAAGTTGCCTTCAAGGCATTTGGAGGTGAAGGGCAGAAGTTAGGAAGGTAATGTTGATGAGTAGGCTTGTTGTTGTTGTCTTCCTTAGAATGGCTTGTTTATTGTATATTACAGACCAGGAGCAGCAGCTAAATTTAATGCACGGCCAATAACAGTCCAAGGAAACAAAGAACATGATTAAAATGAACTTGTACTGAAAATTCTTCTCAATCACAGTTCAAGTTCTATCTAGAATTCTTCTGACCCCATATTTTGAAGGTTGCCAAGAGCTTTTTAAACACTATATTTAAATAATCTAGTAGAACTTGAGGCAACTAAAACAGAGAGTAATGTCGTGATACCAGAAACTTAGTCGTCAGTATCAATACAAGTGGAATTCCATGATTCTCAATACCCAGTTAGCATAAAGATAAAAGAATAAAACTGACAATAACAAATCCCATGTACTTCAACACGTACACAAACACACCACATACACATCTATGTACTCAGAGTACAAGCAAGAGTCTTAATTACACTGATACGATGACAGACCATCAGTCTTGAGATATTTATTTAATAGTTGTTACCTTTTGTTGACAGATATCACAGACTGAATGGTCAGGAGCCTGTTACTATAAGCCATGGTTTAATTAGTTTAGCCAATTTTGAAATTCTTAGTTAGCTACATGGCAATGTCTCAGACAAAATACTGGAAACATTTTTAAGGGTAAGGCTGACAGCACCGGTTCTTGTGGAATCCCCATATAAAAAAGCAAACTATTTCAATTTTACATAGTGCCTCTGCCAGTGCAGCTTTTTTTACTGCCACAAGTATCAATTCACAGTAAATACTCATCTTTTTTCACCCTCCTTCTCTCTCAAGTGCCACGCCAGAGTTGATTTCAGCCCCAGCCACCTCCCAGCAGGACCAGGCTGCCAACGAGGCCCAAGCCAGCGCCTCTGTGACCCTCGACCCCTCCCAGCCTGTCACTAACATTCAGATCCGACTGGCTGACGGCGGCAGGCTGGTTCAAAAGTTCAACCATACCCACAGGTGATTGTCCGGCTCTTTTCAACCTGAAGTTAGTGTGTGCACAGGTTAGAAAGAGCAGCTTGGGAGCCATAAAGGTTCATAAAGAATCAGCAAATAGATCAGTAAAGTTTTATTTGACAAAACATTGCCCTCACAATGGTTTACATCTCAACAGTGAATCTCAGTATTGCAACAGATTCTTTTCTTTTTCTGTTGTTAAATAACAGTTCAAACATAAAACAGAAATGTGCTCAAAGGTCACAAATGCATAATGATTTATCATTGACCAGCAAGCATTGATTGTGTTACTGTCAGGTATTTGACAGGCTTGTTGCCAAACTGCTCGTAGCTCCAGTTTCTGCTTTAAAACCAGTGTTGTGTGGAGCAAAGTCATGCAGTCTCTTTAACACCGCTGCTGTGTGGTCTGTAGCTGTAGTTTCAATTGTAGTCTAGTCTAAATCCAGGAGTTGTTTTCTGAGGTTTACCTAAGAGCTGGTATGGACCTGCTTTTACTGAGGTTTACTGTTACAGACTTAAATATAAAGAAAGATTATTACAGCACAGGAATTTTAATGAATTTCTAAAAGATAATAATTCTTCACACTGCAACATTTTGTATTGAACACTTTTAAAAGGACATTCACCAAAAAAGGATAATGAGGTGCTATCAAAAGCCCAATGTATGGAATGTTTTTCTTAATGTTTTTGATTTTTCTACTCATTTAAAAAATCTATCCATGAAGGCTTCTTCCAAAATATCTCCAATAACATGAGAAGTGCCGTACCAGGCCAGTAGATGGCAATAAAGTCTTCATCAATGATACATCAAACTCCAGAAAACAATATCCCTTTGCATGCTAACTGGGCTAAGTGAAGTGCAGGTTTTGATAATTGGTGTACATCCCAGATGTTCTGATTTACATGTACAAAGTGATAAACAGAAACTAGATTTTGAAAAATTCAGAACTTTAGAAGGTGCTTTAAAGAAATCTGTCTTTGTGATCTGAAATCACCTACATGTGAAAGAGAAGCCAAAACACAGGAAATAATTTGTTTTGCAGAATATCCATTACAAGGCTTACATCAAAGCCGAGATATTGTGTAAAATAAAGAAGCAGGTGCAAACAGAGACGTTTGAAGTACTTCTACAACCTTTTAAAAATAAAAAAAACTTCTCTTAGTTTAACGCAATACACTACATACATCTTAGATTGACTTACACTCAGAATATATCGTGATGTCCAATGTCCATAACATAAACATCCATAAATCTGTGATATTAGAGTAAAAATAACAGCAACAACAACGAACACTCCTTACAGCTCCCCAGCTTCCTTGAGAATGATCAAATTTTACATTTTCTTCTGTATTAAAGTATTCTAGTCATAGTTGTGTAAATTTAATACAGAAACTGATAACAGCTAATTTGACAAAAAAGCACTCCCAGTAGTTTCAGCTAGATCAGCTCATGTTTCCTGCTGTTGTACATAACATTAAACAGAAGTTAAAGACATGATGTCTCTCCGTGTCCCTCAGGGTGTCTGACCTGCGGCAGTTTGTGGTGGCGGCCCGGCCCGCCATGGCTGCCAGAGAGTTTGTTCTCATGACCACCTTCCCCAACATGGAGCTGTCAGACGAGAGCCAGACGCTGCAGCAGGCCAACCTCCTCAACGCTGTCATCGTCCAGCGGCTAAAGTGAGGGGGAGAGTAAAGATCCGCGGCTGAGTAACTGCAGCCTTGTGAAACCTGCTGCCCCTTCTGAGGGAGGAGAAAACACGGACTTATGTATGGACTTCTAATTTCCAATTTTTGTTTTTCTAAAGTGAAACATAACATTCTGCTCCCCGGACCCCTACTCTCACCCTCCCTTCTCTGTGGTCTGTGATGGGCAGTAATGAGGGGGGAACAAAAAAAAAAATCTTCCAGAATGGAACCGAGTTCATTAAAAGCTGTTGATGCTTCTGAAGAGAGGCTTTGATGGGATTGTGTTTACCTGACAGCAGTAGATGGTTTGATTCAAAAACACAGCAGCAGTCCAGCTTTCTGAAGAGCAGCTTGGGTGCAGAGATGTTCACTAAACCCTGCTCTTTTCTTCCCAAATAACTTCCTCCCCACTTTTCCTCCTCATTAACCTTAATTTGGCCCTTCAGCCCTGTTTATTATCAGGTGCTGTGGCCTCATCAGATTCATTCAACGGCACAAATCGAACCACTTGAGGAATATTAGTCCCTTCATGGTAAAAGTACATATTGATAGTGTGGTTTTGTACAAGCTTCCATTTCTCTCCACATGTTCATTTTGGAGAGAGAAGTGTAATGATTTAACAAAACACAGTGAGGTTTTTTTTTTTTCTCCAAACCAACCTATACCAGTAGCCTTACGCTCCTTTATTCACCTGCAGAACTGCACCTGTCCCTTTGTTCAAATGAAGGTGGAGTTATTTTTTTAAACTGCCTTTTTCCCCCCTCTCTTTCTTTTTTTTTCCTTTACTGATTGTAGGATTGTCCCAGATAGACAGTGGCATTTTGATATAGTGTAACATGGAAAACAGTTACACAAACAGTTGAGTTTATTATCAAACCAATGGTTGAGCAAAAGAACATAGAGATTGTGAACACTGGTTTGTTGTAGTGGAAGTGGAATTCCTGTGACACACTGACATCTTCTATGCAGCCTGGGGCAACACAGAAATATGTTTGGACCTCTGGTAAAATAAATCCATTTTATGGTTGATGTATAAAGAACTCATTGTCCTGTGTTTTTATTAATAAAGGAATGAGGGATATTTTAGCACTTCCTTAAAGTGAGGAACACAAACTAAGAGACAACGTCAACGCTTTGGTCACCGTCTTTAACATGATCGTGAATTTTTATCTCAGAATTTCAATCAGTGGATCTTTATCATCAGTGCGTTAACAGGACAGATCACTTTTGGCCGCAGCTAAATGTCAGAAATGTTGGTCTTTCTTCTGTGAAAACTGGATTCCAGACCAGTACTCTCATGTGTAAAGGCAAGACCCATGAAATCAGAGTTAGGGAGGGTAGAGTGAAGACACAGCCAAGAGGTTGTTGCAACTGATGGGTAACAGACATTTTCACAGAAATCAGACACAGTACGTATAAAAACTAAAAAAAAATGGCCCTCAGAAAGTTCTAAAATTTTCCATCATGAAGTAGGACTTCACAAGAAGTTAGAACAAGTAATTTCCTCTGATTCTTCTGTTGACAATATCAGATGCTATTTAACATACTCAAGAAAATCTGAAATAGGGAAGTTTGGGCCTCCAGTGGGATCCATCTGTGAAGGTCTTCTAAAAAGCTTGTATTCATGGGCTTAAAGTATTTTTGAACTCAGACGTCCTTTTTTAAAAGTAAAAACCCCTCAAGTTTATATATTTAGAAAAATGATCACCAGGCATTTGTACGTTTTCTAAGTCTAAAAACTTCATAGAGCCAACATTATTTGATATATACATTATGTGATTGTTATCTGTTAAATGGGATCAGTGGGAGACTCGGGCTAACAGTTCTGGCTCATGCTGAATCAACCATGTCACGTGTCTGATATCAATGTACTGATAGGTCAGACACATCTTTTTAGTAACTTACTGATCTTTTGAAAAGGTCTTTTCTCTGTTGGTACCTCTGCTGCCATTCAGTGGAGACTCCAACTCACTAAAAAGACTTCTGTAGATTACAAACTATAAAACTTCTGAATGTTACCGTTTGGCAATTAATCTTATGAATAAGAAAATAAATGGACTTTTAACTTTTTGACACACCTGTTCTGACCATCTATGACCATCAAAATGACTTTATTAATAGCACGTGTCTAATAAGTGACTCAGCTTGCTTTATGCTTTTGTGTCAGTCCCAGTTACAAAAACAAACCGAATACCAGGAAATGAACAACTTAGTTGAGGTGGCTTGGCCAATTTGTCTTTTCATTCTTTTTTCACAAACTGTCATTTTATTGATCTCTCTCTGCAACTTGAGAAGCACTGGCAAGCAAATTGGCATAAATATCGTTGTTTTTTGTTTTTATCTGTTCACATCCAGATGACTCTTTGTTCAGCGTGAGGTAACAACATTAACATATTACTGATGTCACACGCTTTGAAATGTTAGTTTAAGAAATCGGACGATGTTTTGAAACAGTGATCGGATCTAAAATAAAATTTCATACTAGCTATACGCTGCATTAATCTATTTTCATGGGACCTTAAAAATGAACATAATGCACATGCCGGTAATCTGATTACAGCAGCTCCTCTGTGAGGATACGAAACATGACACGAACATGCTGTTGCAGAGTTGCAGCATGTATATTACACATCCTGAGTAAATGCATCACTGCAATTACTATAAATGCAAAAAAAACACATCTTTACTTGCACATCACATGTGTAATCTTTGAGTATTGCCATCAAACCTCCTTCCTCTTCCTGGTAATGCAATCGATAAGTTACTCACTGTGTGCTGTGCCTGCATCTTGAAAAACTAAGATTACTTCACTGGATCCTCAGTGCTATTGCTTCAGTCAGTATCAAAAAAAAAAACAACTTAAAATGTTTTTCTCTCTTACAAATCTCATACTGACAATTTCTGTGTTTCTTGTAATACTTAACTGTGAAAAATATAATAAAAATCAAGTTAGGGACACAAGATAAACAAAAATAATCAAATAAATGATCCTTACTCATTGTATTTAACCCATCATTTATCACTGAGGCTGTGCACACCCACGTGGATTGAACAGACACGCCAATTATCTGTTCTGACCTCAGCATGATAACATCCACTAAGGAACTACTGAGCCGAAATTTATTGAGCCATTTAGGACAGTTAGAAAATCCAAAGTTAAAAAGAGAATATACTCCACTGCTCCTCAAGTATTAATACATCTTATAAATAGTGATCATAATGTCAGTAATGATCTTTTTAAATGATCCCTGTGGATATTAAAAGCACTTGTTTATTGCTTTGCTTTCTACGGCAGTGAAGATGCAGGTGTTGCTATGGATGCAAATGTGCTGTGGAGATGTGAGTGTCTGCTGGGACAGTAGGATGCTTTGACTCAGAGCTGTTTCTCCGGATCAGACCATCTCTCACTGACACTTTTCTCTCAGCCCGCTTGCCCTGCTCGCTCTCTTTTTATTAGCTTTGCACTGCAGTGTTCTGTAGAGTGGCCTAAAGTAAACTGCAGGCAGTGCATCCTGATCCGTGCTCCACTATGAAAACTGAGTGTTTGAATTTTTCATTTTGAGCAATGCCATGAATATGATTCTGATGTTTAACAATGAATCAGTGAGATTAGTTTGTTAATGGAAAACAAAAACAGCAGAGCTGAAATAACACTTATTACACACACACACACACACACTTTTCACAGTATCTCACTCTCCACACTGCCTGCCAGATGTCAAGTTAGTCACAAATAAAATAAAAACGCTGTACTAACTTCACCTTCAAAATAAAAGCATTTTATCTTATTCTCCATATGCCGTTACAGAGGTGGTAGCCTGGTGGTCATGCCATGCAAAAGATATGCCTGCTTCAAGGCCAAACTTTGTGAGAAATGAAGCTTTCTTTTGTGTGTTTTTATGGGAGGATGTCATACTGTTACACAGATACTGAGATACAAGTATGGTTTGGAAAGACACACTGTTCTCTTAGCAAAGCATAGAGGAGTGTTTGTGCGTGGAGGCTGCTGTCAGAAACTGTCAGTAATGTTATATACTCATAGGAATGCTGGAAATTAGGCTCAAATCATTTAAAGCTCCTCTTTCTTTGTAAATGGGCCTTTTTTCATGGAAGAAATATCACGATAGAAAAAAAAGATGTGATAAAATGAATGATGGCTGAATACTTTGGAGTTGGTTTTGTATTGTTCATGCTGGCTCACAGTGACTCTGTCCTAACATACTCAGACATTCAGATAGGGAAGGAGAGCCACACATATATCATTTCATTATATTTTGTCTATCAGTCTATCTATCCGTCCATTTCATTGCCTTCACTGTCCCTCAACACTTTTCAGCTCCTCCTGATGGATTCTGAGGTGCTTCTGGGCCATATGAGATATGTTATCCCTCCAGCATTTTCTAGGTCTACCCAGGGGTCTCCATCCAGTTAGAAATACCCAGAAAACCTCAAACAGGAGGTGCCCAGGAGGCATCCTTATCAAAGCCTGAAGCAACTCAACTGTCTCCTTTTAATGCATTGTGATGCTGGCTCTGCTCCCAGCCCCCTCGGGGTGTCCATGTTCCAGGGAGTTTTCTTTCCTTTTAGTGATAATTGTGCAACTTGGCTGAAAGAGGAGAGAGTAAAGAAGCTGGGACAAGTTGTTAACTAATGTTGCCACTAAGCTGGACTTTTGTGCAAATGCAAGCTGTACTAAAACATTCAACTGTACAAGAAACTGAAGAAAGTGTGTAATGTTGTTTAACTTTGCTCAGTTCTCCCAGAGGCATTTAGCCTTTGCATGTGATGGATTACAAGATATTAAAAACAAATTGCTGTAGAACTGGGTTCCTATCCTCAGCAATATTGTTCAAAGAGAATTACCACAACAGCACAAACAAACTTAGCCTTCGCCTTAGCAATTTGCAGTCACAGAGAAGCAATTCTCTCATTCACAGGAAAGGACTCCAACACTTTGATGCTCAGCTAAGGGCTTGTGAGTATCTCCACACCTGCTTCACAAAGCTGGTACCCTTCCACCCTTTATACTAGCTGTAGTTCCTTTACCACCAAAGAGGTGACGTTTCACATCCTACAGACCAATCTGCAATGCCAAGGGGTCAGGAAGGCCAGGTCTCTGCTTCTGCCTGGCATAAACTGCACACTGCAACCAGCCCTTATGCTTTTTCCTGCAAATGGTGGCTGCTTTTGCATTTTGTGTCATTAATAAAATAAGACAAACTTGGTAAAGGTAGCTATTGTGGAAAAGACTTTATAACAAAATCATAAGGTTGCAATATGCAACACGTAAGCACCAATTACAACTACTTTAAAGCGCTCAATTTAGTATCAAGTACTGTATGTACAGTGTTGATGTCTAGTTTAAACAAAGCTTTGGAGGTACAAGAGTGTTAAGCAGCAAAATAAATTATGACTGGAAGACATATAATTAGTACCGCACTGTTGATTGAACCCGGCCACGTGCTTAATCAGGAATTCTAACTGCTAGACCATATGGGACCTGCACAGTATAAACTCTTTACTTTATGTTGAAACCAATTAGTTAAGAGTGGTTACTGAGTAATAAAATGATTCTCATGACTTTGCTATTTTGGTGCCAAAATGTTATACATAGGTTTTTTTTTATTTGAGACACTTTTTAAAAAAAGTTTCATACCGTAAATGGGTAACTTTAGCCTACAACAAGCTGATGTACCTCCAATATACAAATTACTTTTGATAGACACCAACAACCCTAAACAAAAGAATGCTGTCATTACTGAATAATCAAGGGTTTTTTTAGTCAGTCCCCCGAACAAATTTGACTTATTCATTTTTTGTTTACTTTTTTTATGTGATTTTGGTTTCAGTGTTAAAGTAAAATATTGTTTTGTGTTAATTTGTAATTATAACCTATTCAGTTACTCTATGATACTTAAAAGCACGATATCTTCTGAGTCTAGCACTTAAGAATTGTAATTTTTAATATATTTCAAAATACAAACCTGCACGTCTACAGGTTTTACAGAGTAGTGAAGCGCCTGTTTTGTCACGGCTGAATTTGTTGTAATCATTTTAATAGAGACGGTTTAGGTTTTTGTAGGTCTCCTTTATGGCCACCAGGGGGCCCGCTTTAGCGATTGAAGTCCCTCTTTTTTTGTCCGGGTTTTACTTTGGTGGTTGGGGGCGGAAGTACTGTTGTATAATCTGAGAAATTGACACTGGTCTCCCTGCAGAAAGCTAGAGAGAGAGAGAGACAGACCGACAGCTGAGAACATCCGCCGGAGGAGCAGACAGACAGACTGCGGGAAGAGTGCTGCCGGGCGCAGGGACAGCTCCAGAACACGCAGCGAAAATGGGAGTCGAAATCGAGACCATAACCCCGGGCGACGGTAAGGCGACTGCACGAGAAACAAACGTGTTTGTGTCAATTACTAAGTGCACATTTGCACTTATCTGTCTGCATATATGTAATTCAGCCGCAGAAACACCGCCTTAATTGCGTAGTATGCCCGTTATATTAAGCGCCTCTTTGGTTTCTCTCCACAGGAAGGACTTTCCCCAAAAAAGGACAGACGTGTGTGGTGCATTATGTTGGTGAGTTTGAAATATGGAACTTATTACTCTGCATTCCTCATTTAGCTGCTCCACTTGGTTATTTGTACTCATGAGGGCCGTACAAGTGGAGTAACGGTTGTGGGTAACTGTCTACAACACCCGTGTGAAAAATAACCCAACAAAATCCTCCAAGTAACGTAATCGGAGTAAAATCTGCAGGTTAATTCCTCATCGTAACATGATTATATAATTATTACTGCACTTCTGTACATGATGTGGAGTGGCAAAACTATGCACAGCGGACATTTTTTACCCTCAAACCCTCAGTGATTTCTCACTAGGGCAGAGAGGCATGACTGTCAGTCACCGACTGGGCTGCATGAAAATTTAACCCCTTCACCACATTTTCGCTCTCTGGAAGCACATTTGTGTTTCCATGTTCATAGCAGGAGCAGTGGCGGTATGTCTGGGAGACAGCGCACTGGATTCATCGCTGCGTAAAATAATGCGCGCTCCAGTTTGGGCTGAGCGGTCCATTATAGTCTTACCAAGACCAGTGGATAATGTGGTAATTTGTCTTGTCTGGAGAATTAAAAAAGGAGGCGCAGACGGATTCCGCCGTAGGGTTCACTCAGATGCCCAGACAGACAGATATAGAGACAGACAGACAGACAGACAGAGGGAGCAGACAGTGGGGTTTTAAATCCCGTCTGATTTCCAGCGCTTTTCTGTCTTTGTTGGAGTTTCTGGGGGGGTTGGTGGCGTTGAGCGGATTATTACTGTCTGGCCCACTGCAATGATTGTAGACTAACTGTATTATTCCTGTAATATTGAAATTAAACACTATTAGATACAGAGCTGCTACCAAGGATTATTTTCATTAATATACTGATCAATCAGACTGTCTTGATTTATCAATTAATTTTGTAGAGAGAAATATAGTCAGCTAATTAAGAAAAATCCTATTGCAATTTCCTAGAGCCCAAGTTTTAATAATGTCTTGTTTTGTCAGACCAACATTTCAAAACCCCAAATTATTCTGTAAGTTATCGTAAAGAAAAAAAAAAGAAAATACTTACATTTCATAAGCTTGAACCAGTGCTTTTTTCCATCAATATGTGAGAGGTAATTTTAGATAAATAAATCAATATCAAGTAGTAGCTTTGTAAATTTATGCGAATACCTAATCAATTAACTGACATATCATTTTAGCTGTATGATGGTATGTTGGTATAACAACACTAAAGAGTCCTCAGTCGTGCCAGCAGCACAGAAAGACTGTACTTTGGCACAGTGGGGTTTTGAGCTAATTGCTAATATCAGCCTGCTAGCCATAGATAAAGAACCCTAAGTGTGACATTATGTCGAATCTCATTGGATAACAGTCAGCCATCTTACCTCTATGTTGTTTACAAAGGTCACCAATGGGCAGCAATATAGTTGTGACCTGTGTATCATCTGAGTGCTATTAAAAAAAGGAATAGGCTAACATCACTCTCTACACATCAGTGCAGAGCAGAGGAGAGATTTATTTTGTAACAAAACTACCAAAAGTCCACAAGACTACCAAAAGTTAGTGAGCTTGCTGTTAAGTAACTAAACTGTTAGCTAGCTTGCAAGCAGGTGAAGTGAGACGCCCAGGCTAATCAGCAGGACGGTTAACATTACTGTTGGCACATCATCCTTGTAAGCAACACAGACGTCCAAACAAGCACAAAATTAGCCAACATATCGTTATTTAAAGCTCAGGGGTCCACTTAACGTTAATGTTACGTGTTGACCGTGTCACCCAAATTTAGCTGCATGTTTATCTGTTATCAGCCTTCCTGATGCCTTCAACAAATTTCCTTTCATGAAAAGAAATAAAAAATAATCTGTGCCTTGGTACAACAGATTAATCCTGTTGAAGAAAGGAAATCTGTGGTTCAGCAGTTTAGGCAATTTAGCAAAACTCATTTTCTTCACATTATTGTTGTAAGTTTAATGTTTATACTGTTTTTCATCATAAGTCTGCTTCTGTTCTGTCTCTATGATGCTAGCTTCTTCTTCCTCTCGGTCTAGGGTGCTAGCATGCCAATATTTACTATTTTGCTTTAAACACAAGTATATTTCAGGCAGATGGGAATGTTATTTAGCAGATAGGGTGTTTGGTCAAAACTTAAATACTGGACAAATCAAAATTGTAACTTAATGTTGGCAGCAGATGAAAATAAATACAGTACAAACAGTTGAAGAGGTTGCATCAGCAGGAAAATTGATGTCAGATAGATTTGGCCTCCCAGCATGCCTCTGTAGACTGTATATTCGTCTGCACCTGTTCTTGGTTTGGCAAAGCTGGTCTCAGTCTTCTTGCCTGGTAAGACAGACATAACTCACCCTGTAACACAAGCCTCTTTACTTCAAGATTATGTAACTTGATGTAAGACCCGATTTGGGTCTTGCAGAGCAAAGTTTTCTTTTTTTTTTTTAATTTCTTTTAAGGCATTAGCCTTTTGTGTTTATCTTATGTCACACAAACTACACAAACTACAGGATTTCCTCCCTGGGCGGTCTCCTTTCCTGTCAGCCTACAAAGCAGCCTTGAAATGCAACATGAAACAGGATATTCCATCACACAGGCCTTTTTAAATGTAGACGTCCAACTGAAGATCAAAACATGGATTTGCTGGGTTTTTGGAAAGGCTCTGCTTGCAGGAAAAGGTTGGCGTGTAAAAATATCAACACTGTGGCGTTTTGTAATGAAATGAGAAATGCAGTGTATTGGCTTTGATACTTGGATAGCACCTTTTCAGCTTGTTCTGACGATTCCATCGACAGGCTGCTTTCTAAATGTCCAGAGGAGGACAGGACACCCACTCTGCTGCTGGGTTACGGGTTGCATCTTGCCAGCCGCCCCCCTGATGTGCGCAACAGCATGCGCAATTTTGCACCTTCTCCCACATGACACGCACACACTCACATCGCACATCACCAAACCATCATACACACAGTGCCTTGCTGGTGCTAATAACAGTATTAGCACTGGCGTAAATAGTCTTGGTGGAGTCCTATTCTGCGGACTGATGCTTGCATTTTCCTGACTGTCACATTGAAACCCACCCTGCAGACAGCTGCAGCGGCTATTTCTGCGATCCCTGGAATCCCTTCATTTGTGCTCTCAATATACACACAGCAGGGAAGATGGATGTCAGACAAGTCTGGAAGATGTGTTTGTTTCCAGTGTTTTTCTGAAGTGTCACAAAGATTCTTTATTCTGAATGTTGCTGCAGACAAACCCAGTGTTTTTGTTATTAACATGTCTGTACATGTTAAAACAATTTCTGCTTCAGGAATTTACTTAGCAGTAAATCCTTACATGCTTTCATGTCAAGTCAGTTTAATTTATATAATGCCAAATCACAACATAAGTTATCTCATGACACTTTTCATATTTGCTGCTGTGCTTGTTCTGAGATAATAGCTGGATTTTTTCACACACAGGAAACACTGGCAGCTGCTCTTCATTCTTTCTGACTCTGTGCCTCTTTCCTTCTTCCTGTTCACAGGCTCCCTGACAGATGGACGGAAGTTTGACTCATCTCGCGATAGGGACAAGCCTTTCAGGTTTAAAATCGGCAAGCAGGAAGTGATCCGAGGCTGGGAAGAGGGCGTAGTGCAGGTAGACTGTGGAAGTGGAGGTGCAGTGCATGCATTAAAATGCATGTTAAGTTAAGTCTGTATTTTCATGAGTCTGAATTTAGGTTCTGTAAGTTGATGCAAATTCTTCAATTCATTCTTCCCCCTAGAAAAGGCTAAACTTGACATACTACAGTGTATTTGTTATTATAAGTGAAACAAATGATTGAGTGATTGTAGGAAAAACACATGCAACTATGCTGCTTCAGTGGTCATGATTCAGAGGCAGAAAAAAGTTAGATTGGAAGAAAGAAAACACATTTTGCTGCTGATAATGTTGTTAGTTCATTTACTGAAATACATTCATTTATTGACATTGGTTCCATTATCGAGTTTTCACTCACCAAGGACCATTAACACCACAAACAGAGGGCCAGTACTGCTTGGATGCAGCTCTGTGCCTCACACACTCTGCAGCACTTAGATGAAAGGCTGGTGAAAAGTGATGTCTATGTGCTTATCCTGTGCCTTCCTGTTCTCTATGTGCTGCAACTCTATTACCTCAATAAGGCATCTGTTTAAGAGGAAAACATACAGGTGAATACTTGTTTATATACACACTGGTCAGTTTTGAGATTTGGACTATTTTGCATCCATAACATGACATCTTTCAGACCAGAGGAAATAAAACATCTTATTACACATTTAGGTGTTTACTTTAGTTCAAATTTACGTTCCAGGCTTTATTGCAAATTAGCACACATTCATAGATAATGCTTGTCACACAAAAAAAGTCTAATGTAAGTAATCAACTGGGTTAGTTTCATAGTGATATGTGTTGGTTTAAATTTTTCCCTTATTCCCTTCCAATGTCTCCCCCTGCAGAAGCTTTTGATGATGAATTGCCAATCAGATATTACATTAATAACATTGAGGTATTGATTTTAAAAAGGATATTTTTACTTTCCAACTCTGATTGCACAGATGCATTATGATCATAAGTGTGTTTTGTGTTGCAGACAGCTGCTCCACATGACCCCTGTTGTCTCTTTCTGTCTCCTGTGTTTGTATCGTCTCTTTCCTCGTACCTCCAGATGAGTGTTGGTCAAAGGGCCAAGCTGACCTGCTCACCCGACTACGCCTACGGACTCAAAGGCCACCCAGGCATCATTCCTCCTAATGCCACCCTAATCTTCGACGTTGAGCTGCTGGGTTTGGAATGAAACCAATTCACTGCCTATTTTTTGTTTGTGTAAGTAATCTACAACAGCTTACAATTGGCCAGTTACTGTTTGTTATACAAGTTTTTAGCTACACATCATATTTATCCTCTTACAGTAGCACAGTTCAAGTCTTTATCATAAAACCTGGGTGACACAGTCACTGCTCACAGGGTTAGATGGTGAAATACTGTAGCTGAAAAATCATCCTATCCTGTCCATGTTTTTCACTATGTAGAAAAAAAAATCAGCTTGCAGAGGCTTGTTTAGAGACTCGCTTTAAGTAAGCTGACTAAATGAGACAGATGTGAACAGAGTGAAAAAGATAGTGTGAAGATGTTTCTGTTATTTAAAAAGATTTTGCTTGGTGCACGATTTTGAGAGCTAGGACGTCAGAACAGCCTTCGCCTCACCAACATAAAAGATATTTTCTATTTCAATCCAGTTCTAAGTCTTGCAAAGATAAATTTATGAGTAATTTAATGACTGGAAATCAGTAACTGCCTGGAACGTGCACAACCAGTCTAATAACTTGGGTTATGCTTTGGAAGATGGTCAACAGTATTGTTAAGTATGTTGTATAACAGAATTTTAGTTAATAGGCTAACTTGCAAAACCTCATTAATAGTCATTGGAAAGTTTCTCTGAACCCGCAGGAGGTTTACACTGGAGTAAAAGCCCCCTTCATGTTTTAGGAAGGTTGGAGATAGACAGGGGCAAATGGAGATACAGGCAGTCTGCACATCTTAACTCAGCAATGTACAGGGTTGGATCAAAAGCAGCACACTAACAAAAAATCGAAAAAGTTCTCACATTGAATGTTGAAAGCTCCCAAAAATTAAGCAAAGTAGGACTTTCAGCTTTCAAGGTCTAAAGCCCTGTATCCACTAAGCAGTTCAGTCCATTTCAGTTCAGTTTGTTACATCACAGAACAATTAATTGTGCATTCCCATAGTCCTCCAATCCTCTTTCTTAGTAACATCTCTGTTGAGGTACCTAGAACACTGATTTGATTCTAAAAGTCGGAGTTAAAACACTGCAGTCTGTTGATTTATCTGAGAGAATCAGAGCAACCGGTTGTCTCGTCTTAAAATACGCTTTGATGTAGAATTTCCCACACTCGCCAGTTTTTTCTCCAGCAGTCTTTTATCTTGTGGCATACAGCCTTTTCTTAACTAAAGCTTGTCTCCTTGTTGTAATAAACAACCACATAACGAGAGGAAAAAACTCCAAACGTGTGTGCATTGTGAGTGTATGGTTGAGAGAGAGAGAGAGAGAGTGCAGCAGAGAAGTGAAATGAGCAGAATAGAGGAACAGATGCAGAAAGAAGGAAAAGTAAGCTGTCAGCGTTGCAGCTGCTGGCTTGAGTGCTTGATCCTGATTATTGCACAGATATCAGATTTTTTTTGTTGTGCATGTTATTTCATTGAATGTGGCTTACATCAGATTCCACTGTGAGCTGGTCCTGAACCGACCTGCATGTACAAAGCAAAAAGAAAAAGACGTCAAACTCAGCCTGCTGTCATAGGAAAGGCCACTGGAGTTGATGCTCATTTCTCATTTGTAGAATCTGGTCAGATATTAGCCTTGAATCGTAGCACAGTGTAAGTTACAGTGTATCAGTTATTAAATGCTGAGGGGGGTGAACACCGAAACCACAGCACACAACTGACCTAGGCTGTAGGTACATGTGTAAACAGGTTATTTAAAGGTTTCAAGGATGCTTTGCTACGACAGACGAAAACACAGATAAACATGCTCGTCAGGTAGTTACTGTTCATTGAACTTGTGGAAGTTTAAATTTTAGGGAGCTTGTCACATTCACTGTGCAGACCGCCTCTGTCTGTCACTGCAGTGCATTTCAGTCATGTTAAGCTAACTGGAGGTTACTATCATCCAGAGTATTGCAATAAACAATGCTTAACTTAACAGGCCTTATGTTTTGTTTGTACTTCCGTTCCTTTCTCATGAGAGTACTATCAAAGGAACAGCTGGAGGGATTTTCATTACATCTGGAACAAACATCTACTTGGACTCAAGGTTGAACAGATCAGGTCTTGGCAGCGTTAGGTCACTGTGACCTCATGAGACTCGGTTTTGGCCATAACTGAAGAAATTAAAGGCTAAGTAGGACCGCAATTCCAACAAATGTCTGATAGCAAAAAAATACAATGTGATGACATTTTATTTTCAAATATCCAAGGTCAGTTTCATTGTGAATTCATGATGCTCTGCAATCTAGCCATTATTCAAGAGATTAACTCAGGAACAGAGGGGGACAATGCGACCATATTTCACTTTTTTGCAGGTATCAAATTGCTGACTTTAATCTTAGGTGCCTAGTTTGAAACGGTACTGATGTATCCATGTACACACCGTCTGCGCTGCTGGGCTGAAGATGTCTATCAGCATCCACATTTTAGAAGTTGTAGCTTCTTTGCAGCAGCATCTATATTAGAAGCACTGTAGTCCACCACAGGCTCGCTGGCTTGCTGTTATTGAGCTTCAGGCAATTTTGTTGCACCATGTGAAGAACCTCTCCCTCAGTGCTTTCTACACCTGTGTAAAAACTGTCTTAAAGTGAGGACGGCATGTTTCCTACTAGAAATTATTCACGGGAATCCTCCATGTCACTACAGTTTTCCTTTGTGTGTGAAATGCACTGAGCGTGAACAAGGGATCACCTATGGTAACCAGATGCTGTAGTTTTGGTACAGTGCTGTTCAACATACCAGTGTTGACTTTATTTCTGATTTGTGTCGTGTGTATGTGCATACCAGTTATGTAACTGTTTAAATGGCAGTAAATGTCTCACAAATATTATTTTTAAGTAAAAAGACCCAAGTTATTCCGTGAAACATGTTACAGTGGTCTGAGTCAACAGTTTTATAACAAGTGAGCTTTGTACAGTCAGTAATTCAGCCTCTAGTTTCGTTGACAAGTTGCAGATAGAAGTTTAACTCATCTGACATAGCTAATGCATCATCAGAAAAAACCCAGGGGATGGTAGCTATTATATATTACTTTATTACTACTATTATAGTACTTGAATTACTTTTGCACACTTGTGTCCCCCGCCCCAAAAAAAGGCAAAAACATTTTCCTATCTAATTTCCAGTCATACTTGCCACATTTTCATGTCTAATTTCCAGTCATACTTCCCACTTTCACATCCTGATAATTACTGTGTTTTTATTTCATCCTCTGCTAACACATTTCCTCCTTACCTCTTTACAACCACGGCTTTGTATGCTATGGGGCTCTGCAGCTCACTTCTCACAAATACACTTGCGAAGACAAATACAAGCCAGTGTATGTTTATGATTTTAAGAGTGTATCTATAATTACTGAGCAAACAGAATGTGACAGGGACATGCAGTGTACAGTGTTTCTGCAGCTGCATAGGCGTCAGCAGAGCAGATGTGGATGACCAGAAACAGGGCCATCTGTGTTTGGAGTCTGTGGGCAGTGCCTGCCTGCGGGGCCTTAAAGCCACTAAAACAGATTGTTTTAGACAAAGCGTGAACAGATTCAAGTACCCCTGGCTGTAGTGTTTGATTCAGAGTTTTAGGCAATGTAGGTAGAGTCAGATGTTTGACTCTGCCTACACTAAGCAGCTCCCCCAGCCTTTCCAGGTTTTGTATAGTTAAATTGTGTAAAAATGGTTTGTTACAGACCATAAACCCCTTTTATGGCAAACCTACGGATTTGTGATGGGAGAGAGAAACAAGAGCAACTGCTGACAAGCCATTTGATACAGGAATGTGTAAAGTAATTAGACATCATTCGTGTTGTACATGGTTATTATATCACCACTAGCAACCAACCAGATTTATTGACTTTAGCTTTCAAATTCCAAAATAAAAAAATATACCACTGCACACCAACACAAGTATTACAAAGTAAATGACTCATAATGACAGTCTCACATAGTTAGGTAAGTAGGTTTTTAATCACAGCAAGAGCTTCAAAGATGTAACTTCTCTTGCATCTGACCTGCTTTTGTTTGTATTTTTAAGATGGGCTACCCTGTAGAGGTGTTGCAGCAATTAACAGAAATATGAAATATTATCAAATTACGTTCTTTGACTGTTAAAGCTTAAACAAACATGAAAGTATTTTTAGTTATGCCTTGAAACGGCTTTAGTTTCTGCTAAGTGCATTAGACTGCAAAGTGGTCAGGGGTACCTAACTGGACAAGGATGATTTTTGGTGTCAGCCTGCTGTCTCACTGTCTTTCATGAGCCAGCCAATGGACCATGTTTCAGAAAGTCAGATTTGTGCGTTAAGTGGAGTTTCAGTGTGTGATACAACTTTTTGGCTGTGAGCACTGAGGTACACCTGATGTTATTTGTTCTCTAATGCTTTTTTTTCCATCTTGTTGTCTTCACAGGTGACTTCCTACCTGGGTGACCTGGAGAGAAGCTAGGAGAGTCTGCACTTAATTCTTTAAGAGGCTTGAGTCTATAGCTCCACTACTTATTTTATCAAACTATGACAGTTTGTGTTATTTTGTCTCTGTGACCGGGTGAATTATATTTTTCCATCATATTCTTCCTCCTTAAAACTATGGGCCATAACCTTACAAACCTCCATGTTATTAATCTTGACTTTTTTGAATTGCTCTTTACTTTTGTGTTTTTGAAGTGTTGGTTGTGCATGGTTATGCTGAGAAGTACAAAATACCAATGAACCACTAGCAGTGACATTCATCTCTTTAAGTCAATGCCTACTAATATTGTAATGTTTGAGAGCTGGTGCTTGTTTTCTTACAGAAACAAAAAAGTGTAGAAAATACAATGAAAAGCACACATTTTTATCCCTGTCCAGCTTAAAATCAGAACAAATGAAATGAGTTTCTGTTAGAGAGATGAGGCTTAGTGTTAGCTACCTGTAGTGAAATGTCAAGTCATGGGAGTCCCGAACAGTGCACCACAGAAAATGAGTTTGCTATATGAAGTGCCCATTTCTATACAATAATACCACTGTGTATTCTTTTTCACTGAAATGTTAACCATATGTGAGCTTGAGAGGGGTAATTGGCACAAAGGAGAACCAGTCACAGTTGTAGATAGTTCTAATGTGTGCCTAAATATATTCTCACCATACACATGGTTACTACCTTGCCCTGTCTGCATGTTCTAGGCCCGATGGAAAACCTAGTATGTACATGTTGAAAGCTTTGCATCCGATTTGCGTTACCTTGCCTTGTCATTTCGCCAAGTCTTTAAACCCCATTTAAAGCCATACACAGGTCGAGCAGTGCAAAGACGGGATTTGCGTTGACGCACGTCAATTGGGTTATTATTTTCTTAGAATAAAAAAAAAGGGAAAATGCTTGAAATTTACAAAGGGGGTCGAGGAATCAATCACATTGTGACCTCCCCCAGCTTTATTTTGTGTAACAACTACAATCATGTATTTTTCAGATGCCAACTTGGTATCTCTGAGAATCAACAAAGCTAATGTATAACCTATGATGATAGATAATGTTTGTTTGGTTATTTTGCCAATGTCAGTAAAGTACCACACTGCCTAACTGAAGTCTGTGTTGTGGTAGAAAAAAACGCTGACACACAGGCATCCTAGTGGTTTTGTATCTCAAATAAAAAGTTTTAAATGGAGTTTAAATGAAGGAATATGCTGGCCTGGCTGTCAGATATTGACCGTGGCTATCGATGTTACTGTCCATATTGGTCAAGCTGCAACTGGTGTGGCAGCAGTCCACCTCTGTACTGTGTAGTTCTTTGCTGATAAGTTACTGTATGCAGGCTAAACCAATGATGACATATTTAAAATAAAATGAAGTGCTCTCCACTTACCTTTGGAGTTGTGGATTTTTTTGTCTTTCTGCTGCCATATTTGATTTATACATTTATACATCTATTTATGCTTATAAGTTTTAACATTTGAGTTTTTAAACCTTTCTGGCTTGCAAAACTTAAAAAAAATGATTCAGCTATTGTTCAAATATTTTATATATATAAACTGTGAACAGGAGAAGCAGACATGCTGCATGCTAAATAGCAGCAGTGGAAAGTGACTTAGTAGAGAGCTTAAGTACAGTTTTGCAAAACTTGTATTTACTGATGGATTTTTTATTTGATATTTTTTTACATTTGTATTTTGAAGAGGAACTATTGTGTCTTCACTCATTACATAATTAAAGTTACCAGTCACATTTCAGATATCAGATTGCATGTATGAAACACATGATCATTTTCTAAAGTCTGATAAGTTGAAAATATTGAATAGCAACAGAATGGCCTGAGTTACCTGTAAAGAAGCCACAGAGGAAAACTGGGAGCCATACCGCAGCTCCCTCATAAAGTTTACCTGGGGACTAGTGAATGATTCTGTACTAAAAGGCCATACTACAAGGTTATCTGTGTGTCTTGATTTATATCTAGTGTCTTGCTGTTTTGTTACTTAGACACCAAGTAAGATTAGACTATAAAATTACAATAGACAGCAAAATTGTAAAACTGCATCTTGTACCGGTGTTCTCTCTCTCTCTCTCTCTCACACACACACACACACTCTCTCTGTCTGTCTGTCTCACTTACTAATATATATACATAACAGGTAGCTTAATTTGAATTGGGAGTATGAAGTTGCACTTATCAGAAATACTCAGATGTTACAAGTATTTCAAAACTGTGCTATTCATCTGTGTTTCTGTGAAGTGTCATTTTCAACTGTATTCGTCATTGCACTATGTGGTGGACGTTTAACCAATCAAACAGTGAAACTGATTAGTTTCCATGAGGAAGTAATCGAACAATCAGTTTTTGCAAGCTAGAAAAGGGTAACTGTTCTTGAGTGAAAACCGGTATAAAATTAAATTTTACGAACTTGGTAAAATGCGGTATAGGCTCGCGTCTTTTCATATACGGACATACGAACAACAACGAGCGGAGTACTGTTTTCATATGGATCTGGCCTGATATAGGCTACCATATCGTTACTTACTCCCTGACGGTGTGCAATAACAGAACACACGGGGGGCAAAACAAAGCACATGACACAAAATGGCGTTTTGCTGAGGCATATTCTTCCCAATATGTATGTAGGTCATGATAAAAAAAACAAGGTCATGATGGCTGTCATGTGATTTTGGAGGACTGTTTTATATATGGGCTATAATAATAAGTCAATATAAGTCACTGTGAGTCAACATTCATGTGACCGATACGATACGGGGCGTGGCTTGCGACGTCAACATTGATTGACGTGGTTTGCACGACCAGGAAGCCAGCAGTGACATCACTTTCCAGAAATCCCCTTCAGTGCCGTCTCAGCGACGAAGAGAGAAACAGAAAAATAAAGGAGTTTGCTGCTGTTTGGGAGTCACAAGTGTTTTAACTGATTTTACGAACCAAAAGGCATTAAAGGTAAGTCTGCGTCTATCGTTTCCACACCGTTGTGTCAAACCCTCCTCGGCGCTGCTGTTAACGTTACATCCAGGTTTCGTTTACCTACAATGCTAACGTAACGGCTAGCTTTGCTTCCCTGCTGTGTATGTCTGAACAAAGACCGTCCGCTTATCAAATCAGGACCCTAGTTTTTGTGTCATTCGCACACCTTTCAACTTATTCTGATTTCAGCTAAATAGTAGATTTATCTGCCAGCTTAAGCCACCTAACAGTGGTAAGGTTGATTAATTATTAATGACAGTGCAGTGAGGCACCGTAACGTTAGCTAACATTAATTTGCTGCATTTCATGTGATAACTTCACCAGTGGTATGAAAGAGACACAATGGTGGATCGTTTCTACACTGACGTTTGTCTGCATGTTGAAACCGTCAGAAAATAACTGAAATGCCAAATTGTCCTAATCTAGCTAACGTCAGTTCAAAACTAACGTTAGTCGCATACGTAATATTGCCGAGACAAATGGTGCTTGTGTTTTTAGTGTTGATTGAGTAAAACTTGGTGTGTAGAAGATAACGGCATGTTATATGTTTGTATTTTCTCATTCGTTATAACGTGGCATATGTAATGGCCGTAGTCGAAAGGGTGTGGGTCAATTCAAAGCGGTTCAGACCTCTGTTTCCTTTACTGTTGGTCTCCTCCTCCTGCTCCCCACTCCCCCGTCTCTTTCCCAGCCATGTCAATAGACCGGAATAAGCTGCCAAGAAGACCACATTCTTGTGTATAACCAATTCGTTCAGGCTTACTGAAGTTAGCCCCCTCTCTCCTTTCCAGTTTCCAGCAAATCTTTTGCTTTGCTAACTCCAAACTTATGCTGTGTAGCAATGAGCTCTACAGTGGTGCAAAGCCTCCTTCTTAAGTAAAGACACGCATTTTGAAACGGCTCTAGATTAAAGTCCTGTGTGTGTCAGATCTGCTCAACCAATCTCAACCTATTCGTTCTATATACTATGTCCCTCTCTATAACATGTCACCTGACTTTCTAAAGGCCTTCAGACAGAATGGCTGTCCGGCAAGAGGCCTTGGAGCAAACATCCTTTAGAACCTCCCAACTGGGCTTGCAGAACAGTCTTAAAAATTTCCATGAACATAGCTGTAAGACAAGATAATACAAATTACAGGAAAACAATTTGCAGTCAGAGCACTTGCTGATGACACATGGTCACAGCCCTTGCTACTGCAAAAATATGTCCCTCTGGTTGAAATTACAACTTTTTACCTGGATTTGTTTTTCTTGTCTGTGTTTTTATGTACATTTGTAACTGATGCAGATTATCCATTAATCATGGGGTTGGTGGCTTGATCCAGAACTGTTGAAGTGTTTTGAGTAAGACATCGAGCCCTCAGTTGTCCCTGAGGGTCCGGCTAGCACCTTGCATCGCAGGTCCACTTTCATTGGCATGTGTGTTTGAGTGGCTGACCAAGAAACAAAATTGTATTGTGTTGTTATTGAGAATTGCAATTCTCATGTAAACCCATAGAGGACAGGTGTGACACCGGACGTGAGCTGAACATGAAAATGAGACAACAACTGATTGAAGACTGCAGGGCTTGAACATCCACTATTAAATGCATGTAAGCAGCGACTCTGCAGTCTGTTGAAAAGCAATGTGGCTTGAAACAACCCTTCCTTAGTACATAAATAGAGGACATAGAGGACCACATAGAGGACCTTGCAATGTTTTTTGTTTATGTTCAAGTTCAGTGCAACGTAACATTCATTTACCACTTAGGAAAAACTTTATTTATACTTCATAAAACCTCACTTGTCTACTTAATTTGAACTGCAGTTGCAGAAGTGACTCAAGGATTAGATTATGTCATTGCAAGGACTGCCCTAACACAAATTTTTTCCAAGCTTATTCACTTATACCTCCGGCCAACTAGTCTGAATGAGGGGGGAATATAAAGTGAGCAAACAAACACAGCTGAAAAGCAAACACTAGAAGGTATTAAAATGCCTTTTTGTGTCCTCTAACACAATGATGCACTTGTCTGTGAGGACTGAGTATAACAGAATAGAGTCGTGGCTGGAGTAACTGAGCCTGTGAGATGTTGCAGTAGTTTGATTGTGGTCAGGAATATTTGTTTATGTAGGCACTCTGCATTTTTTAAGCACTCGTGTCAAAAATAGTGTTTGACCATGTATCCTACCATTACATAGCATGGACATAACGTATCATCATAGACTTAAATGTTTTGTAATTTTTTTTGTATTGTTTTTTTTTTTTCTGGCCTAGTGTGGTATATAAGCCTTTTGTGGGAAATATAAGTGATGGGCTTTATCAATATGAAGAGCAGTGAATCAGTGTTATTTACTTGACTTTTAGTTGGTTTTTTTATATTGAAGTCTTGATTTTAATATCAAAAGGTTATTGAATTGTCGTCATATGTGTGGAAGTTGGTCATAATGTCTGTTTTGTTTCATGTTATACTGTGATTCTACTCCCTTTGTTTTCCTGTTCCCTATTGAGTAAGAGACACATTCACATATCATGTGACTGTGACACAATCGTTACAGTGGGTTGAAGAAAATGGTTCAGTCCATATTCTTTATTTCATTTTTAAAGTAGAAGGAAAATTAAGGGAAACTCACTTTTGGTTTTAAGATGCTGTTTTGACATTTTCACTTTATTTTAAGGACTTGCATGTGCTTATATCATCATCGTGAAGCAGACCATGGTGTTTGGTATGACATTACCAGTCTGTCAGTCAAAGCCTTGTGTAGTGACATATACAGATTTTTAAGTCTGAGTAACTTTATTTGAACTTTGGTGAAGTACGAAGTACAAGCTCATTGAAGTAAATACACAGTTCTCTGAGTCTTGATGAAGACAAGACCAACAAAGAGGCTGTGGGAGATAGGAATATTGTTGCTAAAAAGAACAAGAAGTCAGTAAACATCCTGGTTATAGGGCTGGGCGATATGACCTCAAATCAATATCACGATAAATTGGGCAGTTTTACCTCGATAATGATAAATGCACGA
>JAPZDY010000002.1:3189901-3217376 GCA_029783645.1 Ctenochaetus hawaiiensis
TCATAAACATACCTCAAACTTATACCTGCTAAGATTAGAATTGGATTGGAAATGCTTGTTAGTTGTTTCGCGACCCCTCTGCAGTACCTCCGCGGACCCTCTCGGGGTCGCGGACCCCCTGTTGAAGACCTCTGTTTTAGACCCAAATCTTAAAGTTTAGCTTTACTTGCACTTAAAAACCTCAAATTTGATGGTTATTTAAACGAGTTCCTCACATGTCGCTGTTCTTTTCAGGATTCCCAGATCAAGGACATTCTGACCACCTCTCCAACTGCCATGACCATCACTATCATGCCAAAGTTTGTCTATGAACACATGATTAAGAGGTAGGACTTTAAAAACTATCCATGCATTATCATATAAAAAAAGGTGATAGCATTGTAACTGCATGACCTGCTGTCAGACACCAGAGGGTAGGACAGCTGTTGGTGTCTGCTTCATCAGCCAGCCTAGTCTTTGTGGTTTTTGTTTAGTTTTTTAAAAAAATATTTGCAAAGGTGCTGGGTTAAGCCCAAAAAAAAGCATTTTATAGTCTATTCCTGTGGTGTTGTCTAGTGTGGCAGCTTGCATTTCGCTTATTATTATTTTTAACTTGGTTCAATAGTTCTTTCTTCCTTCAACCGTCTTCAGTATTATATGCAGGCCTAAGTGAGTCAATTTAAATGCAAAAATGTGCTTGTCAAGCAGATTTTTTTATCTACCAGTCCCCTTGGCTGGTGAGTCAACAATTTTGGTAACTGCTCATTACTGTAAGGTTAGTGTGAAAAGGAAGTGGGCCAGAGATGAAAAAGCTACTGTGAATCATTTATTTCATGGTCCAGACCAACTTAATAAAATGACCAGTGTGAAAGCACCTTGAATGAACCCTTTTGTTTACGTGGATTTTGCGTGACCCTGTTCAGTGACAGATGGATGTGATGTTTTTTTTCCCAGGATGTCCTCTGGTCTTCTGCGGTCAGCCATGGATCACTCTGTCCCAGAGGTGTGAAGACCAGGAGGAGGACTGTAAACTGTCAGGATGTCTTCAGTACAGCTCTCTGTCTCTCTCTCTCTGTCTTTCTCTCTCTGTCTCTCTTTCTGTCTTCATGCAAAACCATATCCTGCGTCACAATCATCATTGGCGCCGTGTCTCACCCTTAACATTTAAAATGCCTTTTTTTTCTATTCTTCAGCTGGTCAGTTAATTCTTTACCTTTTTTACATTTCCCTCATCTGTTGACATGTCTAGTACTTTTTATATGTTAACCTCGTAGTCAAAGTATTACATGTTTATTTTTCCTGTTTTGTATTTGAGACCAAGGACAGCACAAAATGTTTTTTTTAAGCCATGCACAGACTCATGAGTTCAGAGCTTCCTCCCCATTGTGGAGACGAGTCATTGGCACGAGACGTTTTATCGTATCAAAATGCTGTACAAGCCAATAGTCATCAGAGCCCTACCATGTAGATTACAGCTGTGCCCCCAGTCCCTGCACTAGGCCCCTAATGTGTGTACATAAATAATCTGAGCTCAGTTAACACCTGGGGCCTCAATAAAACGTTTGCTGACTTGATTCTAGACTCCAGTGTGCAGTCATTTTTACTTGGCCAGTAAACTTGTTAGGTTTTAGCAAAAGACTTGTTTTTAGTTTATACCATTTATTGGTGAAAAGTAGTGTTTATTTTGACATTGAGATTAGTTTTTCTTTTCTTTTTGTGAATTCCCGACATTAACAGTCCCTGGATTCTAACATATAAGTGAGAGCTTCACCTTCTCAAAGCGATGGCAATGTATCATCGTACCACATTTCCTGTCTCTGTGGGCAAATGTCCCATGAGGCTGATGTGTAAAATTTGTAGGTACTGGGAACACTGTGTGCACATTCCAGGGGAAAGTGTAGGGAAAGGGGCTGCAGTACATGTTCGTTGCCCTATGCAGCTGGGACTCAGCCCTGTCCACAAATACCATTAGCAATGAGACGGTGGAAGGCACATGTTAGCAACATCACAGTGCACTACGCGTCTAGCTGTCTATCGTTTAATCGAAAAGTGTTAGTTGGATTTGGTGTGCTTAAAAAAAAAAAGTAAATTTCCAAGGGAATTGTGGGTATTTGTCTGGACAGGGTCTGTGCTGGGCAGACCCACTAAGTGCACTTTCCACTACCTTGTTAAGAGGTTGTCTTTCCTGTATCCATTTCAACAGTGAAGTACAGCAGTTGTGCATTTTTAATATTGTGTTTGTGGTGCCTCATGTTAATGAGAGAACTCATGAAAACAGGCTTGTATGTTGATTATGGGAAACAGCCTAAATTTGATGCTGAGAATAATCTGAATTAAAAGCATTTAAATTCCACATCATGGGTTTAGCCAATGCACTTGCTCTCCTTTGCTGAGTGTTGTTAGAGGAAATCCCTCTGTATATTCCTTCCTTGACTGCTAAACACAGTGAGAATGAGCAGAGCTCTCAGTTGTGAATTTCTACTTGTTATATAAAGTTGGTCCTTTTAAAGCTGTTCATGTTTGGATGCATGTATTCCTTTAATTTTCTAGGTATGCAATCTGATAAACATCACTGTCATTCTGTAAGAAAATGTTAGAAAAATCTAAAAGTTTATATACGAATGTAACCAAGATAATATTGTAAGACAAATAAACAGTCTTTCTGTTCACATCAGCTTGGTGGTGTTTTCTTTCATGTGGGAGAATCATCCCTATACTAACAGAGGCACAGGAATGAGACCTGAAACCAGGAAATTAGTTAACATTGTTGAAATTCCAGTTCCTCCGTCTCCAGTGGGTTCTTTGAACATGGCTTTTGGTTTGATGCCTACTATAAGATCTGTGGTTGACACATGCTTAAAAGAATTGAACCTTTTGTTTAAGGACAGAAAACATCAGTTAATACCACACGTGATTTCTGAAGCTTTTACATGTCTTACACGTGGTTGTTATTGTAGCTTAATAAGACCACAGAGGTTCATATAAAGTCATCTCATGCCAAACATAGTTACCAGTTTACTCACTACTCTGCCTTTGTATCCTTATTGTATCTTCACTGCTGCATTAACAAATATTTTCAACTTAATATTTTCAACTTGTTGATTTATCAAGTTATAATGTGTGTACAGTATGGTGTAGTTGTAGGCTTAATGGTGATGAAAGTAAAGTCGTGGTGTAGTTTGAGCAGCCTAACATAAGTTTTACATCAAAGCTCGAAAAATCACAGTGGTATTTATTCATAAAAAGTATCTTGCTGAACAAAACATGTAAGTATCCTGTAATTTTGGTTTCCCACAGATCTTGTTTTCTGAAATAATCTAGTACTAATAATTCCACAAACACAAAATCAAGCAAAAAAAACATTCAGAGGTACTGGAGTCAGACAAACACAGATGGAGACATCAGGAACGTTTCCTCCATGCTCTTTAATATACTGTAGGGGCTTTAGGTCTTCCTTTATACAGTGTGGTGGGAGTGTGAATGGAGAAGTAGCCTACTGATGTCTTTTAATGTACACACTTCTTCTATTGCCATTAAAGTAGTTCATTTTACATGATGTTGTCTGTAGATACCAGTGATGTCAGCTGAATTCCTATACAAGGCAATGGAAGTCCTTATTGGTAGGATGTTAAAGGACTCTGTATAACCTTTATACACTAATTATCATTACATAGACTATGGAACACATAGACAATTAGACAAGGAATAAAGCCTCTAATGACAATAAACATTCAAATATTGACCAAAAAAGCTAAACACCCCCACCTCCTCCTGTCTCCCCAAAGAAATATATTCAGCATCATTTGTTTAAGGATATACGCAGTATATAATCACTCAGTCACCCTCTAAACCCACATACTGTACACTGGCACAACCTCACACCACAGCAGGAAGTTCAGGTGTATGAAGGGACAGAGAGGACTGGTCACTGTGAGGCACAACAACATTCCTGCAGAGTGGGACACTCTCTGGATGATGGCCGCCTTGGCATCGCAATAATTTCAGAAAGGAATTTGATAAAGTGCTTTATAACAAAGATTGATTAAAGGATGATCTGATTAAACGTTTAATTATACATCAGTCACACTTCAATGAGTCTCAAGCGTCTGCTTTAACTGATGCATTTAACAAGGAAAGTACTGAACTGTAGGTCATAATGTTTATTTCCTGACCTGCTGTAAAGGAAAGTAGGGGACAAACAGCTACAAGGATGTGACGATGTTCACCAACTCTGTTAGGACTGGTAAGTGACAACATTAAGGTGTAATACAGGCCTGTTAATACAAGCCACCATCATAGACAAAAAGGTAATAAATAAAGAGACCAAAGTCCTGAAAATAAGTTTTGTTAAATTTGTGTGGATAAGAGAGGAATCTGTGGTTTTATCTTCATTCTTTTTTGTGCGCACATATTATTGTAACCGTAACCTGTGTAACCTGTGTAACCTTGAACCTAAAACTTTTCCAGCGGTGATTTTATGTTTTTACATAGCACACACATTTCTTGTATTCTCCAGATAACCTATGCACAAAAGGTATTATCTTGTGCACACAACATGTCATCTTAATAAAAGACAATAACTTTTGTGCACAAGGAATCAGCAATGAACGAGATACATAGGATGAATAACCTAAAAGATTCTTAACCTGTGCAAAAACAGATACGCATCCTGTGTAAACAAAAAAAGTAAGGCTTAATAACTTCAGAGCACTAGATATTGAATAACAATTTGTGTGAACAGGTAACTCTCTTGTGTAAGTATGGTCACAATTTGTGGACAAGATTCAACACACACAAGATGAACAAAACATCTTTCAGGACTTTGGGGGGCTTCAAAACAATAATAACAATTCGTTACAGGTCTAGGATATAAATGATCACATAATGCAGCTGAAGTGTAGACTGTTATGCATAGAGGTAAATCAAGGGGTTTAAGATAATTGCTGAAATTCACAACAAGCCTGAACTCCAAAACATGAGCCTCTTCATACAGCAAAACTCATTTCTTTCTTCCATCACCCTGTTTGTTACAATAGCCAGTTTAATGACAGCATGAGAGTTCAAAAGACTATAATCAAAATACAATGCAGACATACAGTAGTTTTCATTAACATCACTTTCATCATTATAGATTTTTTTTTACATAATATTAATATTCAGAGGAGGGGGGCTGCCTCCCACATTCTCACACTTGTTCCCTCACAGAATTATATGGCTTTTTATTATTAAAACATGACATTGTTTTATCCTCCTTAGCGGTTCATACAGTCAGGAGACGGGAACACAACAAGTGCGAAATTCACGATAATGAGATTAGATTATGGATCAGCAATTTGGTATAATATATAATATAATTTGAGTATAAATGAGACAGTCATGTGTTTCCTATTGATAATGGCTGCTGCTGTTGTGGATTCTACAGATCCATGAAACCAAACACACAGACAGGGACTGTTGTGATTGTCACTGACATTAATTACATAATTTGACCATGTATCATAAACACTGCGCACTCTCTGCCAATGATTTTACAGTGGCATTTAGAATTTAATGTGCATAATTTTGTCTGGCCTGTAGATACATAGTGTGGTCAGATGTAAAGAGCTGAGATCAAATGCTCTTATCATGGATGAGAGGCAACTATTTTACAGTTTTCACAGAGGCAATGACATGTATCATGGTAGTATTTAAGGAATCTATCTGAAATGTCTGCATGAACTCAACTATACTTCACCTGTTTCATTTCAGCCATAAACAACAATGTCAAACCTAAGTGACACTGCAGACAAACAGAACAATCAGTCAGAACTCAGTGGACACAACACTTTGGATACATGTACAATCTCAATTTCAAGTAATTGCTTACAATTCATAAAGTGAACAATAGTGCAAAATATGTCAACCAAATAGTAAAAACAGATCCATGCTGCCCATTTCTTCACCAAAAGTTGATGTCAGACTATTTTTGCTGGTTGTTTTTTGGGTGTTTCTTGAGCCAAGACTGGCCCTTATATCTCTAACGGACAAACTTTGATTTTGGAGTTACAAGCTGTTTATTTGCCCATTTAAACATCTCCACACAGCAGCAAACAAAAGAGACTGCTATCAGATGCAACTCTGATCAAAGTCATCTTGAAAAGCATTCAAAGAAAATACCCTGAACCTACATGGGATAACGACCCAGCTATCTTATTGATTTATGTTTGAGTTCAACTAACACCCAGTACTCTATCACTAGAAATGCTTTACATAATGATCTAAACAAATAATCTTTTTTCAGTGACTAAGTCTTGGTCAGTGAACTTTAATTACACACTACCAGAGTGACAGTTAAACTACACCACAAGAGCATTACGTTCGCAGAAATATACAGCGCAGAGCACAGACTAAGCACAACTCACCTCATTCAGATAAAACTGAGCCAGTGAGCATCTACAAACAAGTGTCTGATCATTAAATGATTTTATTTTAGATTTGATGAATTTAAGAGATTTCAAAAAGAAAGTGGCCCAAATTGAGTTTGATTAATTTCAGGTATTTAATAGTTGAGCTGAGCTGCCTTTGCATGCAAGCTTTAGAATACAAGACCAACCATAATGTGTTTGTTGTGTTCTTATTATTTTTTTCTAGAAATGTGAAACCATGGAACAAAGACTGTGTTGAAAAGATATGAGAAAAGGAGGCAACACAAAGTTGTTGTTAAAGGAAAAATGATTCCAGCACATAGAAATACATAAAACCCAAACCTTTTGTCTTTATACTTATATTTTCATACTTTGTGTAGAAATCGCAAGATTGAATCAAATTAGCAGGTGGACAGTGCCAGGCTAGTTGTTTGTCCCTTTTTTCAGTCTTGCTAAGATATGTTAAATGCCTGCTAGCTGTAGTTTCAACTTTAGCATAAAGACATGAGCGTGCTTTAACTCTTCTCTTCTAACTCTCTGCAAGAAGGGAAGTAATTATATTCCAAAAATGTTTAACTATTCTTTAAATGATTGAAAGAACAGTGAAGGTGTGAAAAATATGTAAGTTATCTAAATATCAGTAACTGCACAGTAAAGACACAGGGCATTACTGTGCATAGATTGTATTAGATTGTAGATCAATAGTATAAACTATAGGCTACATATCAAACAAATATTGAGATTGTTTTAATTATATTGTGATTAAAATCCTGTTTGATAAGATAGACTATAGATTTACCTGGTTAGACAGTCTATTTCAACCAGCTCGAATCGGGAATGACCCTGCAATTGTTGGGAGCAGGATGTTGGAACCATTGGTTGGAACCAAAGTCTGCCCAGTCATCCTCCGTGTGTGACCAGCTAAAAACAAAAATATGTTTGTACATTTCTTTTTTGTGTGGGCCCATGGTTTAAACAGGTGAAATGAAATATCTTTCTTTGTACTTTTTAATGAGCTGGTTTGGTGATATAATTTTTTTTTAACTTTGGACAGGCTTGCTGTGTCTTCATGCTTCCAGTCCTCATGCTAAGCTTAGCTAAACTAAGCTAATCTCCTGCTGGCTCCAGCTTTGTTTCGTGCTCACTGCAGTTTACGATAATTGTGTCAGCTGCCATGTGGGACATAAACAAAATAAAACAACATAAAAATTTCTGATGTATTTACATCTAATTATTTAACACCAAGATAACTGATCATTAGCACAGCTAGGTGGAGTTCAGTCTGGATTAGCCTTTCTAATAAAAACCCTTGTCGTTGCTCTATCAAATACAAGCAAGAAAACATGTCTGGTTGCTGTAATGGTGTATTTCTTCTCTTTACCTCGTGTTCATCATGACAAAAACAAATTATATTTTAATAACTGGTGTCAGCTATGAAGAGAATTTTGTGGTCTGATAAACATTCAAGGTTATGGATCTAAAATCAGATTTTCTGAATAATAATTCATAAGTAGCCAGGATCTGAAACAACAAGACCAACAAACAAAGACCCATCGTTTTCTTTTTGTGCAACACTGTTTTCTGTCTAAATGCCTACTTTGTAGTGTTGTGACTCCCATAGAATTGCACATAAATAAAGACTTAACCGCAAACAGCTTGGGGCTAAAGTCTGTTTTAAACTGCACAGTGCCTGCCCAGCATGAACAGAGGCAACAGCTGAAGCAGCAGAAAACTGGCTTGGGTCAATTGCACAATTCATCCGCCCTTGAACAGCTGAGTGTTGAAAGTGTCTACATAGTACTCGGTAGCCTAGCTGCAGCTTGTTTCCATGTGTTTCGAAGCTTAAAATCAACCTGAGTTCTGTTTCTTGATAACACATAAGCTATATGTTTTTAATCTTGAAGATGTCAAAGACTCAAAGTAAAGCCCAAACTGTCTCTGCTCACAGGAAACGTATGAATTCTGTACTGGGTACTTTACTATTTCTATTTCTCTCACAGTAGAGATAGGTGCAGACAACAAAACCATCTGGTCATACACATGCACACCTATACAAACCATATTTTACGTACACACGCACTGACACAAGATATTCAAACGTGTACAAATTGAGTTAGACTGGTAGGTTGACAGATCGATGAACCTTTCACGTTTTCCCTGCATGTAAAAATAAAACAATCAGCATAAACATCAAAGCATAGATCATTCATTCGTTTGAATTAGCTCATTCACTTTTGCAGTAGTCAGTAGTGTTAGCAGACATCTTGATAGTAACAGCAAGTACCGGAAGATGACAGACAATAAAGAGCAGGACCAAACAGAACAGAGTTTACCGGAGACCTTAGTCATAAACGCCCGTCTTCCTGATGCTCCCCTTAGCTTTTAAACTTGATGAGAAATGCGGGACAGGAAGATATTTCTCTTCCTCACCTTACAATACAGATATCCTCTCACAAGCTAACGACCCTGACCCACCAAGGAGAGGTCGTAGTTAAGGGCCACAAAGATGCTAAGCAGAATCTCCCATCATATGAGTGATCCACCCAGGTCTCCCCCGCCTGCGGGGTAATGCCTCAACCCACCTCCCCTGCGCAGCGAGTGCAGTGCAACAGTGCAACAGCCACGTAACAGTGACCCTATATGGTACATGGGCTGTCCACCACGGACTGGACCACGGCAAAGCCATGCCACTGTTGGCACCACAGGGATGGCCACTGCTAGCAGATCAACCAGGAAGTGACGACTCCAGTAGCTTTTCTGAACGGCTCCAGACCTAGTTGGATCTTCCTCCTTTGCTGTGGCGCCCTGTTCTTTATTTTCATCTTCATCATAGTCCTCATCATCGACCTCAACTACAGTGACACCAGTTATCTCCTCGTGGGAAGTAGATCTCCTTGGCTGGGATGTGTGAGGCTCCTCAACACCTGGTGATAAACCTGGGCTACTTGGACTCAGATCTGCTGCCTCTACTTGGGTAGATCTTGCTGATTGACCAACTTCTTGCTGTCTATCTTCCATGCTTTGGTTTTCCGTTGTTGTCCTTCCCTGTCTGCCCTCTCCACAGCAGCCTCCGAATGTTAGCTCAACTGGAGTCCCTGCTGATGTCTCGTCTAAATCACACAGTTTTCCTGGTGCTGCCTCCTCCACTGTACCCTGAACGTCCCCTTTATTTTCTAGCACTGAGCCCATCTCCATCTGCTCTTGTTCTGCCTGTTTTATCACTATTGTTTCCTCCTGCTTCTCTGATGCTACAGCTTCTTTCTCTCTCTTCTCTTTCTCCTGCTTTTCCTCCTCCTCTACTCCCTCTTCATCTCCACACAGAGGGCTTTCCATGGAACATGCCACAGTAGCGGAACGTGGTAAGGGAGGGACTAGCTGTGATTTGGAGACCGGTATTGGCTCTGTGGCTGTACTCAAAACCGTTGCTGTGGTCACTGAAGTTGTGGTGGTTATAGAGTCAAGCTCCTCCTCCCCCTCATCAGATACCCAGGTGGAGGTGGGGCTGCAAGCCTGGGAGCGAAAAGTACGTTGCTCTGCGATGGTATCCAGATCAGAAGGGTAACCTGCTGTTGCAGGGATGGGGCAACTTTCGGTCTGAATTCCTGTCTCCCGTAGTGGGTGCAGGTAGAGGTGGTGGTGGGACAGGCATGGATGGCTCATGCAACCCATTCCACCCAGGCCACAATGAAAGGGTGCTAGTCGCTCACCTGAGCAAAGCTTCTCATAGGTGGAGGAGTGCGGCATAGTGTGGGGCACAGAGTGGGACAAATTGTGAGGGAAAGAATGAGGTAAGGTATGGGAGAAAGTGTGAGGCAGAGAACTGGGTAAAGAGTTGGGCAAAGAATGTGGTAAAGAATGGGAAAAGGTCTGCGTGTAGGAGTTGAGTAAAGATGCTGTTTCCTCAGAGAGGAAAGCAGCCTCCAGCAAGAGGTCAGCCCGGCTGGGGATGCTGCTCTCTCCACAGCATACAATGCCGCTGTCCTGGGTGCCTTCACCTGACAGACAAGGAATGTCTGTGCCATTGCCATTACGATCTGCCAAGGCCTGATCACCCAGCTTAGTGTAGGTGGAGCTCCGGGTAAGAGAACGGGCTGGGGAACCGTCACAGGAGCAAGAACCTCTACCTCCTACCGCTGGTTTGGGGATTGCCCCTGGACTTTCCCCAGATACCGATGCTGGTGCCGAACCCCCAACTCGGGTCCGATAGCCAGGTATGGCTTCCCCCTCCTTGGCTAAACCAGCCTGAGCTAGCTCCATGTTGAGTAAAAGATTCTCAAGCTTGTGGTTCTGAGCGTTTATGTCCTGGAAGTACTTCTGTACCCCTACGTCTCCGCTTAGCCCTCCAGCATCACTGAGCCTGGCACGAACAGTGTCCACAGCCTGTTTGAGCTGCTGGATCTCCTGACGTGCCTCCTTCAGTGCCAGCTGAGCCTCGACACGGTGACATTCTTCTTCAACCCAGTCCTCCTGCATCCTGTAAAGCTGACTTCTCAGCTCATCTATCTCTGAGTCCCTGAGAAAGCCAACAAAGAAGAAAAGAGAAGGGACGAGAATAAGAGAATAAGTAGGATAAAGATATTAGGCTTAGGCTTAGGGTAAGGATTGTTAGAAGCTGGAAGAAGTACTTCAGAAAAAAACCTCAGCACCAGTCAGACAATATTAAATAGACTTTCTGACTGATAATGATAGTCTCTATTTCTTTCTCATAATCTCACCTGTCTTGCAGAGTGTTAATGGTCTCCTTTAACCTGGCCCGCAGGTGTCTGATACACACTTCTTTCTGCTGCAGGGGTGTGAGGTACTGCTCTGGTGGAGGTGGTCGGATACCATGGTTGTCTGTACATGACGTGTACTTTTGATGACGTCTAGGACACAAGTATGCAAAAGATAATATTTTTTTAATACCTTAAGAACTGATTTCAATTAAATGCCTAATATATAAATTCTGTCACCAGAGGTCTTCCTATCTTAACAATAAAAACAAAATATGTAGTTTCATGGCATTGTGAAGAAGCACAGCGCCATGGGAGTTGTTGTCTTCTTAATAAATCAAAAAACAGAGATGTAAATGGACAAGATCAGTTTATTTAATATTTAATTCATAATGAGTTTCTGAGTTCCCTGAGTTTCTTTCTTGCTGTCTGGTTATCATCTGGTGTTTCCTGTGTCACCACTGACAGGCGTCCAATAAATGCACTTTTACAACAAATATACAGCAAAGGACAATTCATTTTTGGGCCCCTTAATACAAAACGTTGCACACTGTGTGTTTGAGTGAGAAGCTGGTGACTGTACCTCCATACATTTTTAGTACCAACCTAAATTTGGCCTGTCTGTAGCACTCAGTATTGAAAACTGTAAAGTACAAAAAGCTGACACTAAACACCAGCTCAGCTTCACTTTCTACTTTATTTGTTGATCATAAAGTTCCTGATTTATGCAAAAAATTGGCCTTTCTTTTTTTTTGATTGGATAAAATGTATTGCATTTAGACATCTTTCAGATTTGAACATATCTGGCTTCTTGCTGAATAAAAAAATGGATTTTGTTGAAAAGGTATAACATTAAATAAATTCAAACAACACTATGCCTGCCTTTTTTTTTTCTTTTTTCCCCTTGGAGGCAGCAGTCACACCCTAAAACAAATATTTACACCCTCCTAATACCCTTGTTCCAACTCCCCTCTTCTTTGATATGTCTTTCTCTCTTTTCCCAGTGAAATAATATCACCATCAAAGGATACGGTCAGATAGGACTAACATGTTGCACAAAATAGTGGCTTGTTTACCCATCCATCAAATATAGAGCAGTATTAGCATTAATTTGGGGTTGTATCTGTGTCTCCCTGATGAATTCTGATCTCATGTTCACTCTCCTCTTAATAATGTTGTAGTCTTCACCTGCTCCTGAGGGACATGTTCCCCTTTGTTCACCAGCGAGCTGCTTGTTTTATCTGCCTGCCATTTTGTAATGGGTAAATAGTAACAGGGAGAGTTTTTAGACTCTTCTTGCTTAAAACAACTATTAAATTACCCTGAAAAACACAAATAAATAAAAGCTGGGTTGTTTAACTAAACAATGAGTCATTAAACACTTAAACTCTTCTTACAGCTTAGGGAAACTGCAAAAATGGTTGACAATCCTGAGTGGGTTTGTCGCTATGAGCAACACCTTTAACATGACATGCAGTTGATCCGCTATTATTATAAAAATATAGCCTGAAGTAGCTTTAAGACAGAAAATGTACCATGGGCACTTTGTAAATCAATCATTGTAAAGATTTTGACTTATAAATGAAACAGAAAAAGCTAAAACTGGAGCCTGATATAAAACCTCTCTTAGATGAAGAACTTAAAATGATACAGCATTTCAGTCTGATGTGCAACTTCCACATTTGCTTTAAATCAATGCCATCTAGAGTATATCAGACAAGAGCACTCAGTTCAAGAAGCCTTTCATCTCTATAACTGAACAGGCCATGCTGTTTCTGATGCCTCACCCTTTGGTGGGGCTGCAGTCGCTGCCTTTACAAGAGCCTGAGTTGCTGCTGCTGCTGATGGAGGCGTTGCCATAGGGATCTCTGTTACTGGGTGCGGCCGGTGTCCGTCTGGTCCAAAGTAAGAGGAGACATGTTAATTTGTTCTTGGTAAAGCAATAAAAATAGCATGCTAGACAATAGGGTGACAGTTCATTCTGGGAGCTGTTGAGCAAAATCATTATAACACTGTTTGAAACCACACATCAAAATGGACATTAATGAAGCTGACTTCAGCCAAGGTCCACTGACATGCCAATACAACACAGAAATAAACAAATACGCACAAATACAGAGAACAAAGTCTCTAAAAACTGAAATGTTTAGATTAGAAATAAGGACACACACTCCTTTGGACACAAACAGTAATTGATGCTACAACTTTTAAACAGATGCAAAGATGAAAACCTAACCAAAAATCAAAACAAATTAGACATAAAATGATAAAAATTCAAGAATTATTCCTCAAAGCAAAAGAGGTGAGAGTAAAAAAGAAGGAAAAAGTAACAGGTCAGACTAGGTATGATACTACTGAAACTATTCTCTCAGATGTTTTTCACAATGTAACATCATGAAACATTCACAACAGTGCAAAGACTCTCATCATTCCCATGCTTCAGAGTCAACACCGATCGGAAGGAAAGAAGAGGGACTCAGAACAGACCGAGAACGAGGGGTGGAAGGAGAGTTTGTTGAACGACTGTGGCGATCAGGGGACTTGTTGGATGTGTATCCTTTCGTTGGGGACTTGGTCGATGCATAGCCTTTGGTCGGACGCATTGAAACCATATAGCCTGCCTCCATTGGGACGTAGTCTAGCTCTATGAACCTGCAATAGTCAAACCTGACCAGGCAGAGACAACAGGGTGTTAAATCACAGAGGACAACAAAGGACCCCACCAGAACGATACAATGTGCATGCTTTAACTGTATGCACACTGCACTATTGAGGTGAGACAAAGCTGTCCAGCAGGTAGCATGTCTTCGATTCACCTAATACATTCAGAGTCTGAGCTGCAGGCAGCAGAGGCTCAATATCAACAACCACTCAAATGCTAACTGGGCCCAAGAGAGGTGGCTCACTAAAAGCTTTACAAGAGGAGGGGTTAGGCTGCTCTCTTTGGCTCTATGTGAAGTAACATCTAAAGAACATCTATGTGAAGTAATCTGTACTATGAGGCCTTTCCTGGAACAAGACACAAGCTAACCATCTGCATCCTGAAACACAATTCACAAGAGATAAAATGTTCAGTGATTAGAGAAGCAGACAACAGTATTAGCATTTATTCATAAGAATCTTGTCAACCTTAGCATTTTGCTCAAAAAATCTTTAAATAGACATCTAGAGCATAATCAAGCACACATTATATTCAGCCTCTGACACATTTAAAAAGACTGACAGAACTTTATGGTACATAGCTCCAATCAGCTTTCAGTTATATCTGCTTGCAAAGATCTAGATAGACAACCAAAGGACACAGAAGTCTGTTTAGTCCACAGCCATCTGTGATAGGTAAGGCCTATTCAGCACCCTAGTGTTTTCTGTTTGCTGAAATGGATGATGATGCTGCTCTCTGCTCCATCCTAAGTTCATAATACAGACAACCTCTTCCTGCACTACGAAGGCAGATGTCAATTTATAACTTTTGAGCAACAACAACATTTGGTACATTTGGCTCATTCAGTGTGCAGAGAATAAGATTGGGGAGGATATATGACCCTGAAGTTTTTTTTTAAATATGGAGCCAGAGTCAGGGGGGTTGTTAGCTTGAGAGGTTTTGAGATTCTAGCTTAAACATTTTGGAGAGTATTATTAATGTTGACACATAATGAGCTGCTGTTTTTTGCTAGTTTTTAATGCACTCGGTGTGTAATATTCTTTTTTAATCATGGTGACTATCTTGCTAGACTTAGCAACTTTTCAGATAATCTTCAAGAGTCCTTGTCACTAAAGGGTTTTGGTTGTAGTAAGTTTCTGTAGTTATGATGCCGGTCTTTATTATTTTTAGTGTAAGCACAACAGCGCTCATGTGACTCAAATGTTTTTTTCAGACTTTTTCTGCTTAATCAGTGAACTTTGTCTTTAGAAATATCACAAAATATAATCGGTCAGTAAAGATTTTCTCTTTATTTTGTTCTATCTTACTCTTTCTCTCTCAATTGATGGATTAAGACATTCCCATGGCTTCTCTACAGATGACTCTGTCTACAGACTTAAACACTATGCTTTGCAAACCACGCATGGTGCCTTAATAGGCAAACGAGTGCATGTTGTTATCTGGCAGCCTTTAGAGTGCTAGCTATTTATTTGAGCAGATCTGACAACATGCCCCGAAGTTATTGTAGCTAGTAGTACGGAGGCTAACATAGTCATAATTTAAGGACTTATTCTCTTTATAGTCCTCCACACAGTGAATTCCTCCCTTTCTACTAGTGCAGCAGTTAAATATTTGAGAAGCAATACGTTCATTCAAGGTGCTCGTACATAGACTCTGAGCTTTTGAGTGAGTCAGGCTAGCTGTTTTGCTTTGCTTCCAGTCCTTTGCTAAGTTAAACTAGCCATCATCTGATTCTCGCTTTATACTTCTTTCAAGCAAATTGGGAGAGGTACCAATCTTCTCATATAATGCTTGGCAAGAAATTAAATAAACCAATTTCCTAACAAAACCAATTTCCTAAATTGCTGTCATATCTAATTTAACTGAACCGTTTCAGAAAAAGGACACATTGCAAAAATCACAAAGACCTTATTAAATCATACTCATAAAATTAAATAATAATCTCTTAAACTTAAAATTAATGCAAATTTTCATCTTTGTCCAAAACTACTACAATCCTGCTAAAGAAAACAGTTGTATCAGTGTTAGAGGGAAGGGTGATCTGTGATGGGCAACTTCTGCTAAGATTTTCCTTGGTGACAATAAATATTGTTAGGTTTTATGATCACTGATATTTATTCAAAACGTTTAAATTTAGTAAAGACCTTAACTTTAAAAGAATAACTGTTGCCCAATCACTGGCCTCTACAGAGAGAGGAGGGGAAAAGCAGGACCAATCAGAGCAGGCATGAGCGCCTTTTCACACAGGACACAATGATTTCTTGTCAAGGCACCGTGATCTGCAGAACACAGAATACACCACGCACCCAACTGACACACAGGCTGTCCTCTTACATCCTCACATAATAATCCTGCAAGACCAGCAGCTTATAGTGGCTGATGTTAGCTAATGCTAGCAAACTTTGGCCCCAGATACCGCAGCTGTATGAAAAACATCATAGAGTCTATGTTTTAATTTCATGACTTTTCCCTGCCTGTGCTGGCTTTGAATTTCCTTTTAGCTTTTGGTTACTCAGAAAAGGTTACGTGGAGTTATTTCAAGTCTGAGATCTTATTGATATAAGAAGAAAACAACAAATAGACAAACCAGGAGAGTTTATAATTCAGTATAGATGGAATGTGGCCGTCCAGCGTTAGACAACTTTTATTACACACTTACACAATGATGTGCAATTTTCGCTTCTTGCTGAAAACATATTGATGCATATTTTTTCAAGCAAAACCAATTTCTAGCAAGGATTGTGCTGAGGAAATGTGTCCTGTGTGATACAATAAGGAGGAAGGCCAGATATTGACTGTTCAGTAGTTCTTCAAAGATCAATATATGACAAAAACCAAGACAGAAGAGAAACAGCCAGAGGGAAGCAGCTGAAGCAGTGGAGAGGGACAGAATACACAGTACAACAGAGTTTCAGGTTTGAAAGTCAGTCTGTCTGCAGGGATGGGACCTGTGGCTGGACTGTGGGTGGTGGGTGTCAGACTGATGAAGGGAATTGTAGACAAGCTTAAGGAGCTGAGTATTGCACAGTGGGAGGCAGGTGTGAGTGTCAGTGGGTGGAGTTTAGAAATTTTCACTATATTTTCTGGTAGAGACAGAGACTTTGTTCAAGTAGCTAATATCTTTTAAGAGAAACCACATCGCATTTTTTAAATGAACCAAGAAACATATTCGGGCAAAGTCACTGTCTCACAGACTCTCTGTTGTTGGAGCAGTTAGTGCTTGTAAGAAGAAAAAACATGGTGCTGTTGATTGACTGTGATTCAGTGTGGTGAACCAGTGATCACCAGTGATCACAGTATGCCACAGCACAAGGATGCTGCATTTTTTTACTGTGCATGTAGCCGCTAAACACAACCAAGTGCAAATGATGTTATGAATCCTAAAATTCTACTTAGTAGTGCATGCAAGTGCACACTTGTACATCAAGGTTTCCCTTGATTTATCCTTTCAGGACGTCAGTAAACTTAGTGGTTACAAGACACAACAACACACACGTCTGTGCTGTTTGCTATAATTGATCTTACCTCTAAGCTGAATATGAGCAACAACTGTTTTACCCCAGTGAAGTTTTCATGTTATTGATAGTGGACTATCTGAAGAATATTTTAATATCAGTTAGGCAGGTCAGCACTGCACATCTGACCCTTTACTAAAACTAAAGCTGAGCAATTGTTGTAAGTCATGGCAGGCCTGTCACAGGCCCTGTCAAGCTTTGGATTCTCCAAATGCTAAATCAGAGTGGATATGGCAGCAGTGAGATTGATTCTCTACATTTAGAGAACTGAGAGGACTATGTCTACCCTATGTCTATTGTAGGTCTATTTTAACAAACTATTGCCAACTAAAGTAGCAACTGAATGTTACTTTTAAGATCAAGGAGCCCAATAATGTAAGCTAAGCAGTCTCACAGCCTTATATTTTTCTATGCATATTGAGATTGACTCGCTCCATACTGCTGTACAAGTCCTCATTCAGTTCTTAATTTTTTTGTCCTCTATGTTAATCGAGCCCATGTGAGGATGATCGATCCGTTTTTTCCTGAATGTTGCCTTAGCCTTGTTAGCATGCACTCATCCTGAAATAGTGTCTTAACCAACTCCAGACTAGGCCTATGCAGTTACAGCAGATTCATTTTTTCTAAATCTATAGCTTTTGGCTAAAAAGAATTTTTATAATAAACCTTTCATGTTATTATCAAAAACAACATGTTCTTTGTTAGAATGAAAAGCTTGACAGGTGCAGCAACAGTAGCTAAAGGAGTGGAGCTTAGCAGACGAACAATTGGTGAGTGAAGGAAAAAACCATGTAACCTACAACACAAGTAGCATAAATTTTGCATGTGTGTTGCTGTTAGTCTTGTTTCAGCAGCTACAATGCATGCCGGAGCTAAAGCTACAGCTATGGAACATGCTGTTTGAGACTGTAACTTAAGCAAGTCTCACGCAGGGGGCGCAGGCACAGGAATGGCCACCGGTGCTGTGGCCCCTGCCGTAGCCGTCCCTGTCCCTGACGCCGGCTTAGGCACTGGGACCGGCGAGGACGCCAGAATTTGCTGCAAGCGACGTTTGGGCTGCAGCACCTTCAGAGGGTTGAATCTGAGGAAAAGAGACGAGAAAGGAGGACAACACAGCTACAGATTGAACTGTCTGTAGCCACATCATCATTCCAATAAAACCACTAACCTTGGCTTCAGCTTGGTAGGGCATTTATCTGTCTGTGACCAGCACACAAACAGAGGTTTAGCAACATCTGGATGAAACTACTGATTCTGTGCTTTAAATCACTCGATACACAGGTGATAAGTGGATTTTTGGCAATTGCAACAGTAGAACCTCAGGTGCGGTAGTGATGCCTCATGTCACCACTCATTATCAATGAAAAGAGGCTTTCCATGTATCAAAAAGTTACAGAGAAAAACTAAACCATAAATCTGAATCAATTTCAACCAATTATAGTATATACAGTAGATCTAAGCATATATTCTTTACACAAAATTATTGCAGCATTTGGATTGCAAAGTAAGAGCATTTAAGTCTGGGTCTTTACAGATTATTACATGTGGAAAAGTCATCAATGGTCCCTTTGGACAAAGAAACCTCAGTAACAAAGTGTTATCTGTGTCCAGTGAACAGAAGTCCAGTAGCTGTAGGAGAGAATACATCAATATACTTTATAAACATTTATCAGGTTGCAGCACACTTCACGTTAACTGATCAGTGTGTGGATAGACTGACTGTATCTAGTTTATCCATCTTCTTGTCTATAATACTACAGTTCCTCCATCAGGTTCATTAAAGCTAATTAAAAAATGCAGAGAAACAAAGTGTTATAAAAATGCTGACACAACCGTGACTGCAGCAGAGAGGGAGAGAGAAGGAGCAGCTGAGTAAGACCTGGCAGCGCCACTTTCTAATTTCTAACACCATTTATAAAGTGTTCTAAGGTTGTACATCATCAAATTGTGCAGCATCTTTGTTGAATCATTAATAGCAAAGTCAGTTCAGCAAAATAAAAAATCCCATCAGAATACAGTTTTACACAGGCGATACTATTTTTATGTAAATATAAATGTTCAAGAATTGTTAATAACTTTAATCCAGATGCTCAGCAGCACTCTACCAGAAGGTCAGAGGTCAGCCACTGAAGGAGTCCACCTGATGCTTAAAGATGTTAAAAGTAGAGGTGTCCTGATTTACTGGAATTGATAATAATTGCGATTTTCAAAAATGGAACAAAAACGATATGTTTAAATAATGCAGTGCTTCTTAAATCATTTCAGTTCATTTCTGTCCTTGTGTTGTTATAGTAGGTTGCTGAACTGCAAAACTGGAAATTGTAAAAAGCTGCTGTTTTGTGCACTTTCATACATTTAATTTACAAACTTTCTCTTTACCTCCCTACACTTGAATTTTGATTCTTTTGTAATTTATTATCCAAAAAAAGACAAATCACACAATAAACAAAGTTAAAGAATAATTTGAAATAATATTAATTAGTTTTTTAATGTTCTATAGATATCACAATAATATTGTTTTATTTAATTCTTTAGGCTGATTACCGGCCAGAGAGATTTTACATGACCTACCAACCCATGTGCTCTGAGAAATGGATGACTTATTCTATAAATGTTTTGCTAACCATTAATAAATCTATTGATTACAGCTAAAACCAATAAAACAAGCCTCTTATTAGAAAGTGGCACAGAGTTGACTATGACTTCTTCAAACAGCTGGCTGTGACAGGAAGTAAGCTGTGCTCACAAAGTGTTTGGTTCAGAAATAAGTATACTGCACAAACACACACACAGAGTGCACAATGTATGCTATTACAAACAAAAATTAGTGTTAATAAGGTCACATCACAGAGATTTATTTGTTAACTGTCAATGAGCTACATAACTGAGTCACAGAACAGTGAGAGTCACTGAACAAAGGCTGCTGACATGAGAAAATGTAAAACATGTGAATAGGCTGCATGAATTAATTGATTTGTGGTGTCAGCACAGCTCCATCTGGGCCTGTATAAACCAAGTGTTTCAAAACCATTGCAAAAGTTAAACTAAGACTTTAAACACTCCTTCTTGAGGGTGAAATTTTAAACAACTTATGAAGCTTCTTACACCAACTTCCAGTAGGTAGAGACTCTATTTCAAACAGTGTGATGTGGCTGTTTTAAGACACATTCAACTAAACAGAAATTATGATGTTGTCTTCATGTTTTATACAGTAGGTAACTAAGTTATTTCAGTTAAATGCTCATAAACGATATATATCAATAAACTGTTTGCTTGGTTGTGTGTAAGTAGCACATATCAAAATAGGTTACCTTGTTAGTCATGTTCTGATGATTTGTAATACCTCTGATGGTGCTGCTTCTTGTATATGTTGTTCTGTATTGCACAAGTGCCAATATGTTGCAAAGCCTCTGTAAGGTGTGGTGCATATCTCTGTAGACACAACACACACGTTTCTGGCTCTATTTTAAATCCTGTCCACCACTAAAGATTGGAGTCATTTCCAAAGTTAAGACACTGTAAAATAGTTTGACTCCTGGTCCCAGAAGGACCAAAGTTGCACAGCTAAGATTTTTTGGGCAGTCTGAGCTGATTTCCAACTCTAAGATGTTTGATCTGTAGAGGCCTAACCCCCTCACGGTGCTATATGCATTTACTTTTTTCCCTCTATCTACTTGTCTACTCTGTGTTATATAACTGCATATAACTGCAGCTTTTTTACATCACACTGAATACCTCAGCACTGACATAAAACTGCAAACAGCTCATTATTGACTACCTACCGGCGAGAGCCCAACCCAGACCTCCGATTGGCTGGAGCAGGGGCAGACATGGGTCCAGACAGCCTCTTGCGCAACTTTTAGCTTCTTCTGTCCTCACTATGTCTCTCTGTTCTTCAGTTCAACACTGAGAACCTGCAGGCAAACACAGACACGACCAGTGAGTGACCACAGAGACTCAGAAAGAGGAGAGAGAGAGAGAGAGAGAGGGCGAGAGAGGTCCACTAGAGCATGACGGCCTGAGAAAATGACAGAAACTATTGAGGTTATATGCATACACCCATCCACATACAAACACACACACATACACGCATACACACATGCACCCACACACACGCACACACACACACAAACTAACTAGGTCACTTCTGGGACATATGGGTGACTTAGGTCAAACCCTCCTAACACACACACACACACACACTCAGACACACACACACAGATTTTGCTGACTGCCTCTGCACTCGGCTCTGGGTGCCTCAGCATGCAGCAGGGTGCTGCTGACTCAAACTGGCATTTTGCTGGCACAGACAGAACATCAGGGCTCAGCAGCCAATCACCTCCTGGCCATATGTAAGAACGAACCAATCATCACTCACCTGTCTCAACTCAGGCCAAATATCAGTGTCAGTGGCAGAAGTGAGCCAACAGAACTGTCATTTGCACATTTGACATTTTCATGCGTGTGACCTTATGTGATAGCTTCCCTGTGCCTCTTCGGGAACACACACCTGGTTGTGTGGATGCAGAGATGAGCACAGGGCATCTCATAAAACTTTAATCATTACCCCCAGTGGTGACTTAACAAAGCTCAGTTTGACATTAGTAAGAAAGAGAGACATGTTGAGAGGGAGAGACAGACAGAGAAGGAAGCTTATTTGCATCAATAATAAAAAATAACTTAGTGGACTCCTGGAAGCCACATTTGTGTAGTATACGCATGTAAACTCAAAGCATCTGCTATGAGTCACCTTCCTGCTGTGACACCTCTACATGCTGTGTTGTCTCGCTGCCATCCATGACTGACTCAAAACAAGAATTACCTCCTCGTGGTTGTATGCACTCATCAACATGCTGTTTCCATCCATGTCTCTTCAATAAAAGGCATCGTTGGTATTGTTTTTTTTTTTGATAAATAGAAGCTATCATTATATTGAAATGTGCAATTCCAGTGACTAATTTCTAATATGAATCATGCTGTCTGCACTTAGAGACTATTTATACAGAGGAGTACAGCAGACTGACAGAGAGCTCCACCACATGGTGCAACAACAATCACCTGAAGCTCAACAGCAGCAAAACAGTGTACAATCGGCACAGTTTCAAGGTGTGCACTCAAGATAACTGTCAGCAATTCATTATCTGACCAAATATGAAATATGGTCACATTCTGTCCCTCTGTTTCTCATATATGGTGTTTAATAATGGCCAGAAAAGTGAACATGTTGTGGAACATTATGATGTCACCATAAAGTTGACCTTTGACCTCTTGGATATAAAATGTCATCACTTCATGATCTACATTTTTTAGACATTTGTGGGAAATGTTGTCATAGTCAGTGTACATATTCTTGGCCAAAACTGTGTTTCATGTGAGGTCACAGTGACTTTGGTCCATCAAAATGTAATCAGTTCATCCTCGAGGCAGATGGACGTTTGTTCCAGACGTAATGAAATCGCCCACATGCATTTCTGAGATATCAAGTTTACAAGAATAGAAACAGACAAAGGGACAGCCGGAAAACAAAATGCCTCCAGCTACAACTAGCACAGAGAGTGATTGAGGACACACAGACAGTTGGTACTTCATAACACTTGCACAACATTACACATAAGCCTGTAGGGTGGAGTTTAAGTGTGTTAATTATCATAAATTTAAAGCTTGTACAACACCACCAAACACAAACACATATGCACGCACACACACACAAACAGCTCAAACACACTCTTATGTCTCATTTGTTTTAATTACCTCTTACATTATGACCTGATAAAAAGCTCTGGGCACCACTGAGGACAATCATTACATAATGCCTTATACTATTATGAAATCCAAATCAATTTGTGTATTTGTGGAAATAATATGTAGCTGTTGAATAAAAAAGATGACAGTTGTTATTGGGAAGATTTACAGAAACATGTTATAATGTTAATTTATATCTATACCTTTTTATCTCATTTATATCTTTAATCCACATAGTTAAATGAAAGTACTGTTAACACAGGGAATGCACATTAAACAAACTGGATCACATTCATCACACAGGGCATGAACACTCTTACTGTGCTTTGAATTCTGTCAAATGAATCACATAATTAATCCTTAAAACAATTGTTAAAGAAGCAAATTACTTAAATGAACTGTGACACTGGGTCATGCCAGCTCCTGGTCATTCTGTTAAAACTGCTCTAACTCAGCATTGTAAAACAGAAACAGAGAACAGACTTCCTGCTCTAATAGACACTTGTAAACATGCATGTGCACATAAATACACAAATGCCTAGTTTTGTACAGGCAGTCCTATATGCAAAATGCCATGTCAGCACCCATTACCACTGTGCTATAGAGGCTAGTTTGTATTCTTCCAAAACCAATCTTAATCATCTTTGGCAGTACAAAGGCCAAGATGCAGCTACAGTGACTCTGCAAACTGGCTACAGCTATGGATATTAGAAAGGGAGGAGAGTACTGACTGAAATAGTTGGCCTTTAACTGCTTATACCTGCAGTCTACATCTGATGAGTCAGACTTAACAGATGTCGGGCAGGTTTAAGAGCCACATTCTGCCTTATTAAATCCAGAGTAAACAGGCTTAATACCTCTAAATCCTGTTTAATTATGTGTCTCTCAGTTTCAATCAGTTATCATCTGCTTAATCATTCAATAATAACACGATGCAACAAATGAGCTGACTTGCCACAATCAAACTCTGAGTGAACCAAGGAGATGAAGATGACACACAGGGAGCAGAGAATATGAATAGAAACAAACCTGCAGGCATTACTGAGTTTGATTTGCTAGTGGAACTGTTTGGATCAAACATACAGGAAAAATATAATTCAATTTTACATGGGCAGAAAATGCAAATACATACATATGCACACGCAAAAAAGACAATAAAATAACATTTATGTCTATTTCTTGCCAGAGCGACTGTACAAATTACATTAGTGACTTAAAAAGCAGTTCTACATATTCTTTGTTTTTTATTATGCAACAAAGTTAACTTGATACTGTTTTATGTTGAGAGGACACAGAGTTAGAGAGGCAACATGTTTTCTGGCCGCTGTCACACCAGATCAAACCACATCAGAGCACATCATACAGGATTTACTGAGTTAGTCCTGTTATGTAACACCATCCCCAGCCACAGCCACAGCGAGGCCGACACGCAAGCAGCTTGTGCTGACAGGACAGAAACACAGAGCAGGTAGAGAAGGAAAAGATAAGGGGTGAGAGAAGGAAGAAAGCACTGGACGGAAAAGTGAAAGGAGGGGAGAGAAGGTGAGGAGAGGAACGAGTTGATGAAATGAAACGAAGAGACGGCACAAATCAGGGACATGGTGAAGGTGAGGAAGTGGAGACAGGAGGAGGAGTAGGAGTACATAAAGAAGGGATGTTAGTAGATGGAGGATAGACAGCATTATTTTGTGAAGTGTGAAAATCTGGAGACACAGAGAACTGTGAAGAGAGATCACACACAGACACACACACATACGCACAGTCATTGTTTATCCCCGTGTGTCTGCAGCAGAGGAGACACTGCGGTTTCTCTAATGAAAGACACCATGTCCTTGCTTCTACAATGATGTGACCTTGAATAATCCCTTTATATTTAAAACCAATGTTCTGCAGAGCTGGAGCTTACACATAAGTCTATTTATTATATAAAAAGTGAAAGAGTTGACTTGAGAGCTCAACTACCAGTTGTAGCACTAATGCAAGAAAAGAGTTTAGATGCAGAGACACAAAGAATTAATAAATCTCTTCCTCAGCTGGAAAGAAGAGACTGCAGTGGTAATGCAAATCACAACTTACACCCCATAGATCGAGCTGTGTGTGTGGGAAAACATGACTCATACCAGCTACATTCAAGCGTCTCCTTGAGCACCCCTATGCATCATCAAGCCCCAAACAGAGGTTTGGAGACTGATGGAGGGTCCACAGCACTGAGTCACTGCTGTTAACCCAGTGAGTGTGTCTATGAGTGTTTGTGTGCTGTATTTGGCTCATCAAAGCCCCTCTGGTCCATTTCAACACTTCTCCCGTGTGGTGTTTGGACACAGACCAGTGAGATGACATCTTGAGTCTCACAAATTGCGTCTCACAAAATTGTTTCCCAGGCAGCACAGTAACAGAAGCTGCTGTCCATGCAGACGTTTTAGATAAGAAAATGAGCCATTATGCTCTGTTCAGATAGAGAGAAATGTATTATTTAAACCAGATAAAAGCTTTTTAAGCAGCATGCTTAGCTGACCTTTCTAAGAGCAGGGGAGCACAAGTTAGATGTTCCTATTCAGAAATAATTATTTGAGTTCAAAAATAATGATTCCAATAATTCACTTTTAGCAGCGATGCACTGAATAGGTTTTTATGTCTAAACAGAACACACGAGCAAAACTTTCTCACTTTGTCCTGATCACAGATAAAGATTTCAACTTATCAAGACTAATTCTGTTCTGTTCTGAGGAAGCTGACTTGCTCTGCTGCTTCAAAACATTTTCATTTTTAAAAACTTTATTCCCGAGTCTTAACACTTTTGATTTATTTTCCAAGTGAGCAACTTTGCAGTTTGTGCTGAGGTCAACACTGCAGTAACTGCACTGGCTGAGCTGCAGAAAGTTTTGGACTGTGCCCATTATTAACATCACCTTCAATGGAAAACTGCTCTCCAGTCTACTGAGCAGACTGAACAGCAACATAATAATCTGTTTCACTCTGCTTTAAACCTTTTCTGCATCCATGGACATGCATGTGGGCCAACAGTGAAAGTGCTTAAGCATGAGGCAGGGTATTGTTGGGGAACAGTCAAGCATATACTCATACATTCATATTTTAATCTCTTTTATTAAAGTTAAGATAAGTGTCAGTAAAAAGCCTAAACAGTGACCAGTCCTGCAGAGTCACCCAATGCCGCAGTGGATGTAGATCAGCTCAGCCAAAATCCATCAGACAAAGCAATAAAATGACATCGCAGCTCTCAAAGGACCATCAATCAACACCACAAAGAGGGCAAAGGGGAAAAATGAGAGAGGGTAAGAAGTACAGCTCCCTAAACCCTGAAAAAAATGGCTTTATAATATTCATGTTATTGGCTTCAAATTGAGTCAGTAAACTTTCTTACACCAAAGTGTCTGGATTTTGATACGATTCAGCCTTTATTTGGCTGCAAGATGAGGGTAACATGCAAATGAGGTTAGTTTGGCTTCTGAGGCACTTTACACAACTCTCTTATCTGAGATGACTGAGAGCTTCATAATCTTAATCAGGTCAAAAGCTCAAAATATCTTTCACCATGGGTTTATCATTAGTAAGCCAAGGAGCTGTGATTGACACTTTGCCAGAGCGCTGCAGCCTAAGTGGTCGCGCTAATCGTCTGTGTGAACTATTTTTCTCAGAGGCAAGACAAGCAAAGAGCAGCAATAAACGCAGGAAATCAATATTCACAATCACGGTAATAGCATGTGGAAGGAGACTGAAGACTGTACACATTAATCTCTTCACTCGTTCTGACTACATCAGGCACCATTCAGGCTTAATATGCACTAATAAGACAAAGTAAATAGATCTTTTCTTTAATCTTTTTATACTGAAAATACAACCATATCCTTACGGTAAACATGATATGGCAAACTGTTGTCTATTTACACATCCAGCAAACACAACAAATGAAGTCATGATTCTGCTCATTGGATTTTTAGGAGACCAATGTTCACTCTGTTGTAGCTCTATTTTGGTTTCGATTCTTGGCCAAACATGTCTCTTTTTCATGGAAAGCAACAGAATGATGTCAGTACTACAGAGTAACAATTCAAGTCAAATTATTTGGTGCCAAATTTCAGTACCTCAGGGCACATCTTCAAAGTGTAGAAAGAAAGAAAGAAAGAAAGAGAGTAAAACCACATTACTGCAGCTTATTCAAGTCATAGTGAGTCAGGGTGTTGGCGAGCCAAACACAGCTGCAACCCTTTAAAACTCCACACAGACAAAATTCTTTCAATATTTCTGATGAGTAATGCAAAGCAACATGTGTTTCAAAATTCTAAAACTGTAAGCAAGATTTTAATCATGTCTAAATAGTAGGCAGCAGTGTGACCTTTCATCAGGCCTGCTGACACCTACCATCGTTACCTGATGAATAAAAGTCGAATTTTGGTCTATTTTTTTGCTTTGTGAAATATCTGGCTCTTTGGCTGCTAAATG
>JAPZDY010000002.1:3240611-3259683 GCA_029783645.1 Ctenochaetus hawaiiensis
CATAAAACTGTCACTTTGACTTTGACGAAAGGGTGCCTCTATACTCTCTCTAGTGTGAGTCTTCCACAGACACTTTTCCCCACACAGTGTACAGTGGGTGTCTGATTTAACGAAGCAGGAGTTGAACACAAATAAAGAAAGACATAGCCAGCATGACAGCCACCTGGACAGAATTAAAGAAAAAAAAACACTCTTGCTGGAAATCACTCATGTACAATTACGGCAAACCCTGCAAAAAAAAGTATCAATATGTTTCTTGGCCTGCATACCTTGTCAGGTTCATGTTTGCCTAACAATCTGGTGATGGTTGAACAACTTTCGGAAAATGTCGGGAACAAAGCCAAGTCTGAAATTTCCCACCATTACTAATGCCTCATAGTGCCTTTAATCATAACACTGGATTAAAGTTACTGAACTTTCTATGACTCAGACCAGGGGTTGAATGAAGGTTAGCTAAGGCAGATTAATATATTTTAAGTGTTTCTTGCTTTGCATTAAAAGTGGGGCATCAAGTGTGGTGATACTGTCACAGAGAGACACTCAGTTTATATACGGTGTATTTAAATACCCAGGAGTACAGGATCACCTTTCGGGGGAAAAGTGCACGACAAGGACATCCCTGAACAATTTAAAATTAAATGAGATGCGAAGGTCAAATCAATACAGAATCAATTGGGTCACACTGAGACCTATTTGACATGTAAAATTCTGCCACAGCTGGTGTTACTGCTGTAAAAAAAACATGGGAGCTGACTGTCTTGGAAACTTTATGTCTCTTTCAATATTTATTTATTGGGGTTTATTATTTATTTATTATTTTTTATTTTATTTATTTTATATTATTTATTACCCAGAGAGTCAATATATAGTTCTGCTTTGCAGTCTTTCCCTAAGGGGATGAGGGTATGGACTGCATACAGTGGAACTATAGGTATTTACTGATACAGTGGCTAGAAACAGAGTCTTGGTCTCAGTGGAGCTGTAAATTACTGAGAAATAAATCTTAGAAATAACAGACTACACACCAAGAGAAGTTTGAACTATAAGAATAAATATTGCTTGAAATAAAGATGAACTTTTTTATGACAAATGTGTGAAAAACAAGATGAAGACCCTTGGTTATCAGTTATTACACATTATTTTAATAATCTTGATTTCATCATGACTGTAGAGTGCAGATGACAGTTAGTTTGACAAGAGTGCTGCAGTTGTAAATGAGGAGGAGAGAGCTCAGTGGGTCAGAACAGCAGCAGTAGTGAGAGATACAGAGGTGTATTTCCCCTTTCTGTTTTCCCCTTTAAAAATGTTTCCTCAAACGATATTCCCAGTGCTACCAAACACAAAATAATTTTTTTTTTTTTTTTTTTAAATACAAAGCAAGACTATAGTGCGCCCTTGAGATGGCTTTATTTTGCTTAGCCAAATAATTATCACAAAAAACCATTAAGCTTCCTACTACACTGCAGAACACACACTTTACACCCTTACAAGTTAACAATGGAAAGTTAGAATTGGAATAGTTTGACGGAGAACAAGGATAAATGTTATGAGGCCTTAAAGGTGGACAGTCAAGGAGTTAAAGTGTTTGGCATGATGACGTTGAACATCACAGACAAGTGCTGCAGTCTCATTTTTCTTTTTTAAAAAAGAACATTTTAAAGGCAGAAATCACAAGTGTAGTATTTACTCTTATATTTTATCTCACAGAACAAACGTAAAAATCTCTCTAACTTGTATTATACACTAACCTTACTTCAAGCATCTAACCAAAAACCCCATTTAAAAAGTTCAAGTTGAGGGAACAAGAAGTGCAACAAAGTCAGTTTATTTTTTGGTTTTAGGACTTCAGGTTCTCTGTGGGGTTATGACTAACGAATTTGTTTATTATTATTTTCCAAGTTAAATGATTGATACACAAACCCAAATGACACTCACAACCATGCACCTCTTAATAAAAGCCTCCTGAGATGTAACTCAGGACTGTTTGTGGCCTTTGAAAGAGCCATGGTCAATGAGGAAATAGACTTTCCTGTTTACAGAGTAATCCAGGCTTTGCTGCATCCAGCCAGAAAGTGAGTAAGAAAACAAACAAACACAGACTGGCAGGTGGTGGAAGCTGCTATTGACAAGATGCCACATTACAAAGACCTGTGCTGACAGTATCCATTTCTGCCTTGTTAACACCACAAATCACAACCATTGATGTCATGTCTTTCTACATTTGTACAGACTAATTGATGCTGTGTTGCGAACAATGCCCCTTAATTACGCCCTGTGAATTAACCTGGCATAGTAACAAGTGTGCTAACCACAGAGCTGCTGTGTTATTCTTTTCAATCAATTCAGAGCAAAAGATTTCGAATCATGCTGTTTCATAAAATCCACATTACACAACAATGTTGTTCCGCTGTTAGCATAACATTTCTTTCAAGAAATGGGCAATCATATTTCACACACCACTACCAGGTCAAAAAGCTGATAGCCAAATTTATATTGTTTCCATAAAAACCCCTCGAATCATTTGTTTTAGCAGCTGGAAAGGAATAGTGTGATGTTGTTAAGAGCAGATTTGACTGTGTAAGATGATTTGTATGATAATTAATAGATTTCTTTAACAATATAGCTCTTTGCATAAAGAATATGGTTCTGAAACCCCAAATGTGCGTCTGTTCCTTCCTGACAAAGGTTCGGTTCTCTGCAGTAATAGTAAAACTTCACATGCAGCTGAGTAGGAACAAGCTTGATTATTCACTGTAGAATGAATCAAGTATGTTGTTTAGAAAACTGACCCATGATGTGCACATGCCTGCTGACATTTTTTGTAACAGGTCTGTCCCTCACCTTAAAACATGCATAAATTATATATATGCAGGGACAAATCTCACCGCAAGATAATAATATAAAATTAAATACATGTGCATAGTACTGATATAGAATTTCTGTATTTTACACCTATTTATTTATACACTGTAATGCTGCTGTTTTGTTTGTGTTTGTGTTTTATATCACTGTCTTACCTTTTTACATTAAAGTAGACAACTGAAGTATCATAACAGTTATAAAATTTGTCTTTAAAAATGTATACACACTGTGTATCCTAACTTTGACCAAGTAGTCGTTACTTTTTGGTAAGACATCAAAGATCTCCAAACCTTGGAAAAGGAGTTAATTCAACCCAAACAAAACACAGTAATGCAGAAGCAACAAAAAAGGGCAGACTGTAAACTTAACATACCAGCTTCAAAATGACCACAATGCAGAAAACTAACTGTGATGGAAGTGGAGAAGGGTGAAGAGGAAGAAGGCTGTGTGATGCTGGACAGAGTGAGGACAGGCAGCTGCTCTGTCTCTCTCTCCCTGGTGATGATAACTCACTGAAGGTACCTAAACCACTTTTGAAAAGACACTGATAGAGTCTCCTTTACTCACCTTCATTGACTTTTTGCTGGACAGATGTTTATTGTACCCTTGAACTGTATTACAGTGGAGCAGGAGGCTCACTTTTTTCATTATCTGACTGAGTGAAAATCTGAGATGGATGACACTGTTGATTCACAACAAAAGTTTTGTGTATGTCCTCTTGTTTCACTGAAGGGAGTTTGGGGATTTGTACTGACCACAAATTCAAATTATCCTCTTGTCTTCTAAGCTTATTTTTTTATAAAATGTGGGGGAATGTATGATCTGAGGACATAACCGGGGCACAGACTCATTGGGATGACTCTCTGCAGCTTCCTCTGCAGACACATGCTGATTTCTACAAGAGTGAAATTCAGATGAGGACCACAAGTTGTGAAGGACACAACCACACTGCATACCATATTATTAAAACTTCACCATTATAATTGCTGCCATTGGAGTTGGGGTATATGGTATGCTAAGACTTTGATAACCTGAGGACTGGAGATGGGATTTGGTCTGATTTTAGTGCTAATTAAAGGTGGTAAATATGTAATATTTTAGAACCCATTAAGTCAAAGCCCTCTTCTTGTTAAAGTGGCTATAAAATGTGGTTAAACCTGCTTGAAACCATTTGACCCAATCTTAACTGGTGAGTTATGATATAGAAATATGGTGTTAATAATGCACAGGTCCAGTAGAGTTGGGATTCCTGGTTCTCACTGCAGTGGCCTAAGTTGAACTCCTGGAATGGAAACAGTTTCATGTCCTTAAGCCAACTTTAATTGCGTTGCCACACACTTTTGCACTTCCATAACACCAATTAAATACATCGGCATCAAAAATGTACAGACGGTACATAGAAACTGTTCTGTAATTGTTTTTGAAATGTTCAATGTAGCAGCTTTAATGAATTCATTATAACTGGGAGTTTTAATGTTGGTTTTTGTTTTGGTGTCTTTGTGCATGAAAGCAAGCTTCTGTTTAAAAATTTAATAACCTGCGTGTGATAACTGTGTTTGTTCAATTTTTTTTTATTTGTCATAAGCACAACAAATTAAGCAGTTGCTGGAAATTAAATTCTCTGTTCTCTGGCTCCCTTTAAAAAAACAAATACCAATTGTGAAAAAGGACATTCAGTGCAAGTTGAAATATAGAAATAAAATATGATAATATAAAATGCAGTGCTCTGATAGCATGGTGCATAGGAGCGCTACTATGCTTAACTGTAACCTTGACATGTAGAGTAATGTAGTAAATGAACAAGTTTAATGAGACGGTGCATCATCACAAATCATTTGTCATGTTTTAACAAGCTGCACAATGACAGAGCTTGTAGAGTGACACCTTGCTAGTTGATTACAGCCTCTTGAATCTTAAGTCTGACAGTACAACTTAATGTGCTGTCTTATTACAAAGAGACAAATCTGTGCACAACACTGTTTGAGTTTGATGTGTTGCAGAACTGCTGCAGATGTGAGAGCAGGAGTGCTAAAGACCTCAGCTTGCTGTGGTTGCTCACAAAGGAGGTTCAACAAACTCTGGCCTAATCCCAAGCCACTCCCTTCCCAACTGCCACTTTACTATGGAGTGTCACTTCAAATCAGGTTACACCGGTAGCTGTGGAGGGCACTCCTGATTAAGGAGAAGAGTATAACAGAGAAACTATGGGACGCCAGTTGTCACCACAGACATGGACGGATGTGTTGCTAGCCCCACTGCTGCAGATTCACAGATTTATAAACTGTTTTATTGTCTCCACTGTCCCTGTCAACACATAGGTCGAATATAGATAGGTTTTGTGTATGTGTGTGTGTGTGCATGTAATGTCCATGATAATAGGATGAGGAAATAATTACATGGCCTATTAATTTTCATCTAGTTCTTTAAGCATCTGAGTCCAAAAATTCATTTGAGACCCAAAATTCTGGGAGTGTGTTTGTTTTGTTGAGACCATAAAGTCAGTGTGAGAAAAAAAACAAAGGCCTATTTGATCTGAAACAAAGAAAAAAGACAGAACTTTACATTTGTATGTTGTTTCATCCATTTTGCTGTTGCACTTCCTGCTAGGATCATCACGAGCTTGCACTGATGCTGACTCACTATTTTAAGGGCTGAGCGGTCCACTCAAACTCTGTGATAGTTCTGGTTTGGAATGGCCCTTAATGTGGCCGACCCACCATGAGAATGTGCGAACAGAGGAGTGGATAGGCTGAGGGCATAGAGTCAGTCTGGGACTTGGTGTCTGTATCTAACCCTGAACTCTGAGTGATTTACCCTCAGTTTTAAACTGCTTCCTGAAACAGACTCCTGGTCTCCATCTAGTGCAGATTAGAAAGAATTTGAAGTTGAGAATTAGTCTGGTAGACAACAATGAAAGAACTTACCTTTTATTTTTTCATTTTGTTTCTTGACATTTTCATTATATTTATGTATGCACATGTAATGTTTATTTTCCAACCTTTACCTCTGGCATTTTGTTGAAACCTTGTACAGCAACTGAAAGTAAATTGAAAGACATGAAGAAAGTGAGGAATGTCACTGAGTCTTTTGTCAGTGACCCGGCCATTCTATCTGACTGCCCTCCCTCCTCTGTCTGACTGCAGCTAATGAGGGCGACAGCTCCCTCATGAAAACCTGTGGGAAAGCCATCTCTAAGCTCCTGTGTTGGCTCTAAAAACAATCTGTTGTGCAAATTCCCAGAGATTGGATTTGGATACCTCCTATGTTGGTTTACCTACCTCCAGTGACTGGGCAGTAACATGCTGTTCATACGCTTGATCAAATCTCTCACCCTCTCTTTCTCTCTCTCTCTCTGTCTGTGAGACTCTCTTCCTCTCACTTTATCTTTCTATCTTTCCTTTTTTTAAAAATCCTCTCCAATTTTTCTCATTGCGTCCGCCCTCATGCCTCTTTTCATTTAGCTGATTCCTTATTTTCACACTTTTTTTTTTTTTTCTGCATTGACTCATCGTTATCTCTGAATGTTTCCCACCAGTTTGTGTCATTTTCTTTAATTTGAAGAAGTCAAGGAGGAAGATGTCATGGCTCATTCACTCAGTTAATGAGGTCAATGAAAAAGAGATAACAAATATGTCATGTGGCTGGCTCGTTTCACTCAAAATGCAATTTATGGCAAAATGTGCAGCCTAGTTGAACTGGATTTCTAATGCGGATATTTTGAGGATCCTGTATAACAGGAATTTATTAATAAATTGGCCCACTTCAACTTCGCTGCAAACTTTTGCATCTATTTTAAAACAAAACAAAACAATATAGACTGCTTAAAAGCTGAGAAAGTGTTTGTTTTTTTCAAAATGAAAAAACTGTTGGAGTCCATTTAGAATTCATTAGTTACACATTTTGAATGGAGAAAACTGAAGCACTGAGGTGAAGGAAGCTGTAGTCGGACGATTCTTACAGGAGGAAATTTGAACAACTGCTTTTTTAGTTTTCTTAAATGATTTAAGATTTCCAGGTAAACCTAATATGGTTCCAATGACCCACTCATGGGCTGTTGTTTTTTTTAATGAATAGCATTTGAAATGTGTCTGTTTATGTACAGTTAGCAACACTTCAACTGATTGCAACAGCTTTCAGCTCTGCATTCAAAAGCCCTTCAAGTGCTTTAAAAAGAGAACTACCACACAATGTTTCACATGGAGAGAATTCAAATTTAAACCAGTGCCTACATTTTTAAAGTAAGAGAGTACATTTAAATTATCCTCAGAATATGTTGCCCTTGCCTTTATGTTTGAGACTAGAATAAATATTATAGATATTAAATTTCACTTGAAACATACCCAAGAATCTGTCAGATCCACAGCGGGATCAATTAGATCATTTAAATAAAAGGATCAAAAATGAAAGCTTCTGCCACATTTCTCTTCTCTTTAATGTGAATTCACTGTGGCACCAGGATGGATTAGTATTTCTGACTGACAGCACTTTGCCCTGCAGGCTGTAATATATCATCATGAGTGTCACACTGCAGTGTCAGCCAGATTACAAATGGTAGTGTGATATTGCTTACTGCCTGTGAGGCTGCTTTGTAAACTGTCATGCCATTCATTCTGACCAGCAGGCCAAACGCTGCTCTCTACTGTACAGCAGCTTACCCGGCAGGAATGTGTTAAGGTGCTGTCCAAAGCTGAGTGAGTGGGACCAGCCACGCGAGTGACAGACGAAGAATGGAGGGATTATGGTTCCTCCTGTCTAAGTAAGAAGCACGTTCTTCCAAGAGCACCACAGCTTTGATCAACTTCCCTTTTATGGGTGGAATTATACAAGATTTCCCAGTAATGACTTCATCTCTTCTCTTCTTCCTGTCTTCCCCTCATGCAAAATAAGTCACTAAATGCACATCTATGCATGGTGACGTTACACACATTTCTACATAATGCGGTAGCACTTTTGAATGTGAACCAAACCTTGTTTGTTTATAGTTAAAACTTTCAAGGGTACATTTAATAATACTAAATTAAATTAGCTTGAGACCACCAGCCTGCTCTTCCTGAGCAGGTCTCTCTCCAGCCCTGTGGGAATGAATCTGTGAACACCCAGATGTAGAAGGTAACTCGGCCAAGCTGTTTTTTCAGACAGCAGATGAAGCACGAATGCGAGTGCCTACAGAGAGGAGGGAACAATCACCACACAATGCTTGTGTCTCTTGGTATTCTAGCAGAAGCTGCCAAACTGCCTTTGTAAGCCTCCTTTGTGCTGGTGAGGTAGGTGTGTGAGGTTCCTGCAGGGGGTGTTGGTTGGAGGGGGCAAAGGGCCAGGCCCTGTTAGCTGAGTGTTAGGAGCATGTTGGAAAGGAAAAGGTGAGGGTTTCAGGAGGCAAGGGGCTCGAGGTTGGCCACAACATCTCTTTCAAATATTCTTGCCATATCACGTCTCAATGATATTTTCTGTGTTCACCATGTTGACAACAACTGATGAAAGTAACAATACAGGAGTCATGTCAGGCCCTGTATCTGAAGTGAGTTCAAATCCTTTAACGAGGATTAATTAAAAGGGCAAGTCTGTTGCCAGTATTTCCAACTCCAACAGTTTTCATAAAGTTGCTGCAAATAAAAAGCTCGTCCACTGTAATGAGAGCTGTAGTCCATCCCAACCTCTGCCTCTTGGCATCTTCTTGATGCCAATTGTGTCTTGTGATGTCCTCTTTATTCTGAAAGAGATCATTTCTATTTCTAGTATTCAGACCTGACTGGCTGAATACTAGAGCGAAGAATAATAAAACAGATCTCTGATTCTGTTTTTTGGGGTTTTCTACCCTGAATTCTGTCCATGATTTAGTCGGTGATGGGAAACTAATACTCAGATTACACAAACTGCAGTGCGCCAAAAGCCTTGTGTGTGAAATTTTGGTTTAGACCATGAAGATTCAAAATGAGTATGAAATCCCCTTTTTTGGAAACCAGGAAGTGGGTGGAGTAAAATCCCCTGTCTGGTTGAGTATGACTCACACCATTAATTTCTGTAACAGTGTCATGATCCGATATTGGAATAGTTTTGGTTCAGTTGATTGAGTTGAATGTTTCCTTTTTTGTATGTGTCCTTGTTTATATTGTTTCCTGTTTTATTTTGGTGAATTCTGTTCTGTGTCTTGCTACCCACACTGTCAAGTTTCCCTCCTTCTGTAATTACCTGCCCTGCCCTAATGAGTTTCACCTGTGTCTATTGCCCAACCGGTGTCTTATTATCCTAGTGTGTATACAGTCTCTGTGTTTCCTCTTTGTCTTTGTCAGATCGTCTGTTGTCGCTCCTCTGTGCTTTGGTTGTCCCTTGGTCCTGTCATTCATCCTGTTCTCCCTGCGTCTTTTGGTTTGTAGCATTTGGGTTTATTTTGTCTTCTTGAATTTTCTGATTCGTTAAACTTTGCATTTTGTTTGGTTTTTGAATCATCAGCTTGTTTTTTCAATAAAGCTTGCTTTTTGTTAAATAATTGAATTTTTGTTTGCATTTGGGTCCTTAGTTTTTGTAAACCTTAAATAACAGGTGTTTGGTTTCTGGTGAGAAAAACTCCATCTCAAATTCGATAAAAAATTCAAATATATGACAAATTCAATATATGAATTTGATTGAAGTTTTTTTTAATTGAATAAAAGTAACAGTTTTACCTCAAAAGTTCATTTTCATACTCATTTAGACTGTATATAGAAAGAGCCAATACAGAATGTTCCCAATTAAATATTCTCAGTTGTCTGCCATTTTGAGATTTTGGAATTATTTTGCAATTTATACAACCATCTGTAAACATAAAACTTGAATTTTGACTTATTTATAAATGATGCCCCCCCCCCTTTTCACTAATGTTGATTAAGGCTGTTTTCTTTTCTGTAAATGATGTTTTGTTTGATTCTAAAGTCTGAAGTACTTTGTAAAATGTGTTTTTAATATGAGCTCTACAGTTTAATCAGTGATCACCCTTCTTGTTGTTTATCAATGACTGACTTATCATTACAATGATGATTTGCAAGTAGACCGATTCAGCCGCTGCTACTTGAATTCCACAGCTGGTCATCAAAAGAAGCATCACAAGTGATCTATGAACTAGTGATTTCTACTATGCACTTAAATTCCCATTTGGCAGAGAACAATGCATTTGGCAGAGAGAGCAGGGGGAGTGAATTGTAATTGAAGAAGTGAAGGAGACAGTATCTAGAATAAGGGCAAATGAAAAACTGAAGGTCAAACTGGTACAATTTAAAATATAAGTGGACCCCTTAAATGGAGGTCTAGTTGCTTTCAAGTATAACTTGGGAAAAAAAACACATGACTTCACAATGAGTCCCCCAAAATTAATTCTTGTGATTATCTTATTTAATCTCTTCATGCCTCCACAGGACCATTATCCTGATAACAAGTGCAGTGCCTGTGTAAAATGTCTCTGTTCAGTATGAGTTGATTACTTGGGCTGTGTTTCTGCTGCTTTTAGCTTTCTAAAGAACTGACCATCGTTACAATTTCACATTCAACACTGCATTTAATGCCCCCATTAGTAATGCCAGTATAGGAAACCTTTGGGTGCAAAAGCTCACACAAACATGTTATGGCCCTGATAAAGTCAAAGCCCCCTTCAGTGTCTATAAATAAGCCCATAAATGAGTGGTTGCCGTGGTAACAGCTAGCTATTTGGGACCAGGGCTGTGTCCTAAATCACCCACTCACTTATTACTCCCTACTCACTATGTAGTGACTTCTATAAAGACTATATAGAAAACTATAAAGTGCCCTGATTGGCCAAATTAAAAAGATCAATTTGGGACAGTAGTTGAGGCAATTACTCTACGCCATGAATTAACGTCATTGCTGTAACTAAGTGAAATGTGCCACGTCAGATGGTGGACAGGATGAAGTTTATCATATATACTGATGAGTCAATGCAGTAGCTGCATTTTGTTATCAGCCACAGCCTGATATTTCCACAAAATATGTATCCCTACTTCATTTTGGTAGGTTATGTAAAGTAAATGTAGCTGGCAATACTTACATAAATGAGTTGTATTTAAATGCAGCATTCCTACTTTTAAATGTATATTTTCACAAGGTGGTATTGATTCCTTTACTTAATTAGTCAATTGACAATTGAATTGACATATACAATGCCAGATCATTATTATTTCCTGAAGAGATAAAAATAAACTGACTACTGATGTTTTCTCTAGTGCTTATGTGCAATAACAAAATACAGACGTGGACCCATTTCATTTTGGTTTGATGCAGACAAATGACCACAGCTGCCAGAACACACCTCTAACAGTTATGTTGGCCATTGTCAGTCGTATAAGCCTTGCAGTAATGTACAGGCCTGAGAGGGAGTTGTAACCAAGTCAGCAGTCTGTCCATTGACCGTGGTCCCTGACATGGTTTGGCACCCGCCCACAAACATCTAGAATAAAACAAAACATCAAAATACAGGAAGAGGGCATGGCCTCTGCAGTCAGAGTCACTGCCATTTATATATAATGGCCTATAAGTGATAATTGAGCTGGATTACTTTTGCGCTAGTCTATATCTTGTTTTTTAGGAAAATTCTGTTGACTCAACCTTTAACCATCTATGAAAAATAAAACAAAAAAAGCAAACAAATATAAACCCATCAGTTCCTCCAGTTATTACAGTAGTGAATACTGAAACAGTACAGTGGCACTGGCATTGCACATGTCACACCAAGTACAATTTTGCTTCCCCTGCAAACAAACAAAGCATCACTCCTGGATGAACAGAAGATTCAAATTTCTAATAATTTGGAAAACTGGACCCAAATTTTCTGTAACTTAATAGCAGAACCACTCAGTAAAAAGGTGATTTTTTTCAAATCTAATAAAATAGAGAACATGTCATATCTAATGGGTATGAGAGGGAGATACTGGAGATTTCCAGCTTATCACAACTAGTCTTCAGGCCAAAAGAGTGATAAAAGCCAGGGGATCTTTTTTAACTGTCAAGAGAGACGGTAAGGAGGGAAAGACCCCAAACACCACAGGCACCTGATTGGACTCTTTCCCTACTTACTGCAGAAACTGTTCTAAAAATCTCTGTCCAATATTTCTGCAAAGATGGGCAAAGCCAGAACATATGTATGAGATCTGCAGGTGATTACTGACAACTATTACAAGCTGGAGACCCATAATCAGAGACTCATCATCATAAAACTTAGACAAACGTGCATTTGTATAACAGGTATAGTGTACCAGTTTAGATATATGAAATGAATCTTGCACAAAATACAAAGACTAATGAACATGTTTAATATTAACTTTTTTTATTCTCATATAAAAAAAAATATCCTATGTAGAAAAAGAATAAGCTTTAGCTGAAGACTGCAAGAAAGATATGACAGGATGCTGTACAAAACTCTCTAGCTAGTAGCTAGAATAAATCAGAATTTTAAAAACATTTGCTTTTTTTGTTTTTTTTTTGGTAGATAAAATGCTTTAAGTGACCATGGATGGCTAAAATGAGGCACACTGCATTGCTTTCCTCCCCTGCAGCTTGGATGCTGATCACAGTGAGGCAGCGACAGGTGTCAGGCTGTTGCTTGGAAACATATACGAAACTGTCAATCACTTGCATGCCAAGGGACACACATGATACAGCAGCTACGTTTAGGCACTCAAAATCCATAAAACATGCGACATTACCTGGTCCAGGTTTCCAGCTAACAGCCCGTGCAATGAAGTAGAGGAATATTATGATAACAAATAGCTCTGTTTGGTCAGGAACGAGAACTGCTGGGCTCTGATTCACTGTTGTTAGGTTTTGATGGTCAACAGAGCACAAACTATGGTGCCATTTATAGGCAGCTGATGTTTCCAACCTTATATTGACTGTATACCCTGTGGTGCGGTTTGATTTCCTGCTCCACAGAGGTGAACGTAGTAATGTCCATGTTATCTCTCAGTTAACATCTTAAGTAAGACATGAGGCTTGTTTGATAAGGCAGCAGCCTTCATTGCCTACATGCACTTGCTTTGTGATTGGCATTTTGTTTTTAAAGCCCTTGCCTGTTAACTGTCATGAGAAAAGGTCAAACAGTGTCCTGCTAAGTGTTGGATGAATGTGTGCATTTGTGTGTATGTGTTGACTCCTCACTGTTTGTATAATCCTTGCATACCTGTGATAAAGCCCATGTGGTAGCAGACATACTATGAACAGCAAAGTCAGTACACCAGTGTGTTATACATTCTCATTTTTTATTATTTTCTTTTTTTTGTAATAAATGAAAACATTCTGTCAGAGGTATGTGTGAAATACTGTTATACATGACTCATCTGACTCATCAGTGAAAGAATCAAAACGTTTCATATACAATAAACACTGAGCAAAGACACATTCACGATATAACATCCATGTTCAGGTCTGTACAGAAAAATACAGAGAAGAGATTTCTGACTGCATGTGCAGCTGGCGACATTAAAGGGATATGAGGTGTGTTTTCATACATTTCATTTATAACAGCTGTCTGGTGGATCTGTGGCTTAGGAAATGGGATGTTTGTCCAAATCACATCTGGAGTCGCTAAAATCCCCGCAAATTCAACAATAACAACACAGATACAGTACAGAAACACACAGCCATATCAACTAACACAAAGCACGACTACTGACCAATTATAACCAAGTACAATATATTTAAAACTATCAGTCACTGCATAAATAAAACAGGGCTTATACAGAGCTTTTTTTAGATAATTTAATTCTCTCACATGCACAAAGAAGGGGGAGCTGTGTCAAGTATTTTTACAGTACAACAGTAGCACTGAGGCACATGTGATAGAGTGATAGAGTGCTGCAGAAATGAGTCTTTAAATCTGGAAATGAGTTTGGATTGTTGTCTTTAAACCCCAAACTCAATGTAGCAAGAAGCTTAGTGGTGGTGGAATTAAAAATCATGCCAGTGTGCTGTAGTTTGTTTGGTTTTTACTTCTGGTGATTACAAAACATAGCATCCCTGTGGCACTCCATGCATCAAGGATGTAAACATTTATAAAAAAAAAAGAAAAGAAAAGCTAATACCACGGCTTTGTGAAAGGCAACGTGAAGCCATGAATTTTAATAATGAGTCCTAATGATAATGATATAAAAAGGTGGAAAGCTTTTGATACTGACAAATCAACTCTGATCGACACTATGCCTCAACCGAATTGCTTGTCTGATGCATGAAACGTTAGAGAGCCACATCCCTACATAACAATTTACCAAGCTTGAACTTCTCTCTCTGGTTCCTTTTCTGTTTCTTGACACATTTACTTTTGTCACCTCTGTGCATAAAAGTGAGTGGCACACAAAACCTATCATCACTTGAACCATATTGGATCTTCCCAGCATGACAGCTGGCTATTTTACCTGAATTTAAGTGTGGTTGTTTGGAACAACAATAAATATTTTTACCTTCAGACGTGTTCTGATGACGCAGTTTATTAGCTCATCTCAGGCTTACACCAGCCTTGAGGCAGCTTTAACACTTGGTTAAAGACAGGTTAATGGTTTATGTTTATGACTTTAAATCATGATTATGATTTGGTTTGGGTAAGGTAACCTTCAGTTACAAAGTAACCTTAGTTAAGACAGCCAAAAAGCAAGGTTATAGCTGATGATAATGACCAACATTATCTGTTAGTCTGTGACCACCTTCAATTCCCCACCTTTATTTTAGTTAGTTTGCCAAGAGATAAAAACAACTTCGAAACAACTTCATACTGATGTATTTCCCTACCAAGCAGAATCTAGCATTATGCCCTCACAGGCCTAATGTTGCACACTTCACCCTCTTTAGAAAAACTTTACCAGAAATAATTAAAATCTCTGTTTACACCATTTACAAATCACATGGGCATTCGTATTTCAAAATCTCTGCAGTCTGACAGGAAACTGTGTTTTTTCGATTCACCCTAGGTTCAGCAAAAGTTTTGCTTTATAGCTCATAACAAAGAAAAGAGAGGCAAGAGAGTTAAGTGGCAATGATGCAAGACATAATTTCCCTCCAGCTGTCGATGCAGCTTGGATTCAAAAGAGAGTAATATCTCCTCTTTTTTCCTCTTCTTTCCAACAACAATGCCAGACTTATCCACGGATGCACGCCCAATATAGCACAGAAGACACTCACATTATAACTTCTGCTGTGCTGAAAGGATGGCAAGAGCCCATTTTATAGAGAAAGTACATTGACAAGTTTTAGTGATGAACAAGTGAAAAAAGTAAAACAGAATATTGAAACACACTGTAGCGGTCTCTATATCATTTGATATTTCATTTACTGTATTCAATCTGCCTTGTGAAAAACAAAAAAATAAGTAAAAACCCATAACTAAACACGTTTAATTTCTGTTTCTGTGATCTGTGATACTCTAAGATACTTTAAGAGTCAAATCAAATTCTAAAGAACAAGAGTGTTATTGTCTCCTCCTACACTAAAAAATAATGTTTTACAGGACAACTGTCATCCTTCAAAACATATAGATAAAGATGTTAAAATTATGCCACCAGGAGGGTTATATGTAGGAAACCTTGCACTATGCAGTAAACACTATTTATGTACACTTGTTGTACATAAATAATACACCAATAGTACATTTACACTTTCGTTTGTTCATAGGTTGCAGTTCATCCATCATCATATATGATCCTGGTTATTACTGCTGGTTAAATTTATCTGAATTCTTTGTTTCAAAAGTACATTAAAAACTTCTCCTTTGAAAAGCCTTGCTTCATGAATAATACAGATCAGATTGGAAAATGGTAAAACAGTGAACAGTAAGATACAACACCTGAAAAACAGCAAATAAGAGTTTTTTGGGGGTATTATTCTGCATTCATTACATTGCACTTCATAAAATAATAACAGTTATATACTCAGTTACATTTTTGTAAGGCCAAAAAATTAAAAACAAAACAAAACAAAACAAATAAATTCAGACCATTTTTTTCTCTTTTTTTTTCATTGGGATTGAATAGAATGATTGAATGACTTGATGATACAGTGACCTGTTTAAATAGTTGAATAACCAATGAAAAAGTCAAAAAAAGTAGTACTGCAGTGCTGAGAGAATCACGTTGCAGTTGCAGCATTATATGTAATTACAGTGACAGCAATGTTGAGCAAAAGATGTTGCTGCAAGGACGGCTTCTCCTTTTCTTTAGTAATAGGTGGTTCAGTGTTCCTTGTGCTAAAGGAGGCAAAAAGGAAACACTAAAACACGTTTTCTTTGCATTTTGGAGATTTACAGCAACTCCTATCATTGCTGCCACTTAAATACTTACATATTTCACTCAGTTAGAAAAAAAATCCAATTTTATTTTACCAAAAGACAGCAACCTCTGCTCATTTCCATCCTTTCTCCCTTTTTTCATTCTTCCACTGTCATTTTTTCTTTAGAATTTCAAAAACGTTTATGTAATACAGACATAACACACAGTAACACATAACAAAATCTGCATTTTAATGAATTCACAGTGGTGTCAGAGTGGATACTTGACCCTGGATGACAGTGATGATAACCTCAGTATCACTGTGCCAACATTCTCCAAACCAGCACAGAATTATTGTGATGAAGTTGGACCAGAATTCACAGGGTGGCAGCATGAGGGTTCACAGTATGAGGAAGTGTGTTCCTATGCAGCCTCCTCAGTACACTGTCTCTTTGATGATGTTTGTGGAGAGGGTGTGGTTGCTGGAGATGCTGATGGAGTGGCGGGTCAGCGGTTGGGTGTGCATTCTGGGTGTATGGCGCCAGGGCATACAAAAGTAGCGTAGCGTGGAGAAGAAGATCTGGCGGTAGGTGGCTGACACCAGATTGTAGAGGATTGGGTTGATGGCCGAGCTGACGTAGAACAGGATGTTGGTCAGCATGTAGAAATAGTGGTAGAAGTCATACAACTTACTGTGAAGAAAAAAACAGCCATTGTTATGTATGCTATATTGAACACATTCATTGAAAACATAGATGCATACAAATGTTGGCTTACAGCATTTTAAACCTAAGAAAGATAAACGAAAAAAATCACTTCTTGCCTCTTATCCTTTAGTTTTGCACCATTCTGACTCACAAAAGAGAAACAGCTCAAAGAGATCAATGAGACAAATAGCTAACATTAAGTTTAGTGATTAAAACTGCGCTTTTTCTGCTATTGTGACTGGCCAGACTTAACACATTCTTGGCTAGTTGGCATGTTAACAGTTAGTTTATCAGCAAGAAAAGTTTGGCAAGTAGTCCATTAAGCTGACTAATTTTTAGAACATTTTGAAACTACATTATTCAGAGAGAATTGTGGGTGGATTTGGTGGAGCTATGTTCTAGTATAGTTTTCCCTTTTCATTCCATTTTATTCAACACTTAACCTTGTCAAAGTAAAAACATTAATATCTACAATAAATAAGAGGTAGAGTCATTTGTTATCCAAATTTATTCATCCAAACAATGCCAACAGTTATGAGACAAAAGAGGTTGAAATACCTCTTTTGAATAAAAATAGGAAATGTTGTTAGATAAGAGATGTTATTATTATTTCATTCCTTCATGTTTGTAAAACTGATCCAACTAGTTTGCTTGAAGAACTGTTGTTGCGAAAGGCTATGGACATATCTGTCTTCATTTAACTGTGAAGAATATACTGCATTAAGGAGTCTTTAAATCATAGTTTGCTTTGTTGCGCTGGGTGGTTACTTGAAAAACTTCAGTGTTGGGAACTGACATGTTCAGAGGATTTGTTCAGCAAACCAGAGAGAGTGTGCCTAAGAACTGATGGCAGTGAGCATGAAATACACTAACCCAATAATCTTCTTTGTAGATGTCACTTCTTATTTTAGGCCTTGCTTAATCCACTATTGGAAATGCATCCAATGTTATTAACACATAAGCCATTAAGGAAGTGTTTCAGAGTTTGTAGTGAGGGCGTCCCTCCAGCCTCTGGCTCTGCCAAGCCTCCACCAAAGCTCCAAAACCAAGAGGGGATGAAGAAACATCCTCTATGTTGAAATTAAATAGACAAATGCTTAAGAGTAAGGCTGTTTTTTGAAGTTTATGTGTAGATCTAATCTTTAACTGTAAAAGTTGCATAAGATCAGATATTTCTCTGTCTTGACAACAAGATAGAGCTCTGCTGTAGCTGGTCCTGAGTCTTTTGTAAAAATAGTGCACATATATTTAATTTTCCAAGCAATGAGGAGTTTAAATGTCTTACACTATAAACTACATTAAAATGTTTAAAGAGATTGTTATATCCAATTTAAAAACCCCTCTGGTTGTGACACAGTGGGAGAGGAGGGGCCATTCAAGATATAAAGATAACATAAGATGGGACATAAGATGGAAGGGGCACAAAGACATTAAGGAGAAAACAGATGAAGGATGAGTGGAGACTGCAACATACAGTTTATTGCAATGCTCTCAGTGTATTAGTGTAGTGTGTAGTGCAACTAAATTTCCAGAATAAATGTTGTCATTGTGCATTTCTGCAAACCACAGATAGGTACAAAGCCAACATTTCATTCTGGGGACTGGGCTGCAATTTAATACTGTGGTTAGGTTGAGGCACAAAATACACTTGGTTTGGGTAGCAAGCTCATAATTCCCTGTATGTTTGCCACAAACATGGCTAGCTGATGTGTTGACATCGACATAACAAAATACCGGGTTTAATCATCACAAACACTGCTGAAAAATTGCCTACCAGTTGTTTAAATAACTGATATGTGGGTTGAAACTGCCAAACCTGAACAGTGGTCTGCTGTTTGACAGCTGTCTCATTTTGCTGTCATGCCAAGTCCAACCCTTCTTCCTCTGGATAAGAAAAGTTGGCGTATATACATGTCACTTTAATAGACATTGTAGAGCTGTCAATAGGATACACAAATTGTACATATCTGTGGTTTGCACAAAGGTACAATGCTACATTTTTTCTGGCAAATATTTCTGAGGGAAGAAGACAGTGCACATCCTTCTATCTAGAACTATAATATTTTTTCCTTTTGTCATGAAATATAAAACAGGTTTTGACAAAACTGAGGAAATAACTAATCTTTAATCTTCACATTAAGTATTTCCTATTTCTGCAGTCAACTGGTGTTGCTGAGACTTATGCTGTGAATTTTCAGTGGTGTGCTGCTGACATGAATCTTATATCCTGCGTTTACTCATATACAGGCCTGACTATTCCTTTTAGAT
>JAPZDY010000002.1:3269818-3291549 GCA_029783645.1 Ctenochaetus hawaiiensis
ATGATGTGGGGGACCGAGAGCTATTAGCCATCAAGATGGCTCTGGAGGAGTGGAGGCATTGGCTGGAAGGAGCTGAACAACTGTTTCTGATCTGAACCGGTCATAAAAACCTAGAGTACATACGGTCGGCCAAACGATTAAACCCCAGGCAAGCAAGGTGGGCTCTCTTTTTCTCCAGATTCAATTTTTTATTATCATTCAGACCTGGTTCGAAGAACACTAAACCTGATGCTTTGTCAAGACTGTTTAAAGACTCTGGAGAAGGGTCCACAGAAACCACCATTATCCCTGATTCATGCATTATTGGAGGTGTAACCTGGGAGATTGAAGACAGAGTTGCAGCTGCCATTCAATGAGTAGACATCCCTCCAGCGGTTTGTTACCCCTGATCTCAGGGGCCCTGTTATTTCTTGGGCTCATGATTCACTTGTCTCCTGTCATCCTGGTATCTGCAGAACTCAGATTCGAGAGAGGTTCTGGTGGCCCAACATGAGGAATGATGTTGCTGAGTATGTGGCTGCTTGCCCTGTGTGTGAACGCAATAAAAGCAAGTCGGCACCCAGTGCCGGACTTCTCCAGCCGCTGCCTGTGCCACAGCGCCCCTGGTCTGACATCTCCCTCGACTTTGTCACTGGTCTGCCCTTGTCTGAGGGTAACACCACAGTGCTCAGGGTAGTTGACAGATTTTCTAAGATGGTGAAATTCATACCACTACCTAAACTGCCCTCTGCCAAGGAAAGAGCAGAGGTGCTAATGCATAATGTGTGTCGAGTCTTTGGGTTTCCTAGGAATGTCTTATCTGACCGGGGCCCACAATCTGTGGCACAGTTCTGGAAGGCATTCTGTCACCTCCTGGGCGCCACTGTCAGTCTGACCTCAGGCCACCACCCTCAGTCCAATGGGCAGATGGAGCGGTTTAACCAGGAACTGGAGGCAGGACTCCGCTGTCTGACGTCACAGAACCCAACATCCTGGAGCAAGTTTATCGTGTGGGTTCCTGTTTTTTGCCTAGAGATTTTGTACTTCTGCCTGCTTTAACTGACTCCCTGTGTACCGACCCTTTTTCTGGATTAAACTGTCTTTTGCTAACCGTCTGCCTCAGCTCTGTTTTGTGGGTCCACAGCCTGTCTGCTCAGTTCATGACAGAGCCATTGCTATGGAAACAATACACTATTCCATGTAGTAGCAGCTGCATGAACTGACAGGTTTTAGAATGTTATACACTGGCGCATTGCAAGCAGTTTCAAGTGGCAAATCTTTGGTATAAACTGGCCTTTAGATCTTCTGAACAGGATTGGATTTGGGAGCACTGTGTACACTTTGTACAAATGCAAAATTACCTATAAGAAACTACACAGTTGACCCCCGGAGTTCTACAGAGCTCTGTCTTTGGGTCATATCTTTTATTATTTACGTCCTTCCTCTTTATAATATCTTTCAGCACTATGGTATTTGATTTAATGTTTTTTTAATGCTGCCGATACATTGTCTTCCTCTGAACCCACTTCCACCACCACCACCACCACCCTGAAACCCCACCCCCCTGGTACTCTCATCGCTTTCTCCATGGTGTACAGCTATGAATAACAATCAACTACCTTTTACTTAACAGTAGTAAATATGAGCTACTCCTCACTGACACAAGATCTACACTTAAAAAAAAAACACTGATAGTTTATTTGCAGTGAACACATTATACCAGTTTCCACATAGATGTAATGTCTTGGTGTTATCCTTGACAGTACTCCTTCTTTCTCTCATCATAGGTAATGTCCTCTGAGTGGCTGTTTTCCATCAATGAAATATCTCTAGGTTATGCCTTGTTTTACAACAGTACTTCACAGATAGTAAACAGAGTTGATTACTGCAATGTGCACTGCTCATAACTCACAGATATCCTTCAGACCAACCATCCCTGCATCTGCTGTGCGGTTGGCTGGTCTCAGATCATCTTGCAGATGAACATTAATTACACTGGCTATTGCTCTGACATTTTAATTTCTGCAAGCAGCGTGCAAGCAGCGTGCCAACTGCGCACTTTCTTAAAACTTGTGACATCTGTGGCATTGTGTTGTTTGATAAAACAGCATTTTTAAAGGATCTTTTATTGTGACCAGCCTGAGGCATATCTGTCCAATAATCAAGCTGCTCAATTAGCATTTTGAAATGCATGTAAATGGTCTATGCAATCTCAGAAACCACAGACCACAACATGCTTATCAGTTGCCTTAAAAATTATGTTTGTCTCTGTTGTTGTGATTAAATGGCTTGAATCACATTTACCAGAGTGCTCTTTGTTAGCACTGGAGATTACACCTCTGATAAACATTAAATTATGTATGGTAAACAATAAAATAAACTACTGGCCAGCTGTGTGACCAGTGTCATAACATAAATGAAAAAAACACCTTTAGTAAAATGAATATAAACCTGTTCACATCCATTGATCCACTGAACAAAACTTTTTAAGATTTAAGTGTTTACATTTTTGCCTTTTTTGGACATGCTTGACATTTTTCCATTTTTTTGATTATCCACTAACTGATAGTTTTCTGTTTAAAGCTTTTCTGTTTTGCTATTTCAAATAGGCCCAAAAAGATAGATGATAAGCAGTTAAACAGACATTCTTTTAATAATAATAATTTAAGTCCCTAACGCAAACTTATACTTACAACTCAAGCCAGCAATTAAAAGTCTAAGTGTTTGAACTTAAACCTTAGCTTTAAAAACCGCAGGGACAATATTGCCAAATCTTACTTTTTCCAATCAAGAGATATCTTGAAAGTCAGAGTTAGTTAGTGCACCATTTCAGGATGCACCACTTTGGACCCATACCTTCTCTTTTTACGACTGATGACAGTAACACCCCGCTCACTGGTCTGCCAAAGACATCAACTGGCTAGACTCATATCTAACAGTGAGAGTTCGAACAAAAAACAACAATAGGAGGACATTGCACCCCTCCTGACACTGACTGCCTGTATCCTGTAGGAATCATTTTAAAGTTATTTGTTTGGCTTTTCAAAGCCCTTAATGATTTGGCATTCTGATAAATAGCAGAGCGCCTTTCATACTATAGTTCGGATCTGCCACTACAATTATCGGAGTCTGGACTGATAAACTGAGAATAGCAGCATCCTAAGTCCTAAATGTTTGACTGCTGTAACTGTACTCTCTGTGTCTGTCATTATACATCGGGCAAAAGGTTGCATGACACAAAAAAGAGAAATAACAAAAACTGCAGGTTTTCCAAGATGTAATCCTAAAGATTTTCATGAAATCCAATTAAACTTTTTTAATCTATTTACTTACTGGTTTTTCAGCAACAGCCATCACAGTATTTAATTTCATTAATTATCTCTGTATATACTATTTGTTATGGTAGCGGCAGAGTCTTCCATTTGCATGCTGTACTTAAATTGCCTCACACAGATGAGGGATGGACAGGAAACCATGCACATCTATAATTCAGCATTACAGTTTGTAATTTGATCTAATTTATTTAACGCTCCCTCTCCTGCAGATGTGTCAGAGCTCAATTAAGTTAATGCTAATGGTAATCCAACATTTTCTTCTTGCTGCTGTTAAACACTGAAAGTATTTCACTAATACTGTGACTTCATGATGAGGCCACAGAAAACATAATGTATTTGCCAGTAAGTTTGGTGATTCTTCCTTAAAAATGCAAAAACAAGACAAATGTCATTTTCTGCACCTATGAGCATTTTTAAACACTGCAGGGAGTAATGGAACTGGAAGAAGCAGCCACAGTTATCAGCAAGATAAACAACTCTGTGTTCTGTTGAGGTGTGGAAAACTACTTGTCATGTCCTGTGCAACGTCACAGCAGCTAACAGTATGACTGAAAAAGGGTGAATGTTAAAACAGTGTGACTTCTGTTTGCTGAACCACAGACAGGTACGACTACTGCTCTTCTGCTCTATTTCTGACACTAAAGCTGTTCAGTGAGTGCTTGCTGACCTCAGAATCCTGAGAGCTGCATTATAAAACCCAGGCTGTTAACCAAAGCGTTGTCACCAAATCAACCAAAACTAACATCTTATTGAATAGAACTGTAAGTTGAAAGAACTGCTCATCAGTTGAACATTTTTGCAATCCAAGAGTCAGTCCTCTAAGGTTTGAAGAAGTTAAAAATAAGTTTTCAAACATTCTGAACTGTCATTAGGAGTAGAGTTTTTCCTCGCAGCACTGCAGTTGAGCCTCATGTTTGTCTTTTATGCTAACTGCAGTGGGAACTGAAATCCACGCAGTGTTAGTACCATGCTCTCTGACCTCCACATCTTTCCCTTTTACTTCACTTTTTCTCACACAAGAATACACACACACCTCTCCCCTCAGTGCCACTCAGTGTTGTCAAAACAGAGTGTTTGGGGACCGTCCACAGCAGCAGGGCACCCACTGAACTAGCTTCTACTTCACCTTTAATATACACAAATATATACAAAAACAAACATACTTCTGAAATGTTTTGGTAGCCATTTAAACATTTTCCCTCTCAGTTTACATCATTTAATGTCTCCAGACTCAAGTGTCCCAGGGTTGTTGTGCTCTTTACATTAAGTCTTTAAGTCTTTCTTTAGGGGAGGACCTCTTGTGTGGGAAAATGTTTCTTCACTGACACGGAGCATTTCCTGGAGCCTGGCTCACAAATGCCAATAGCCTCAACGAAAGCATCAGAAGATAAGATTTGTTAGTCTTGGCGCAGCTTCAAGATCACTATTGTCGTGTAAGAGTGATGAATGGAAGAGGCAAATAATAACACAGCACCAGAACGAGATGAGACGCAGAAAGACAAACAAAAGACGGAGCCGACAGATGAGAAAACTGTCAGTGTATGTAGGAAAGCAAGAGGAGAGCTTAAGCAGACACGGAAGTCACCGCAGCTGATGATAGCAATGATGCTGATCATAATGATCACGCCAAAGCTCAAGACGGACATTCACAGATAAACAGCGGCTGATATCACAGTCCACCTTGCTTTTGTCTCATGCCAAGTGTCTGTTAAGCTGCACAGAACACCTCACCTAATCATTTCCATTTCTCTCTCAACACTTAGAGCTTCTGAGTAAATGCCATGTGTTTGCATTGTAAACATAGCTGGGGATATTGTCCTCATCATTTATACAACCTACAACCCGCAGGGCAACACAATTTATCTTGAGCAGCAGTGGGGACAGATTTGAGAAATGGTCCTTATTGTTAGTGGGGGTTGCTGTGATGAGAATGAAAAAGAAGAGTGTGTGTGTGTGTGTATGTGTGTGTATGTTTCTGTATTTCAACCTCACTCACTTGCTGATAATTAATAGGCTCTTTACATGAGGAGACAGCACCACTTATTGAGCACATAGGGCTGCAACTACTTCATTAATCGATAAAACAAGTAGTTTGTATTGTAAAACAGTAACTGTTCAATGTTCAAATAGCCCCAGTTTTTGCCTGTCATGTATCATCATTACTCACTTACATGAATGTCAGACAAGAGGCAACACATCTTCACATTTGAGGAGCTGCACTCATTAAATGTTTTTTGCTTGAAAAATGTGTGGGCCAAAGACTAATGAAAGATCAGAGTTGTTACTCATTAGTATTCTATCAACTGACTGATAATCAATCACCAATCATTTCGGCTCTACACAGGACACAGGAACTGAGCCAACAGGACAACCTTTCACCTCAGAAGTTGTAACACCTGTAACTCACATCAAGCTGTTGTAAGTTTGCTCATCTTTTTTAAAAGCTGTTCATGATCTTTTCCACTTTGCATGCGGGCCATCAAATCCCTTTTTTCTTAAATTAAGAGTAGAGGATCTGATCATTTCCCGCGCGCAAAGCATCGTGTTTGATTAATTTCACAGAAACAAACACCATGTTGGTGATGTCAGTTTGTTCCGTTTATTTCCTGGCAGAAATTACAAATTGTTGAGTGTTACTGACAAAAGGCTAAATTAATTTTAGCATGATCTAATGAATTAAAGACAATTGGGCTTAACATTCTTTATCCTCTCCGCGCAAGCAATTGTTTTCTTTTTTCTCTCTGATCTAAATCTTGACACATTTTCCAGCTAAAATGACACTCAGCCTCCTTGTTCGACACCTACCTGCATCACAGCTTTAACGGTGACAAGAGAGACGACATAGGTGCATATCTTCTCTCCATTACGCATCACCTGACCCATGATGAAGAGCATCGGCGTGGCGAGGGCGAAAGACGCGCACCACATGGCGCTGATGAGCTTCTTGGTGCGGCTGCGGGACATGATGCTCTTGGCTTTGAACGGGTGGCAAATGGCCATGTAGCGCTCCACGCTTAGGCTGGTGATGTTGAGCGCGGTGGCGTAAGAGCAGCTGTCCCGGAGGAAGTAGTAACCCTTGCACACGGCGTCCCCGAACACCCACGGGTGGTGGAACCAGATGAAGTTGTAGAGCTCAATGGGCATGGAGAGCACAAGGATGAGCAGGTCGGAGACTGCGAGGCTGGCCAGGTGGTAATGCACGGTGCTCTGGAGGTTCTGCAGGGTCCTTTTGGTGAACAGCGTGTAAAGGGTGATGGAGTTCCCCAGAGAACCCACAGCAAACAGAGCCACATAGATGACGGTGACTAACACCCTGGAGTAAACGTCAGTGTTGACTTCCAAGTCTTCCTCCTCCGGTTTGGAAGTGGTGGTGGTGTTGTCAAATAGGAACAGCGAGTGATTCCCAAACACTCTGTGCGCTTTCGCGCTCAAGCCGGACAAGTCGCGCTGTAAGAGCGTTAAGTTCAAATCCATTATGCCTCTCGGTGTAAAAACATGTAAACAGGTAGTTTAAACCGTTTCAAATCAATAGAACTATGTTGTCTTTTTACTTGTTTATCAGCTGGACTTGAACGGATTCAGTCTGTGGAAGTCGGAGGAGAGCAGCTTTTATATTTGGCACGACGGGAGGCGTTCTTGCCATTGGATCTGCTGTGATGACGCACAGCCATTCAGTGAATGGGGTACTTGCCATTTTGTCCGTTTTTTTCCGTGGAAACCAAAAATAACGCATAGGAAAAAACAAATCGAAGATCACTGGCATTTCATTTCAGGTACAATTTCTACAAGAGACGTGTTATTCTTTTGCTTTATTTAAACCAAGAACCCCTCTCTCTCTTTCTTTATCATTATGTGTTTGTGCGTCAGGCTTCTCGCTTTCTCATTCTTTCTCACTCAGGACCAGAGGGGCAGAGAAAGCACTAGTGGAGACCTGTGGCATATTAGATAGTGTCTTCACTGCTTCTGATCCAGTCTCAGTCAAAGAAATATTTGAAATATTTATTAAGTTTTTTTGTTGGACATGTCTCTGAAAGTTATTAACAGTCATTCTAAATGTGACTTTTCAGGCAAAAGAACTCACAGTGAAACCTATGAAGCATTTGTTTGTGCACTGCAGTGAAATATCATCTGTCCACTGAGTGATTCCGCTCTGCATGAACAACCCTGTGGTGATACCCTTCAGACTGTGAGGAAATGACCCTCTTAAACAGGAAATCTCTTCATGTTTCTGGTCCCAGGACCAGTGTCCCTTACTGTACAGAGTTCACTGTGCTTTGCTGACAGCCCGTCACAGAGGACTTTAACATACATCATTACTTATATGATCTGTCAGCTGGTCTCAGTTCAGCCTTGTTCCAGTTGCAGTTTTTTTTTTACATAAGGTTTTTCCAGATCTCATCCACTTTCCCAAAGGGTCAGTGGGGTTGTGATGGTAACCTTAAAAACGAGAGGAAAAAGCCAAGTTTACACATTTATTTCTAGTTTTTATTTACATTTAATTTCTTTTTAAGGGTTTAATCAAAACAGTGTTTACCGTGCACACAGTATGTTGGGTGTGTATTTTTTCCCCTGGCAAGTTTAGTAATATTGTCTGAAGGTTTCCTGTGTCTGCGTGTTTTGGAGTGGAATATTAGTGACAATTGTGTGTTTAACAATCACTATATATATATATAAAAGGATAAGACATATAAAATAAGTTTGGTATACATGGAATTGCACCCACCAAGAGTTTGTAATGCAATGAAAGACATATTTCTTGCTTGTGAAGTTTGTTTTTACGGCAGCATGTATAATCTGCAACATTCATGTTGATTGAAAATTCACTGAATTGTTTTTCTAAGAGACGAGATTTCCAAGCAACTTTGTGAACTTTTGTCTGTGAGTTAAAGTGAGTTTAAGGGAAACATTGTTTTATGATTAAACAAAACATTGTTAAATTTCAGTATCTTCTCTACTTCTGTCAGGATACTTGCTCTTGTCTTGCACTTGCAGTAACTGTATTATAAACATACGTCATTCATATTTTAGGATAAAAAGTGAAAGTTAAGTAGGTGAATGAATTATTATTAAAGCAGGATGTCTTAGAACAGACTGTATATGAAGTTGTTTATTAAGATGTTTAGTGACTAGTTACTGCTGCAGAAAATGAGTTGTATCATGAACCTCAGCATGATGGTAACAAAAAACTTCTGATGTCAGTGGAATCTGTTGGCCAGGTAACACTGAGGACGGTTTAACTCTCTCTCCCTTTTTTTTTTTTTACTTTTTCCTTTTTCATGACAGTATTTCCTGGGTGAACAACAGTTAATAAATGTTAAGATTCAAGATTTATTTTACTGTCATTTTACAACACATGTTTGAAAGATGAAAAGCTGTTGAAGTTCTTCTCAGTTGCCATTAAACCAGAAAATTATTTGAATGTATAAATAATTTTAAAATTCCTGAACATAGAAAATGGTTTTGAACATTTGAGTGCTAAGGATAGACTGAGAAATCTCACAATTTGGATAAAAGCTGTTCTTTAGTCTGGAGGCACAAAAGTGGATCCTTCACAGATGGCAGCGGACAGGCATCTCACCTCACCACACTGATGCTCAGTGATGCTCAGTAGATGGGTACCAAAATGTTCTGGGTGGTTTCAAACACCAATGACAGAGCCTTCCTGTCCTGGTCCATGCACATTTCATACCAGTTTGTGATCCTTCCAGTCAGACAGTTTCTATTTCTCCTCTGCAAAAGTTCACAAGAAAAATCCAGGGAACTATGCTTTCTAATCTTTCCTTCAAAAGTTAAATCATTTGCAGTGTGTGCTGGATATATGTGGATAACAACACAGATTCTTAACATCACTTATTAGTGAAATTCATCAAACACATTTTAAACTTTTATCAACTTGTGGATCTTGAAACACAGTCTTCTCTATTGTTGACATTAATCTCTCTCCGTAATGCACAACAGAAGGAAAAAACTTCAAACTCTTAAACAGAAAAGGAGACAGACTACATATGTCATGTGCTCCCCTGTGCATCAGCCTACAACTTGATGTGAACATCCAGCTATGCAGCTATCATTACTGTCTCCCTGTGTGCCTAGTTTTCTGTTCACATTACATTTAAATTGTTGCTACATAAGATGAGCCTCACACCAAATTTGTATTTTCTTGAAGAGATAGGAAATGTGTACTGCAGTGTGTAACAGGATTGAAATAACCCTGCATCATAATCGTGCAGTCCATGTTGTATAAGTGGACCGTGCAAAGCTGTCCGACACAATGAAAATTCTTTGGCTTGGTTTTTCACCTGACAGCAGCAATGTAAGATAAATGGTTCCTTGGTCAAAAGACTGAAGATCTGCTATCTAATCTGAATTCCTCATTTTGCAGTCATTTCCTTTGCTGCTTAAAGTAAACACGCCCGTCCCAGAACATATACAGTTAATGTACACATCTGAATGGAAAACTCACGAGAGGAAACGAAATGCACATTTAAATAAGCAGTACGATTTTGTTTTGAGTAAAACCCTTTCCTGTTTGTCCATCACTACAAACCCTAAATGAGATTAAATCAAATAAGTTTAAGATAGAGTTTTTATGTGCTGAACAAAAGAAGAATGCACAATTGATGTACCGTTTGATTCACTGCTCCTTTCACACCCTCCTCCCTGTAGTTTCAGGCTTCCTGTTGAGACTCTGATGCTCAAGCCTAAGCTTAATAACCCTCATAACATCATCAGGTTTTTCTTCAAACTTTAGAAAGCTCCTTCAGAGCCGCAGACGACATGAGACAGAGTCATGCATAAAGTCAATTGAGTGTTCCATTAGCCTTTTCTGTTTAAAGATGGAAGTACAGTGTGGAGTATACAGAACCACTGAATTATAAACACAAGAATTCTACTCATACGTACATGAGCTATAATCTGTATGAGTAGAATCTTCTCTCATAAATAAAACACATTTTGTGGAGAGAGGATATTTTCCTGCTGTCAGACATACCTCATCTCAGCACATCTCTGCAATATAACCCTTTTTAAAACAATTACACCTCTTCATGTTGATAGCCTGTCATGAAACTCCCCCGACACAGCACCTTTTCAATTATAAACAACACAGACTTATAATTCAGACCCTGCTTTGGACTTTCTTGTTCTTAGAGTTATAGTTTTTGACCCCTGTGCATCCAAAAAGTGTGTTTTACACATTTGACAACTGGCCTTCAAGAGCTGTTAGCTGCTGTTAGCTAGCTGTCAGCTTCAGCCGTGGCATGACTGCATATTGAGGTTGTCTGACAGAGTAACAGCCTGGCTCCATGACAGCACTGGTCCTTGGTCACTCAGTCTACCATTACCTTTCAAGAGATAGAGATTACTATGATTTTTCTTTACATTTATTCCCCCATTAGTCCCCATCCACATTTCTTTACTCTCATTTATTCCCCAAAGGGTAAACTGTAATAGCTTCTGTTATCACCTCTGTCTCTGAGTAAGAGGCATAGTAACAGCACTGAATTAACATTTGTGTAAAACAGGGAGCTAGCATGTCAGAGCACAGGTGTGTAGTGTTTTGACGATGTGAAGCGTGACCCACCAACAGGAAATTGCAGAAAATTGTGAAACAGCTGGCAACAGCTAGCAGCTAACGCAAAGAATAAGTTTAGAAATTACCAAGGTCTTGGAGATTCTTACCCTTCAGACAGTAATAAGATAAACTGCTGCATATGACAAAGAGAGTAAGTTAATGCTTTTGCAACATTCCACCATTATTATGGTTAAAAATGAGCTGCCTGACTTTGCTGTCATTCGCCACATCAGACGCCTTTGCTTTTTTATGTCTCGCCCATCATCAAGGGCCACATCAGTCATCATTAGGGGCCACATCAGTGGCATGTTTTCTAAAATCACAGACTGGGGCAGCATTATGCTGACTCCTTTTTTTTCAGTGAAAAAAAAATACAGCTGTATTGTGTAATCTCTGAGTAGGAAAAGGCTCTAATGAGCAGTGATCTGCTGGCTTTTGCTCCAGCACCACATCATGTTCCCCCCACAGAGCTGGGGACTTCTCATTTGGCCTCAGTACCTGTAAAACTAATAACACTTTCATCCGCCTCAGTGGTCTTTTACATATTTTGCTGATAGTTAATAATACCAACACACTATCGTGAACACAGTAAGGAATGGAAAACATGTCTTTTTAATCTTTATTTTAAATGTGGAAAAAAGGACATTTACAACTCTTTGGCACCTTTGGCAGCACACACTATGGGAGTCACTGTTTTAGACTTTAAAGATAATATCTGTATGGTATTTCCTTGTTTTTTTTTCTGTTTCCTTCTTTATTTAGTTAGTGTATAACTAAAAGAAGAGCTTTATCTTTGAAACACAGCAAAACAAACAACAGTTCAATGATTCCTGTCATATCTGTGGCCTCGGCAGCACTCTCACTAACACCATTGCCATGAGGATGCTGAGTGATGCGTCAGACTGTCATTTCTGTCAGTGCAAAAAGCATATTCTTCATGAGATAAATCATCCTAATAAACTTCTCTAGAGTTCCTGTTGACTTCGGGTTATTCTAAATGTTAATATGATTATGTGACTAAAAATGTATTTTGTTTTTTGCAGTTTTCCATTAGCTTTGTTTATATAAAATTAGCTGCCATGCTGACTTTTATTTCATTGCTATTTCTTCATTGTGTCCAAGTGAACCTTTAAAGATAAAAGACAGAGTCTTCAGAGATAATAATTTCTGGTGTAGGGTACTGCCAAGACTAGAGCTTTAGGTTTCAAGAAACTAGTTATGAAGAAAAGTGGAATCAATTGCAATTGCTGATGTTATTGTTTTTTACAGTTTAAGTAAATAACAAGTAAATAATTCAGCAAGTAAACAAAATTTACCACTACTGGTCTTCTCTTACATTTTCTTCTTCTTTGTCAATTCCTTACATGTCATCCTATCAAAAAGATTACAGTAAGCTTTATCCATTCAGTACCTGTAACACCATATTTATGATGACATAAAATAAGAGAAATGAACATAAGGTGACATAAAAAAATGAGCATGTCAATAATTTTTTTTAAAAAGATGCTTAGAGTTCTTATATAAAACTGTTGCAACCTGAGTTTATGAAAATTGTGCTCTGGCACTTCAGAGATGAAGTCGATTTGTTTCATAGCTTTAGTTCATGAATCACTGTGTGTAAAGAGTTGAGAGCTCTGTGGGGACACCATGCTTCACACAAAAGGCTTCATAAAAGTTATCAGTCAGATTATAAAATCTATTCCATTGTTCAATAGTAGCAAGAGGAGAAATGTAATATATTTTTTATTAGAAATTGCCGCTGCATGTTAAGTAAGATGGGGGAATGCTTGGACCTTTATTTTAATGTGAATTTCAAGCATTTACACCAGCATTACACCAGCTCAGACAGGACACGATGAATAGATGACAGTTTAGCTGTTAAAAATCCTCTGATCTTTGTAGCTGTCACCATTTGAAAAGGAACAGAACTGCAATGTCTTTTTCAATTGCTGACACAGATTAATGTCTAACGTGACACCAAAGTTTCTGAGATCAGTTGTGACATTTATATCCAGATAAAGCGGCTCAGTAACTTAGGAAAATGTGCTTAAATGGGTCATGACAAGAGATTTTTCAGCTTTTCTTTGCATAAAGTTCTGGTTTATTCACCAGTGAATAGCTCTTGACTTGTTACAACGATAACTTTAAGGTTGGCTCTGTTCTGTACAAGTGTCCCAATAAGTCATGACAGTGGGAAAGTGAGTCGGCTACATGGAGTTTAGCCATTCTTAATTCTGTTTCGATCTGTGATTTTATTACTGTGCATGTCAAAATATCTCTTCACAACAGAGTTTGTGTCTGAATCAACTTCTACTCCCAGTTCACCGAGGACAGTATAGAACTTTATTTCAAATGTGTTTATGTTTTTAATAATATATCGAAAATATGTCAACATTAAATCATACTCTCTATGCATATGCATGTATAATAATTATAATAAATGCTTATAATTTTCACAATAAAACTTCAAAGTTCTAAAGTACACAGTTTCTAGTAAAATAAAGAAATATTTATTAAGATAAATAGCAATATATTTCTAAAGTGAACAAAAATTACCCATCTCTATGCTTAAAGATGGTTCAGGGGTTTTTCAGACATCTTGGTCACCACTGGTTACACTTGTATTTGCCATAAAACTGTTAAATTCAGGAGGAGGAAGACGAGAGTAAATGAACTTTGCTTATATGCTTTAAAAATCCCTCTTATTCAACCCTACAAGTTCTTTGAGCTGTGGCACAAAAGCAGTTAGAAATGTGATTATATTTGACTTGATTAAATCAAATGTATTGCAATGTAATTTATCAGCTCTATGACTTCACACTAAATTGTCCATATTTTAACGTAAGCACTTTTGAAAACTGTCCTCTTTCATCTTCTATTATCTTTCTGTTCCTTTGTTCACTCTCTCCATTCTCCACTCTGTCCTCTCATCTTTCACTCCCTACACTTTTATGTTCCTCTCCCTCAAAACATCTCCCTTTTCTCATGTCACATCTTGTTTCCAATCTTCCATTCCTCCGTTTATTTTCATTACCATCTTGCTGGCAGATGCTCAAAAGTCATTTATTTGCAAGTCAAAGTAAAATCTCAAGTTGTTGGTCACAAGCTCAAGTCAAGGCTCAAGTATCTTATGGTTTTATAAGTATTCCATAAATTGTATCATCTGCTGCATGTCACTGCAGAGCTGTATGTAAGCATATTCAAAATTCAAAAGTATAAAAGAATTCAAAGCACATACTAATGTATAATCAACATTTTTTATGTATTAACATCCAGTATTAGTATTACTTGGTTGCTTAGTACATAACAACTTAAAAGAGACTTTTGCAAAACAATATGTAAAAAAGCACAATCAAAGCTTCTCGTTAAGTTATTAACTGCATTTTGCCTTTTGATGTGAATAAACAGCTGAAGTTTAGAAGGGTTCAGGTCTTACTTAAAGAAAGGAGACAATTTGGTCTGTTTCTGGGTTATAACATAGCTAATATTTTTTATTATTTTTAACACTTTATGTAATAAAACCCAACCCCTGGGAGAAGAACTCAATCATTTTATCTGAAAATAGTAAGAATGGTCAAGAATGGAATTAGACTAACGTTACTCAGGATTACTAGAAAATACTGATGACATAAAAGGCACACAGTAACTGTAGTTTTTACACAGTTTTTTTATTTTACTACAGCAAATATTATGCAGTTACACTGGCCTGCCTGTTTATGACAGTTTAAACACATTTCCTGGTCAACAATAAACTTGTAATGGATGTGGTTTCGGATCTGTAATTGAGGGACTGAACTGCAGTTGATTAGACATCTGCACACCACTCAGTATTTCACAATCTCCCAAAACCAACAGCAGCAGTTACTGCATCAGTAAAAACCTGGAGGGAGTCCAAGCACGCCATAAAAAAAAAAAAACCTTATAAAAAAAAAAGACATTTCATTTGTCACATAGCAAGGACCAGAACTGCAGATCTGAGTAACAGTGTTGTCTCACAGGTATCAAGTTTTTTTTTTAGATTTTAATCAAATTTAAACAATATTATGTCATAATTAACTAACCCAGATAATGTGAATAGCAAGTTAAGGTGGGCTTTCACAGTCAAGTCATTCTTTATTTATAAAGCACAGTTTGAGCAACCACAGCCAAGCAAAGTGCTGCGGAGGCTTAGAACACAATATAAAATACCAAATATGAATAAAATAGAAACACAATAAAAACACAATAAACAGGAGTGTAATAAAAGGCAAAAGTCACAGATGTCTCTTGGAGAGAATGGAAGCAGCAGGCCAGTATTTGTTAGCTGCTGATGTGATGTGTTTGATGTGAGGCAGCTTGTCTTTTGGCAGTGAAGCTTGAATTGGCAGAATTATGCCAAGAAATTTTACATGTGTAAAAGAACACATCATTTTCTTTTTCTGACAAGAACATAACAAACTCATGAAAAAGGCTTTCAACCTTGAAGATCCTGCAACCTGGCAGAGAGGATTAAATATCAACCACTGAAAGCAGCTGAGCCTGTTTGCTCATAATACTGCTTTAAAGAGCCATGAAGTACTCGATGAGCTTCTTTCAAAGGAGGTTATGGGCAGACTGCAGGGTTTGAAGACATGGGTCATTTTTGACCTGCTGGGAATCCTTGAACTTAGCCAGAGGTTAGGTAAATAAGAAAGCATCTGTCAGGATGAGTGGACAGAGCTTTGGACAGAGCTGGAACATTCGCTGGAGCTAAAGGATGCCTCATGTTTATTCCCCCTATTTTGCAGGATGGAGCATCATAAATCCCACAGAGCGTGGCTCACACAGGTGGCTCTCTGCACACCAGCTACACACAAACACACACAAGTTCACTGATAGGAAATGTACAAACATTGTTGTTGAGATTAATGCAAATATATCCTATCATTAAGGAGATTAAGGAGACTTATATCCTGAGGGAAATTCAACCTGTCTCTTTGAAGGGTAATTTACAGAGTTTCTGGAGTTTTCTGATCAGGGCTGGAAGGTTCATGTAGGGCATTTTTTGGACAGAGAGAATTCAGAGGGAACCCAGATGTAGGAAGCTAGACTTTTATGGCTGGTTAAATGTTTGCTGATTTAAGCAGGTTGATTGTTTTATTAACTCCAATTATTGTTTTTTGCCAAAGCTGTGGTGTATGTCCAGAAATCAGAAACTAAATTGGTCTGCAGAGGGCCACAGTAAGACGGAGCAAGAGTTAAGCTGTCTCACGGATAAACTTCACATATGGGGATTTTGGGTGCATTGATTTGTGACAAGGTTATAGTTTGTTAATAATCTTAAACTGCAATTTTGAGAATTACAGAAAAATCACCACAAGCCACAAGTATTTACTTACTAGATTCAAAACCGGACAGAATCATGCCATTAGTGTGTAGAGCAGTGCAGCAGGAGCTGATGGCCTGAGCTAGATCGTTGCATGGTGTCACTTTATTTTTTGGCAGGCAAAACAAACCAAGATTAAAGAGGCAGCTGAGGACCAGGTGCCAGAAACCTAAAGACTTCCATGTCTCAGTGGAGGGTCAGACACAAGATTACCACACCAGTTCTTAGCATGTACATCTGCAATGTGCTCATGGTGTACGGCACGCTCTTTTCCTCAGCATTTGGTTACTCTACCTAGTTTGTCCCCATTTAAAAAAGTGGACCACAGTTTGTTACACTTAATATTATCGGAAACTAGTGTGGTCTGAGTAATAATGCTTTTAATGAACGTTTTTTTGCTTTTTTATGAATGTTGTTCTCTCTTATACAATTTCAAAGTTCATATCTTAAAAAAAATCTAATCATTTAATGTGCTTCTGCAGGCATGCAAGCAAAGAAGGAAGGGAGACATTAATTGTTACTGTCTGATCATCAGCTCTGATGATGATGACACATGACCCATACTTTGTTCTTTCCCGTTTGATGTGTAATTTCTCAGACACAAATATTTTCTCTGTTTCATTGCTTTGCAGCGCTCTATTCTCCTTTCATTTTTTCCCCAAAGTGTCTGGGCAACACTCTGGTGATAAATTAGGTTTGTCCTCAACCCAGCAAGTACATCTATAATAGAGCTTTGAATGGTGGGTAAGCTTGAGATCGTAGATACAACACCAAGCTGTCTGGGAACAAATAACTCTCACATAATTGCAGAATGTGCTTCACCCAAGTCATAACTCAGACTTACCTGCTGTCTCCAATCAAACGATGTTGCTCATACATAATTTAAAATCTTTTTTACTACCAAGACTTGTGACACTTTTTTAATGTTTTCCAAAGTTAAAAAAATGTTCTTTCTTTTTAAAATATCAGTATATTATCCTGGCAGGATAATATACTTTCTTGTTGAATGTCTTTTGTAACTGATCAGCTAATGTTATTAGATTCTACAAATCTTTCTATTTAAAAATGCGTATTAATCCATTCTTCCTTGTAGCAGCTGATGGATGGTAGTATTAGTCATGGCATGGCTTGCCAAATGGATAAAATCATGGCATCCCTTTGTGGTAACTCTCTTTCTTGTGGAAATCATCTGTTGGCTAGCATAAAAGTAGTCCTTCCTGGATTAATCTCACATGACTGTTTTTGTCCAGGAGCTGACTGTCCCCATGTCTACAAGGTTTGTAACTGCACTTTTCAAAATCTCAAAACCCTGATCTCTACAAAATCAATTTGCTGTGATATTTACAGTATCAGGATCACATGACCATTGGTAAAAAAAAAAAAAAAAAAAAACTAAAGTAAGTGTTTAATATGAAGCCTTCACAGCTAATCCTGATTTACTTTTTCAAAAACTCGTATTGGTGCAATAAAGGATTTTTTTCCAGACAGTCTCATGTCATTATTATCTGTATGAAAATGCTGTTTGAACTTTATCTCTTGTCTCTTCTGTTAACAGATGCTGTTGTTTCTGAGTTTCCGCTAACAAGTGCCTCTGATGTGTGAGCTGCCATCAGAAGCAAGTGTAATGAGCAGTTGGGGCAAAAAATAAACAGAATGTGTGATATGTGTGCCTCTGCATTGTTGGTGGGAGTGGGAGGTGGTGCAATAAACTATGGTTTATCAGGCACACAGGATCATAACAACAGACTGCACACCTGTTTATGACTTTTTTCAGCAACACAACATGACGCATTTTCCATCCAAAGCCATTAGCCTGCACTTCTATAGGCTGTCAATGAGTCACACACTGAAACTCTGAACTCACATAAAACTGGCTTGATTTTACAATAGAGCCTGAAAAAACCTTTGTATTTATCATTCATCTCACTCACCAATACAACAGAAACTTCTGTGCAAAACTAGCCTTTAGTAGAAGCTAAAATCTAATCCTCCAGCTTTCCTTCTTGTGATGTTGAACATTTTCTACATTTCACTTTTGTAATTTCTGCAGCATATGACAGTTTTTCTCCCTATGTTGGTGATCTCCCTATAAGCTTTTTCTCACACTGTCCACCTCAGTCCTTTTTTCACTCATTCTCTCTTCCTTCAGTCGTCTCTCTCTCTCTTCCATAATGCTCTCAGACTTTTCCAGCCTCCCTCATCTAACCCACAGTAACCCCTTTCCATCCCGTCCCAGGCACTTGACCTTTCCCTCCAACCTCCTCAATTGTTTCCATTTTTCTTCATCAGCCATGTTGTTACTTACTTGCCTTTCCCCTCCCATTCACTCACCCATTTCAACTAATAGCCCCGTAGCACATACTATGCCAACATGTAACCCATCTGTTTTGAACCTAAAGCTTGGAACTTTAAATATCTGCTGCCTCTGGGGATTTGCTTGCCTTTTTGGATTGTTTTTCAGGTTCTGACCCTTGTCTGCCTCACTATTCTGTTAGCTTTTGCATCTCTGTATAAGAAAATAAATCCCTTAATTGAACCAGTCTGCCTGGTTGCCTGCATTTGGGTTCTATCTTTGTTTCCACTGCTTCACCGGCGGTGACAGCTTTCAATCAATCAGGTTTAATAAAACCACATTTGCCCACACCTTATGATAATGACACTACAATAACAGCATAATAAAATCAGATCAAAGAAAAATTTCCATCTTAAAGAGAAATTATAATACATAGCAGACTCATCTGTAGTGTTTTAGATAATGGGATTCAAGATGAAGTGAAGGAGCTGTAATCAGCATTAGCAAAGTGTTTCACCAGGATCTCAGAGAGTAAAAATGAAAAAGAAAAAGAGAGAAAAATATGAACTCTTGCGTTTTAGAAAGTCAGACAAAATTAAGGCTACCTGTTGTGTTTTTGTAACATTAGGGGACATCATGCAACAAGCTCTCAAAAGTCAACACAGTTAAAAAAAATTGCTTAGAATCCAGTTTATAAGTCATTAGCATCTGAATGGCTTGCATTATTGTTTGTTTTCTTAGATAGTGTGTTCAGTGAAGCGTACACCAGGGAGTTACTGCAGCAGGCACAGCCTAGGTGCAGAAAATATTATGTCATATTTTTTATCCTTTTATCTAAACATAAAGACACATTTAATTTCAGTAAATACAAGCAAATGCAGAGGGAGGGACTCACTTGCACAAGGCCTCAACACATCACACTCCTTAACAAATTGTTACTTTTTTTCAGCATAAATGAGGTTCACATTCTTCTCAGGCGTTAAAATCCCCTCAGTGATGGCTATGGCTTCTCTAATCTGAGTCAGACTTGAAAGGAGCCTTACTGAAGTGCAATATTTATTGCACAGAGAGCTATAATAATAATAATATCTGACTGTTGTTGCTCATTATGTATTCAACAGTTGCACTAAAACGGGTGAGGGGAAGCTGTGAATGTCAAAACACTAAGCTTCTTGTGTAAGAGGCAAGATGACCTCCAGGCCTTTTATAAATGCCAGGAATAGGAATCCAATAATAGCTCATTCATTACATTACTACTGTTTATGAGCAGGCTTTGACTCTGAGACAGCGCAGCATGCCCAAAGTCTGCGAGCATCTGTTTCTCACTGAGGAGAGGGTGTGTGTTCAGGACAAATAGCAGCAAAATACACAAAACATCAGTCGTAACGGAGGTTCCACGTATCGTTACATTGTCCTGTTATTTCATTCAGTGTAAAAAAATGGACCAAAAAAATAAACATATTTGATTTTTTCAATTTTTGTGGGGGTCAAAAATGATAAATAACTGATTTCTAGTTTTCTTCACGTCTCACAGGAACATGTGGAATCAAAAGACACACCACAGTTGTTACGCTGCGCTCTCAGTGTTGCCAAAGGGCAGGTGATATACGATCAGTTCTGTACATGTTGTGTGTAGACACTGATGGAGGACTGAGGCTGCTGCTGCCCTGCTAATGCACTGCCTTTCCTCTGTGGGCTGTGTAGATACTGTGTGATCCATATAGAATGAAAAGCTCTGGTTGGCAGTGTTGGTTTGTCAGTTTACAGCTTCTGGATTGGTAATGATTTACAGCACTACAAACACTCGTGTTCCTCAGGATGAATTGTTATAACTTCAATGTTCCAAGTGACACAAGGTCCAGTGTGTAGGCTTAAGAGGAACCTCCTGGCAGGAATTGCATATCTTTTCTGTGAATGTTATCATTAGCTCTGTTTTCTCTACCTTAAAATGAGCTTTCTATGGCTATAGAGAGGGCAGGCACGAATGTCTGAAGAACATCGGCAGCAGATGCTCACAAGCAGTGAGGCCAAAATATTTAGTCTCCTGAGTAATAAAATTACTTGGACCTCCTGCTTAGCATAGCTTTCATATTATGGACCAAAAGGCAAGCACACCAGAGATTTCCAGTGACTGGGCTGGCTAACCTCCAGTTAAGCCCTCTTGAATGGGAATGAAATAAACCTACCAAAATTATTTTTTTTTAAGACTTTCCAAATGTTAGCAGATGGGGTTGTGATGTTCCAAAAAAAGTGCTTTACTAATACATCATATGACAAGTAATTACATGGTTCTGCCACATTTTAAAACTGGTACCAAAGCCAGGGTCCTCTTGGCAAGTTCATGCTATACAACCACGTTTCTATGCTAACACAGGACAGACAAACAGGCCAGTTAGCAAATGTTAGTGACTAACATGCTAAACTAGGATGATGTCCAATGTATGTTAGCTGCTAAAAGTTGGCACATACGTATTATTGTTGTATGGTAGCATGCTGATGTTACCATTTAGCTCAAAGCACCACCATGTCAAAGTACAGCCTAACAGAGCTGTAAGCATCACTAGCTGCGCTTTTGTATTGAAGAGACTGTAAAATTTAAATCTCCCTCTTAGACAATATGGTCAAAATCCAAAAATCTGTGCTTGTGGTCTTGTTTCAACCACAAAGCAGAATAGTCCTCAGGGGATTTGTTTTTGACTCAGTATCATTACTGTAAGCATAATAATTAGTCATGGAATGTATGGTAAGTTTAAATATGCACACAGGTGTATTGCATAGGGTACAGGCCATCAATCATCACTAGTGTATCTGATAAAAAAATTAAAAATTCTAATCATGTTCTCCATTTCACTCTGGGTGCTACAGTGAGGTACCTGTGCATGACGGTTCCCTACTTCAAGATGAGAACACAGACATTTCCATCGTTGATACCTGATAAACAAGAGAAGCCAAATCTTGCTCTATGTTGCAAAAAACAGCAATGCAGATTGTCTTGGAATTGTGCATCTCCACTTGTGCTCTAAAGAAGGGTTCATTTTAAATCATAGAGAAGCCTGAACGTGTCATTAGCACTCTGTCCTTTAATATGTATTGCAGGGTAGCCAACAGTGGCGGTTTGTCAATAGGGGGCGCTGGGGCGCCGCCCCCACCAAAATTCAACAGAAGAATTCTACTTAAACATAGCAGAATTTTTCATTAAATTAAAAA
>JAPZDY010000002.1:3291649-3305480 GCA_029783645.1 Ctenochaetus hawaiiensis
TCAAAAACAAAACCAAAAAAAAAGTGACTTAACATCACCCAGTCAGGTAAATAATTATTACCAATTGTAGTAAAATTTTGATATTAGTTATTAATTACTTTTTGAGAATTTATGATTATGATTCACTTTTTGGTACTAAACACAAAGATTAGCTTAAGGGAAATGAGAATCCTGAACCAAAGCTTTGATTTTAACTTGATTGTGTTGCCAGATAAAAAGGTGCCTTGGTTCACCCAAAAGCTTTAAGTCCGGGGTGCCGGTTTAGCTCGATCGGTAGCGCAGGCGTCCCATGTACGGAGGCTTAGTCCTCCATGCAGCGGTTGTGAGTTCGACTCCGGCTCCGACCCTTTGCCACGTGTCATTACCCCCTCTCTCTGTCTCCCCCCTTCAACTCTATCCTGTCAAATAAAGGCCATAAAAGCCCAAAAAACTATTAAAAAAAAAAGTTTTAAGTCCCATCCCATAGCTGTAATGCCGGGCCCTTTATTGTATTTGTTATGAGATACTCAGACACAGATATTGTCTTTTTCTTATTTAACCAAGTCAGCAGAGATTAGTTCATTGATGCCCAATGGACTGATGTCTTACAAAGGTTAGTGCAGGAGAGTCTCACATTTACCAGCTGTGGACTATAAGTGCTACTGAGTATTACAGTCTCTGTCACATAACAATGAAAGGGATATTAATCACTGCCACACAACAACTGCCTGTGCACATCACTGCCTTTATCATTAAGCAACACAGCACCATATTAATAAGAAAATCAGTTTATGCCACAACAAAAGACTGTGTCTGTTTCGTTCAGCTAATACAGCAGCAAAAAAAACTTCTGACAGACAAAGGAGTGAATGTGAGGAGGCACAAATTGCCATGGACTTGTGGGGCATGAAGGAAAAGCTCCTTCAAAGTTTTCACCTTGAGTCTTAACTTGCTGAGTGGATGTGAGGTGTTCTGTCCTAAAGCGTGCGTGTGTTGTCTTGTTTTCTAGCAGATTTTCTACGGATAACAGCAGCTTTATGTTTTCCCTCCAGTCTTTGTTCCATCTGATGTTGTGGAAGGTCTTTTTATTAGCCACATCACAGTAGTCATTTTAAATTTTGGAGTAAAGATATATAGTATTTTCATGATTTTAAAATCTGTTTCTTTTGCTGCATCTTCTTGTTTTGTTTTGGGGGTTTTTTTTGCAAGCAACAGTGCATCAAGCCATTTTCATTTAATTCTGACTAGCTCTTATTGCTCCTCTTGTCTCTCCATTCTGAATATTTATGAATAAATAAGATCTCAGGCTGTATACTGGTGATTTTACATTTGTCAAATTGACAATGTTTGTTTGGATCAGCAGTCTGGAATGCTGTATTGTTAGCATTAGCAGGTAAAGACACCCGAAGAGATGTTTAATGAGCCCTGGGAAATGTCAACCTTAAAATGCAGTGGCAGTCAAAATGCAACTCAGAACCTGAGAAAATGCATGGAAATCAACAAAAAAAATACAACCAAATATAGAAACTCAACATGCAAACAGTAAAAGACTGAAAAGGTCACAACTAACAGCATCTGTACATTGTGACAAATGACAATTTTCCAGCAACGGCTCAGAGCTCAGTTGACACATACATTTGTCTTGATAAACTGTTCTTTCTCAGCATTTACATACATCAAATATCTCCCCTATACTTCAGCTTCATTGTTGGCATTTGTATTAACAGCTTCTGCAGGACATTTCTTTATTCCTCAATCATCCTTTCATCTGTCTCTCCATCTTTGGAAAAAAAATCCCTGTAATTTATATTTATATCTCCGTTATCCTTCTTCAATCTTCATAAATCAGGCCACTTTTTTCGTCACTGCCATTTTCTGCCTGCTTCAAAACATCCACTGTCATCACATAGTTTTCCTATCTTGAGTGGTGTTTTTCAGACTTTTTTTAACCATTCATTTCCTCACAAAACCATCTAGCTCTCTTTCTTGCCAACTTTAGCCTTGTTAAAATGTTGAAATGCGGCCTGATTGCCAAAAAAACATCTCACTCACACAATTGGTGTTGATCAGACATTCAGATCAGTAGAAAACTGATTAGCCTTGAGGTTGAGGGGTGTTGCAAGGCCACGGCGATTATTAAAAGTGGTCGAAACATAAGAAAATAGTAGAAAGAAGTATTGTAGTTGTAGAGATAGTACTTCATAGAGAGAGTGTCAGGATCTCCTCCTGTCGTCCAATAACTCACTGACTTCTCTGCTGTTTTGTGATGACACTTTCTATTTTCTTTGTCTCCTTCCTGGTTTTCCTGTTTTAATTTGTTTATTTTCTGATTTATCACACATTTCCTGTCTTCTCCACTGATGAGAGCCACCACTTCCTGATTTCCAGTGCCTCAGAGGAGACCACTCTCTGTGAACTGCAGAGCCCTTCACCAGCTCAGAGTCTGGTTCTCTGTCCTGTTCCTGCTGAAGATGACAGAGAACCTGAGACTGTCTGTCTCCACATTTTGCCTCTAGAAAACAGGGCTGACAGCTTCATGTTGAAGGGCAGACCCCAGGCAGAAAAATAAAAGCTTGTTCAGCTGGATCTTTTCTGTCCTTTTTGCAGCGTCTGCTGGAAATCAGGCTCTCTGAATTCACAATCAAAGCTCTTTTTAAGCATTCTCAAGGGGGTTGGGAGGCTGTTGAAGTGTGTCTCTGCCCCTTAATGGAAACTGCCACTGGTGAGATTTGTTCAAGTCTCTCTTTGAGCCTCTGGAGTGCTACTTGTTCATTAGAACAGCTTCACTGCTTACACTGACCTCAGCTATGAGTCATTTGTACTTTTAGGCCAACTGTTTCACAGGATTAGTTCATATTAGGGAGAATTAAAACAAAATAAGGATCAACATATGCAGGAAGCAGAAGTCATCTGAGACCTTAAGAAAGTCAGTGTAGAAAATCTGATTCTCATTCATAAAAGCAGAAAGTTGTGCTGAGACTATTTTCTCTAAAATCTCAGCTAAAAAAAGCAGCTTTGAAACTGGTCTCAAGCTGCTTTGACGAGTAACTAAAGTTACTAACTAAAGAGACATCAGAGGATTAAGAATGATTTACAGTAAGTAAATATCAGATCCTACTGTCTTTGTGACTTCTTTTAAAAAGCATGTAGGTCTGCAGTCGGCTGAGCAGGTGCAAGACTTTAAAATGTCCAACAGTAAGATACAGGGTCTGCATGAGTCAACTAAGAGTGGACAAGATATTCCATCGAGCTCTCTGATGTCTGGTAGAAGAGGTTGCCTAATCTTTGTGACTTTATTATAAAAATATTCAAGAAATTACTCATATTTTCAGGAAAGGCTTCAGCAGAGCAATAAGCTGAACTGGTCACTGAGGTGATTTGTCACATCTGCACTCTGCCTCTCTGCATCCTGTAAAATGTCTCTCATCCTCAGCAATCCAGTGAGAAGGATGGGATTGAGATTTTTTTTATATTGAATAGGTGCTTTGGAATATAAAATGTCAACACAGTTACAGGTAAATAAATTTAAAGGTTTGTCAGCAGATCTGAAGTGATAAACAGAAGATTGAGAGGTTTGCAGGTAATGTGTGCTTGGTAAAGAAGGTAAGCAGACCATAAATTTAGAGGGTCAGAGCTGAGTCAGTGACTTTTAGCTAGTGCAGGAGAGCAAAACTTCTCATTGCAAAACTGGCCAATATAAAAATAGATTCAAAGAGCTAAAACAGGAAGAAGAAGAAGAAGAAGAAGAAGAAGAAGAAGAAGAAGAAGAAGAAGAAGAAGAAGAAGAAGAAGAAGAACATGGACATTGCAATCACCAAACCTCAGGGAAAGAACAGAGTCATCAGGTGTGTGCCGGAAGTATGTGATCATTAAAAAAATCAATATTATTACACATAACTAAACCCTGACAGATGGAAGACTTATTGGAAAGTAAGCAGATGTTGATTAGGAAGAGGTCATGATAGCAATGAGGTTTCATCATACAGTAGTTCTTACAGGAAGAAGAGAAGCTCAAACAGGTGAGAAACAGCAGCTTTTACCAGAAACATTGTGCAGATAAATGGTCAACTAATCAGAAATGATTAAAAACAATGAAATGAATGTAATTACGAGCTTGTAATGTCATGATTAGCATAGTCGTTTCTGTTAATGAATAAAGCCCATCCAAATAAAAAAGGTTGTGCCCAGTCTAAAAGGTGTCAATGATACTAATCAAACTTTGCCCATTAGCATTAGAAAAAAATATTTATCCATTGCTGAAAGTTTGAAGAAGCAACTAAAATCTTCCGAGCTGCCTGACAGAGAGAATGAGAGAATTCAATTCTTCCCCAAGCCTTTTTCTCAAATTACCTAAAAACAGCTAAGGATACAAGGTCACACTGTTATTTGATTGATTTCCTGGTTTGGAAGCAATTTGTGCTGGTGTGTACTGTCACAGGATGCAATGAGAGATGAATGTCAATAGGAGCAGCAGGTTTAATAGAGTCCATTGTAACACCTTAAAGCAGCCTGTAAAGGCCCTGGCCAGCTTTACAAAGCTGATAATAGGTTCCCCTACAATTAAGATGTCACGTTGCTCCAGACAGAGAACTGCTGCTTGTCCAAGATCTGACTGACCACCTAACCAATGTGACCTGGTCTCTTTAGAGTTTTTATTATTGTTTTGAACATTGAGGGTTTCCATATCAGGATTCTGGTAAAAATGTTAAAGCTGACTCATTAAACAGCCATAAAATAGCACTTACAGTAGCGTTACAGTCAACATCAGAGACAGTGAATCTTCACAGGAGACAGTCTTCGCTGATTGCTGCAGTGTTTAGATCAGTGTTGTGTCAATAAATGTGATGAGATACTTTTAGCCCTCAGCTAGTCATATATCTGCTCAATGACCTTTAATTTGTCCTTCTTCACTGAACTACCAGCCACCTCATTACAGCAGCGAACAGAGATTCAGCTTTATTGATAGTTAGCTTTCTTTATGGGTCTGCTTAACCTGCTCAGATCACATGGCCTTAATCCTGCTGGAGTAGGTGCTGTTATTTCATTAAGGCATATGGGCAGGCGTTTGCATCAGGTTTGACAAGAATTAGAATTGAGCACTTAGCAGGTTGTGGGGAATTAGAAAGGCTGCAAGGTTTACAGCGTACAGTTATGGAGTCCATTAGCTGAGTTTATTTGTCCTGCATACTACTGTGTTTCTTCACTGCCACATGTGCTGGCCAACAACAGCAAACTCATAATAAAAGGTATCTTGTTTTAATTAAGACATTATCCATTATTATCCCTTCTGATTGGTATAACATGGAAAGCTGCAGCCCAATAAGGACCCTAAAATGTGGTTTGGTAAATATCAGACTGTCATCCTCCAAAGTCTTACTGATAAATGATTAGATTCCTGAATATAATCTGGACAAAACTGACTTATGTCAAATAGAAATGTTGTGATATACTTGTACTCATAATAACCCTGATATTTAAAAATGAAATATTAATGTTGTGTTACAGCACATATCATATTGTGTAAATACCACACAATTTCTCACATCATTGCCGTTTCTTTCTGTGTGCCGTAGGCTTAACACAGGCTACCATAATACTTAAAAAAATAAGTATAATTGTTACATATATTAATATATACATATATTTCTTACAGCCATAGCACATTTCCTACACCTGTGTTTCGAATGTAATTCATTTGCCAAAAAAGAAACAAAACAAACAATAAACAAGTTAAAGGTGGATTTGACTGATAGCTTTTCTTTTTTTTTTCTATAGATATAGATAATATCATTAAAAATATATCTTAGAGTCACTATAAAAATGAAAAGAAAACTGAATTTCTCCTTGCTGTTACATAAAGCTTCCCACTGCTAGTGTTGCTTGAAGACTTTCTGAGGTCCTTCTGTGAAAGTAGTTATTTCTATATTCACATATTCCTTTTAAATAAAGCCAATGTAGCATCTTCTGATACTCACTGATACTTTTTGGTTTCATGAGCTCATCCTGAACCTTATTCTCTCAAGCACAAGTGTCTGCCCCGCATGTTCCTGACTCATCTGTCAGGTTACGCAGTCATAAAATTTAAAGCGACCCTAGCCTGTCCTTGTAATGTTGGCACTGATTGCATTAATACTCACAAAGGACTGGCCATCTCTGCCATTTCTAATGGCACAGTCCCCATTAGTTTTATTGATGCTGTAGTTAAATCTGTATATAAGAAACCAAATCTTGATCAGTATCTAACCTTTCATTCTTTTTAAAAGTATTGAAGAGAATTGTCTCATTTGACCCACATAATTAACAGCAATATTTTTTAGTACATTTAATCTTTGTTCAGGGGCTGTGATTCAAACTGCACTTGCTAAAGGGGCAGATGAGATTTTGCTTATTATGGATTTAAATGTCACCTTTGTCCTTAAATACTGTAGTGCAGCTTTTGATAGAATTAGAAAGTACTGAAAAAAGGGGCACGTCTGGTTTGGCTGAATGATTATTTGGCCTCAAGAACATATGATAACGTTTTGATGGTTGGCTTTACTCTTCCTCCTCCTGGTCAGTCGCTGCTGTACCTGCTCTTTGTGAGGAAAAAAACTGACAGAGAGATCACCATGAAAAGGAAAACGCTTATAAATCATGTTCACCTGAAATGCAAACCTGGGAAGACTTAAAAAAAGACTGAATAAATTATTAATTTAATTTCCCTATTTTAGGTTAAAAAAAGAGAAAAAAACAGCTTGCATGACTGTGATACTAAAAAAAAAAACAAATGAGAGTATGGCCCCATCTACTGGTTGTCTTATAATTAAAGGCCTTTCATAGGATGAGACTAACAACATGTTGAAGATGTTAAAATAAAATTTTACTTATGTTATTGCTTTGCTTTCAAACTAAACTGGCTTAAATTTTGTTAGAAGGATGTAATTTTCCCTTTCAAGTATGATAAACGAAGCAAATGCTCCATGCCCCCAAAACAAGACAAAAAATGACAGACTGTGTTTTGATTCATGCCAATGAAAAATGCAGCTTGAAAAGTAAATAAACCACCACCAGGTCACGACAAGTACAAACATGTTTACAATTAATTATTGTTTTTATACTGGAATAATTGCATTGTTGCTGTTTGTAGTCACAGTGGCATGTGAAAAAGTGACAGCGATACTGCTGCAGACTGATTAAAGATGAACACAGTCCAAGTGTCAGGAAACCTCTGCAGCCAGTCCACCAGAATGGACAAGAAGGCGGCAGAGGCCAGACATAAGTCACAGTTCATAGAGCATGAGTTTAACTTAATATCTTCACAGGTTTCATTTTGGGTAGTAATGATTATGGAATTGCTGGTTCTGATACTACATGTTGTTGTATTCTTGTCATTAAACCATAAAATTTACTCACTTCATTTTTAAATATGTCCCAATTAGCTCCTGACCAGGGATGGAGGTTTAGAGCAGGTCCAGGTCCTGTCAGCCCACCTGACCACACCTGACTGCTGTGTACTGCCTGGTTTCACTCCTCAGGCATGATGTCTGAGATCATAGAGGGGTAAATGATTACAGCAACCAGACGCTTGTATTGTATCATATATTTGTGTTTGTTTTGATAGCTAAAAGACTTTGTCCGGTTTTTGTTTCTGGCTTCGTTTCTTACTTTGTGTACCTGTTTCCCACCAGAGCTGAGAGCGATTTTCTGAGTTGTCTAAGACGTTGCCATCTTTCTGCTCAGGGTCGTGTAGCATCTGTCAGACTGTTGTCTGCCTGCACAGGCTACAAATCAAGTTCCACATCACTGTGAAGATCCTCGCCTACATCATTGTCAAGCTGATCTAATGACCTTTCAAATATCCTTCACTCACCTCACTTCTCAGGCTGCATTAGTGAACCGTGAGGTTGTGGTCTCTGGGTATAAAGGCCTTTGGTGTCTCTTAACCCTTCAGTTGGTTGACTCACTTGTTTTTTGTGCCTGGATTGTACTTGTGAAATGCTCTCGTTTGCTCACAGATATTAACAGATGTAACACTGTGCAGTTTGTATTGTGGAGAATGAACCTGAACAGAGTATAACTGACGGATAATAAAAACACTGGATAAAAAGTTGTTCAGCATCTCCAGCAGGATTTTCAATAAATCCAGGCAATGCATTATCCATCACTCAGTCAATCAGACTAAAGTTTTTAATTGTATGGAAACAAAATTAGGTCATTATAGTGAATTAAACAAAATCACCTAACTAAAATATTCTGACAGCAATTTCATCTCTTCAATCCTCTGCTGTTTTTGTTTTGTCAGCACAAAACACCCAACTGTGTCTGTCTGTCTGTCTGTCTGTCTGTCTGTCTGTCTGTCTCTCTCCCTCCCTCTCCTTTTCTTTGTCTTGACTGTGATTATTTGTTGATCTACTTTTTACAAACAGCATCTGTTGCGTGTCTGTCTGCCCTGGGGGAGAATCTCTCCCTGAGTTTTCTTCCATTCTGTCCTTATTCAAGTCAGTGGTCTAAAGACACAGGGGGCTGCATGCTGTACAGACTGTAAAGCCCCTGGTGGCACAGTGTGATTTGTGATACACAGCTATATAAATAAAAACTAACCTGACTACAGAATGAATAAATGAAGATGTCAGCTTGTTTTTGACCCTCTGTGCTTCTGTCGGCTTCTGTGTGTTCATGGATGTAACTGTGAGTTACTCAGGAGAGAACTAGTGCCGGTGTGTTGGGGGTTAGCTGTATGAAAAGCAGTCTGACCTCTTGAATATCATCATTTCTCATCCTCTCTGAGTCAAGCTGATGCCTTGATACTGTGCCCCTGACCCTACGGAAAAGGAGATGGTTCAAAAAAATGGTTCAAACTTAACTTTTCATTCATGTAACTTCACTGATGTTAAATTTGTTTGGATTGGTGTGTTTCATCAGATATCAATGTACAAAGAAGTGGTGTTTGACAAAAGGAGAAAGACAAAAGGCAGAAATAAAGAATGTGTTGAAATTGACAAAATAAGGCTCACAGAAACTTATTATGGTCCATGATGCTGAAGCACGTCTTCCCTTCCATTGACCTCATGAATACTTGCCCATCCTGCTTGTTACTGTCCTTAACTTCTTCAAGTAAAGTAACAGTTAATGGGATTAATGGTGACCTGTCACTCCAGATGACCAGCAAAGCAACACACAAGCTGTCAGGACTTCAGAGACCATCTCATGAATTAGGAATGACAAAACTAAATATGAAAATTTTGACAATAATAATCCCATTGGTATTATATAACAATAATAGGGTTAGAAAAAGTAAAAATTTCATAATTTGACATTTTGGGAATTATGGTAATTTGCCTTCTGTATACACAGATATAGAATATATATACACATATACATACACATATTGAGAAAACAGACTGAGCATGGCTGTATCTGTTTATTCATACTGGTCTGTTAGGTAGTACTTTAAAGCAGTCAGCCACATGCGAAGTCCACAGTTAGTGGATCGATGTACATAGTGACTGGAGTATGAACAGAACAGTGACGTCTGTGCAGTGATGTTACACAATCCTTACCAAAGGAACACTGTGCCTCTGTGCAGTCTGTTGCATATCTGGAATGTCAACTTCTCAAACAGTCAGAGTAAAGGACGGAAGAAAAAGCAACTGAGCAGAAGAAAAGCACAGAGGCAGTCAAAGCTGGAGAGGGTGGAGAAGATAATGGAGGAGAGATGTAACATGGGAAAAACCTGTGATTGGAAAGGAAGTGCAGGGTAAATTAAAAGAGTTGTCAGGAAGAAGCAAGCTTGGATAAGCTTGTTGAGGTTGTCTATTTTTCTTTTAGGCTTTCGCAGCTCTGGTCAATCAACAAAAATGACTGTTATTATTTCTTTTATTCTTTGCCAGTAGAAGGAGTAATTACTTATAGTGGCACCACTGTACTTTTTCTAAGAGGATGAGTCTTGAGGTTGAAGGTTAAGGTTCACATCCAGTGCAGAAAAATAAGAGAAAAATAATTACAACCCTGCTGGAGCCAAAGTTCAAAGAAACAGGATTTCTTTCCTCCCAAACAAGGTGTATTTAAAGAGGAGGTCTTCATGACATTCAGCAGTGAGGGGAGAGGAAAATGTTGACTGCAGTGGGTCATGATGTTGTTACATGTGAGATGCTGTGGCATCATGACAACAATATTATATTTTTCTACAACAGTTCTTCAAAATTTGCCACCATATCTTAATAATAAGTGTTTTCAAATGCTTTTAAATTAAACAAATATACAGTATACATAAAGAGCTAAGCACAGAGAAATTATCTGAAACCATCATCTCAGTGACTTTTTTTTTAAATCCATTGTTATGAAACAGCTCAGAGGAAATTGAAATGTTATATGCACATGTATGAACATAATGACTCAGCTCAATAAAAACAGAAGTAAAATAGTTGTATGAAACAAGGTTATAGATACATTTATAATGTAATTTTATTCATGAAACTAACTGTGGGCACTGACAACACATGGTTGATATTTGTCTCCACCCTCTGGCAGGGAGATAAATTGTATGACAAATAAAAACTGGCAGTATGTCAGACAGGACCATCCTGCCTGGCAGATGGACTCTAATTCTTCTCCCATTTTCCCCCACAGAGGCCCACGTCTGAGAGTCTGGCTTCCAACATTTAAGGTACTTAAAGCGTCTTGAGACAGAGCATTTTGCAAGTGGACAATATCAATCCTCCTGTGGCACTGACAAGCATGAAACAGAGAGGCACTGAAACGATTAAAACTGATTAGTTGTTAGATTATTTAAATGTAAATAATAACTGCATTATTGAACATAGGAAATACTTTATGAAATACATTAACTGAACTTGTAAACAGGTAAAATTCTTGCCTGAAGGAGAGAAGTAAAACAAATTGCCAGGTTCCCTTAAAAAGTCTGAATCATGTTAAATAAGACACAAATTGAAATGAGTAAACTTTATTTGTACATCACATTCAAGACACAGCGCTTCACAAAGGAAAAAAAACTGAATCTATGCAAAGAATACACAAACACACAAACCACAGGGAAAAACCACCAGGCCTACTGAAAAATTAAACTATTGAATCAGCTTTAAAATCGGGTAACTTAATTTTTGAAAACTGTTTTATTCAAGTTTTCCAACTCAAGGGTTTCACAAATCAGATAGCAAGTCAGCTGATGAGACGCACTTTTTCTGTAACGTGGCTTATTTAGCAGTTATTACACTACACTGCAGTCTACTACGAGCTAATCTTTGTCAGTCTGGTCACAGAAGTCCTGAGCTGACTTGGTGACTGGAGGCAGCACGTCAGGTTTGTCCTCTGCTGCTCCTAAGCTGCTCCAGCAGAGGGCTCCCTCCTGTCAGAGCTGCAGCGGGACTCCATCCTCCGTCCCAGCTGCCATGCTCAGGCCAGGCTGCTCTGTCCCAGGTCACTGTGGGGTTTGGTTCAGCAGTGATGAGGGAAGGGAGACCGGGGTGGTGGCGTTCTCACTGAGGCTCTGGACTGTCACTGCCGACTACCACAGAGAAAACACATGTCATGACTTATACACAACTACAGATCAAATTACACTGATTTCCTTACAATTTCATATAATAAGTATTTCAAAAGGTCACAAAGATTTGGTCAATGATGAAAATTATTTGGATCAAATTGCTTCTATAGAGGACAATGGTAATTAGCACACTAATGGTTGTAGGCTAGCAGTTAAACTAAAGCTAGTTAGAATCTATTTCTGCTTTCAAAATTTGCAACTATTAAGATCTTGTTAAAAATTTTATAGGCACACCATAAAGTGAGAAAAGTGGTGCAGAAAAATATGTGAGGAGGGTGCACAGTAAGAACAAAACCAAACCAAATGCCATGATCAGGACCGACATAGGTTACACTGTCTGTGGGTAACAGCAGAAACAAAGGGAAGTGCAATTAAAGGGAAAATGCTGTGATAACATTAAAGGGGCCTAATTGTGCTTCTCTTTTTTCTGTAATGTGTTGCAAATGTTAGTCAGAGGACCAAATGTTGCCAATAATACTGGGTTTAACACATAACAGTAATTCCTGTGAACAAAGAGCTCAGGTTTCAACTTTTCCAACGCTTTTATCTACAATTATAAAGCTTTGATGTAATTTTGGCCATTCATTAGGCAAATTTGTCATCTAATTGAGCTACAGCATGCCTACAAAGAACAGGGACACACTTTTTTAAATTTGTTTTTTTATATAGGCTAATCTCACCAAGGTAACTCACAACAACTCAACCAGAACTCCAATCTGGATAATTTTTTATGGAAAAAATATTCTCTCTGTAATGTCGTCTGGCTGCTCTACCTGAAGTCTCTGTGATTAAATGAGTTTCTATTGGACAAATAGCTTGTTGCCTATGTGGCTTTTGCTTTTATTCTTAAGTCTGATCAGCGTTTTCAAAGGTTAACCAGTAATCATTACAATTTAATATGAATTGAATACTATATACAAGTCATACAACAGAGATAATACTAGCATCCAAATGATATGATAAGTGAAACAATCCACTCCTTAATAAACACTCCATAGTCAAAATGGCTACTCTAGTGAAAAACTGAACCAGTTCAACTCACATTGCCCACAGAGACCTCACTGCCTGCCACTGTCTTCTTCTTTTTGGCCCTGCCGGGGTTCCAGTGGCAAACCAGACTGTCATTCTGCACACTGTAGTTTTTATGGCCAATCAACCAGTATGTGTTCATTTTGCCTTTACCCTGGTAGGAGAAGACAAGACACAAGAAAACAGCAGTGACATATGACTACCAAACAGAGAGATTAATCAACTGTTAAAGAGAACCGAACGTGAAGGTTTTGTTTTGGTAACATTGCCATACGTTAGCCACCCATACAGCTTTGGTTTTATATATTTTAAAGTATCCATCTCTAAGAACTCTGCTGTCAACTTATGTGATATCTAAAAGCCTGAAGTAAAACCTAAATGAGATATACACATGATTAAAGAGTATTTGGACCATGTCAGAAGATACTTGATGATTTTACAGTCACAGTGCAAGATTAAGTTTTTTTAAATTTTTTTATCCCATAGCTTCATATTCTAATCCAACCATCAAACAAATCTTTAAAAAATAGCCATTTCATCATATATGTCATTCAAAAAACAAGTATCTCCCTTGAAGTATACACAAACCTAAGATTAAAATTTATCACTAGTACACATAAAACTTATATCACAGCATGATTGATTTACCTTAACCTCAATCTCTCCACGAAGCTGCAGCTCGTAGGCGTTGTCTTTGATCAGGGCCAAGTAGGTTTCTGAGCTGGTATGGATTTTCTGAGCTGACACACAAACAATAATAAATAATGAAAAACACAACCATGATATTGATTGGCAATAGGTGAGCTGAGCATGGATCTTGGCACTATCCTATAGCACTAGCAATATTTCAAAATTGAAGTTGAAAATTTGTGAGAGACCTGAGAGTGACAAGTATAATACAAGTCCTTATGTGTCTTGTGGAAGAAATGCTGCAGCTGTTTGCCTCATTATCTTTTGCCCCGGGTATTACCAGAGGGAGATGTCAAAGTCAGGTGTAAAGATCTGGGTTCCATTAATTTAAACTACAGTTATTTTTGTGTAATGTCTGTAGAAATCTATGCACACAGATGTGTGTGTTGTGTTTTGTACGAGGGGCAAACTCCCCACTTTTGCATTGAAGCCAACCAGGAAGTACAAAAACTTGCAGTTCCTCGACTGACCACTTGAGGCTGGCTCCAAAAGGGAGCAAATTCCCATTGGAGCACATGTTAAAATGACCAACTTTAGAGCAGAAATAAACATATTTACAGCCTGGTTCAAAAAACGTTTTTTTGTCTACAG
>JAPZDY010000002.1:3315416-3329028 GCA_029783645.1 Ctenochaetus hawaiiensis
TAAACATATTTACAGCCTGGTTCAAAAAACGTTTTTTTGTCTACAGCTTCTCTATCATCTCATGAAAACTCTGAGGGAGGTGAATTTTTTTCTAACTCATTTGTTCATTTTATATTAAAGCTTAAAATTTGGCTATTCGGCTGTTGATTGACAGTTGTTGACGTATAGCCAGGGGCTGTTAGCTGAGTGGGTGTGGTGTCCATCCTTCGAGCCCCGCCTCTTTTCCCATATTTGGTTTTTCGTTGTTTAGATGGGCTCTGGGTGGAGTCACGCGCAGGCTAATGGCGGCGCCAGGACGAGATTTCTGAGGCTTCACTTTCGCTCAGGCAGAAACCAATGAGTGATGTCACGGAGGGTTTGTCCAGTGTTTTATACAGTCAATGGTTTTGTATAGTGTGTGTGGGGTTACATACGCAGGCTGGTGGACTCCATTCTAGAGGCTGTGTTGACAGTATCTCCAAACAGACAGTATCGTGGCATCTTGTAGCCCACTATTCCAGCAACGCAAGGACCTACAGAGAGGAGAGTTCTCCAGTTCAGTACAGACCACTGTGCAACAGGCCTGAGGGAGAAGAACAACATGCTGACTGTCATGTTATTTTGAAAACCTTACCAGTGAAAAGGACACAAGAGAAACAGAGGTGCTGTAGAGTCCTCAGCCTTTCATACAGCTCGGTGAGGGTGTTCATAAACTCAGCCAGGCTCTAAGCTAAATCTTCCACCAACATGCTTACATTGTCGACTCACTGACTAAAACTCCATTAGGCTCTTCAGGGTACGTACTGTCACCTGCTCCTCCAGTAATCCAATTTAAAACCTCCTTTCCCAAGCTTGTTGAGATCAGAGATCTCACATTTCTGTCCAAAGATGCAGAATACTGACCAGTAAAGCCAGTTCAAAAGCACTGCAGTGCTTTGTGTGGAGGGAAGGATCCTCCTCTCAGCAGTAGCCAAGAGGACGACCAGCTATCTCATGGGAAATGGATGCAATGGCACCAGATGTCAGGTGGTGGGAGTACCAAGATTTCTGGAATGTAAGTGATTATACGGAAACAGATCCAAAAAGTGACATGCACATTGTGATGCTAGACTTGGAAAGAGTTCTTCCTCTTCCCCAAAACTATCAGCAGTCTGGTGGTAACCTACTTTGAGGAGATCCTGATGAGCTCTGCACACAAGGACTTCACAACAGGTTGGCAGCTCTTGAAGGTAGGAATATAAATAGGCTGCTCAAAAACTCCTCCTTAAAAAGGCTGGATGAACTTTTGACAAGCACATGAATGAAGATCAAGCCATTGAAGAAGATTCAAGGCCTTTCCACTCCAACAAAGGAGCTTGAAGAGACACAGTCATCTTTGTTGCTGGAGAAGTAAAGCAGCACAAAGTGTGGTTTTATCAATTCACCACACACCAAAGGGTAATATGGCCACAGACAACAAATGGAATTCCGTCATCCAGCCAGTGGGATGAATGAAACAGTACTGACCCCATAAACCTGGCCTCTAGGAGAGTTTGCACTGCAGCTGCCACTTCAGTCTGTTAGCATGGGCTAAAAACAGGAGAGAGCAAGACTGGTCCTAGAACTGAGAGAGTCTACTGACATACTGGTGAGATTTGTAAACAGTCTTGTCAGGGCAGAAATGGAGAGCCCAGGCAGAAGATGAGCAGGCGATCAGAAGGCTGTAATGTTGGAGGCATGATGGCAGAGTTGAGAAGAGCAGTGGTGGTGGTGGAGATGATGAGGACAGAGTTCAGTTTCCCATCTGTGTGACTTATGACATTACCCTGCCCCCGAAACCTCCACCAGTGGTTTGTCCACCAGTAGAGCTGCTCTCGCCGCAGTAACAACAATGCAAGCCTGTAATACATCTTGTTAGTATGCAACAATGCACTGGCACACAGGCACTAGGTCAGTACACAAACATGTCCAGCACAGCACATATACAATAACCTGGCCCCAGGCATACTTTCTGCAATGACTTAATTACCATTGATCATCTGTTATTATTAACAAATATTTTAACTTCTATGTTATTCCCTTTTCTCTCCTGACTGAACTGCTTTTATTAGGATTTTTAGAGGTGAGTTAACTAATCTGTTGTCTAATTTAATATTTAGGAAGTTTGATTTACTTGAACCATAAAAAATACAACATACAGATAAATATACCAGTTTTGGTTGAATATTATATAATGCACCATATTATACATTTTTATCATAAAAATAACTACTTCTATATTTTGTTATAACCACTGCAATATGTAAAAGGGTAATGCAAAAATGATCACATATTATATCAGGCTGTGTATCACATAATGAAGCCTAATGAGAAGAAAGCTTATTACATTGGGTTTTTGATTTTGATGTAATGACCTACACTGTAGACGGAGACGAGGGGGCAAATGAGACGTTTGTAATGTCCGTCTTACAGTCAATGGTACTGATCAACGTCCCTATCAATCCCTACACAAATGATCATTAGTCTGTGTTGCGTCTCACTGTCAGCTCCACTCACCTGTGTGGATGCCGGCCCGGAGCTGCAGCCTCTGGTTGGGCATGTGAGGGATGCAGACTTGTCTGACAGCTGCCACCAGATCCAGCGCCATCTTGGCGATCTCATCAGCATGTCTATCCCCGTTCCTCTCAGGCAGACCGCTCACCACCATGTATGCATCTCCAATCGTCTCCACCTGGTTGAATAGATGGTAACATTTACTGAAATTCAAGACTGTGACCAAAGCAATAGTATCATGTCAGACTATATGTACAAATTGGTCAGATCAGTGGGTTACAGTTTGCTTTACTATGGCACATTACTATGGCAAATACATGTAAGTGTGTCACTGAATAAGCTGGACTATAATTATTTAAAACTTCTTAAACAAATTTTTTTCTTAAAATCATACGTGTCTATTCCAGTGTTTCATGTCCTGCATGTTCCATATGTCTCTGTGCTCCAGCATACCTGATTCAAATGAACGGGTCGTTATCAGGGTTCTGCAGAGCTCAGTGATGAGCTGACTGTTTGAATCAAGTGTGTTAAAAGAAAAAAACATGGTAAACATGCAGGGCAGGGGTCCCCAGCACAAAACCTCAGTAGAAATACTGTATTTAATCTGCATTACCTAGGATTTGAGCTCACAACCTAAGACATCAAGGCCAAGTCATGATCTTGCTGAGTCCCCAACAAAGTTCAAAGGTCACAGTAGACTTCATGATATGAGTCAGACATGACCAGGACTGAAAGGCAGATTTCAAACAATGTCAAAAATTCTGTTACCAGCTTTGTGAATTTATGTCATTAAGGATGACAAGTAAGAAATGAGAAAGTGAGAAAGTGATTATTAAATATTCTCTCTTTCCCCTTGACTGCATTTGTTTACAATAGGATAACATAAAAAACTTTAATAATTTTTTTTTTTTAAATTTATGTCTGAACTTCATTTCTCACTACTTCTACCATAACATCCAAATATTTCAATCCAAATATGCCTTTATTATAAACATTTATTAAGCAAAATTAATTTGATAAAAAAAAGGGGGGGGGGGTTCAGGAACCTCTAAATTTTTGTCTGGTCAACACACTTGGAAATTACTGCTCAGTTGAGCCAACAGTTAGGTGAAAGTTGCAAAATCATATTATTTTGTACTGGTTTCTCTCAAAGGAAGTTGGGTTTATTTTTCTTAAAACAAATTGCACCAAGTTAGCCATGCTTATTTTTTTCACATCTGGGTGCTTTTGGTCCAGTTAGATTTCACACTGTCCTTTGTTAAGTGAACCTAAATTTGTAGATGAACGGTTGTACAGGTTGTTCATCTATTGGTCCAAAGATTTTTAAGGAAAGGTTCACTTCTGTCAGACAACAACAATGGAGCCACATAGGTGTGTTGTGATTAGTAGCTGTAATAATTATGATTTGGTTTTGCAGTCAGAAAAGTGGAGTATGAGCATATCAAGACGTGTGAATAATAAAGAATTGCTTTACACAAATCAGAGGACACGTACAACACAGTATCAACACAGTATCAACAGAGAAGGCCGGCCTTTGAGGATGCCTTGGATATGTTCTCTGTGTGCATATTACACAGGAGACCAATGAGGTAAGGTATTTCATCAACAATACATAAAATATTGCAAATACTGCAAAAAGATAAACTATCAAGTACAGATGGGATAGAAATTAATTAAGGCCATAGTGATCAGCTCCTGCATTACAAGTGGTTTTATAGGTAGGCTACTTTTTAAAATTTGGTGTTCACACCTATGGTACTGATCAAACTGAAAAAAAAGAAAGTCCAGACCAAACAAGGCAACTGCACAGGAACAACAACGACAAACTAATCTGACTCATTAGTCAAGTGCAATTTCAAGATTTTAAGCTGTTTCTCAGCAGCATAATTGACAGCATCAATCATAAACACCAAGTTATCTATTGTCTCTGTGTAATTTGGTCAAATACAATATGTTTAGATTTGGCAATGTCAATTCTCACCAATTTAGTAAATGTTAAATGGGTAAGAAGGATCAGATTAAAGATAAATATTAATGATTGCTCTGGTTGGAGGAACTGTCTTGGGCGGCCATGTCAGTGAGCCAGCATGCACAAAACCTGCCACTGCTAAAGTAAATAGATATTAATAACAGCTGCTCTTTTCCTGCTTTGACACATAAAAACACCTGACATTGCCTCTGGTGTGTTTTTCTCATTTAATAGTCTTTTGAAGCAGAGCTCACTTCAAAGCTGTTTATTAGCCCCAACAGGCTCAACCATGTTTATCCCTCTGCAAATACCGATATTTCAGGCAGCAAAAACAGTCAACACACTTATGTCAGTTTGTGCTGCATACAACAGTAGAGTTTATCTCTCTGTAGCAGAGAGGTGTGATATCAGTGGTGGCTGCAGGTGGGGAAGCAGGGAGGCTCAGCTGCACATTATCAGACCAATTAGCAGTCGGAGTAACAGGCTGGTAACCTCCTCTGTGTCTGCTGCAGGTTCTGCAGGTTTGTAGGGAGATTGGGACCACAGGCACATACAGCAGTTAATATGTTCACATTACAAGCCTTAATGCCTGATTCAGATTTTTTTTCTAAATCACCTTAAGTGACTCGTCTCCTTGAAAAAGTGGGTCAGTGTCAAGTTGTATTGGCTGGCAAAAGGGAAGGGTTACAGCATGCTGCCTAAGCTGTTAGGCATTGTAAAGTCCTCTGTTAGCTCGATCATCCACAAGTTTTGTGAGGTCATGCGCCATGTCCTCACGCTCAACTACATCACGCTACCTCAAGGGGATGAGCACCAGGAGATTATAAAAACAACATGAAACCTGTTCTGAGTCGCATGGCTGTTCAGACTCAAGTCATGTTCCCTAAAATTGAATCTGTATCAGATTAAGAGCCATATGCAAGTGTAGCCCAAACTAGAACTGAAAAAGATCAGATTCTATGTGATTTGTGTTGTACACAGTTATGAAACTATCAAATCTGAGTCTCATGTGGGGGGAAAAAATCAGATATGAGCCTTAACTGCATCTTATTCCTGCTAGTTATGCTTGAGTAAAAATATAGTGAACTCTACTCCTAATCTGTCCTCAATCCTAGAATCAGTTTGTGTTACATTTAGAAAAGTCTTAACCGCTCACATCCTTATTGACTTTCTGAGAATTTGCAAGTCAAATGTATAACATGTAACATAAATACATTAAAAAGTAAAAGTTAAACTTAGAGGCAAAGACAGTGTCTGAATGTCCTGCTTGTGTATGGGTTTTATACCATCGTTACCTTGTAGACGTCATAGGAGTCAATGCGCGTGTCAAAGCACATGTAGAGGTTGTTGAGCATCTCCACCACTTGCAGAGGAGTACAGGACGCAGAGATAGAAGTGAAGCCCACGATGTCTGAGAAAAAAATGGTGACCTGAAACAACATTGATTGTGTAAGATGATTTGCTTTGACTAAACAAAACACAGTTAGCAGTTCAGTAGTGACACCTAGCAAAACTAAAACCAAGGCAGTTTAATAGAACAATTTTAAAAATGTAATCCTAAACTTATAATCTACCCTGTCTTAGAAATCCTAGTATGCATTCCTATTTCTCACCTGCCTGTTCGTTACTACAACCTCCAGCAGCTACAGGTACCTGCAGCTGATTGGCCTCTGCCTAATGCAAATAAAAAACTAAATTTATTCTCCTCCCAGCTGTCCACATGTTTCTCTACACAAGCTGTAATGTATGAGCTTTGCCATACTGATGGCACTTTGATTTTATTAAGTTTATGTGGGTGGGCTAAAAAATTAAGAAATTAAGGAGAAGCAGTGAATGACACGGGGTGTCGAAAAATTTTGACTTCCAATACACAAAAAACCTGCAAATAATACAAAAGCAAGTAAATGAGAGTTGAAAGTTTTAGGGTTTTTCTTTAAGATCTTTGTATCACAATTTTCATTTTGACAATAAAACTGTTAATTAATGAAAAAATGATACATATTGCATCTTTAGCATATACAGCTAAATCTTCAATAATAGTCATCTTTAATAATGAAGATTTTAAGAGATGTAATGCTTCTTGACTGTCTATTTTGTGAGGCTCCAAGTCCATCAACACCTCTGATTTCATCCATGTTCAGCCCATAACGTGTTCATCAGCTGCCCTAAACAGGCAGTATGGGCTGTGTTTTTACTTGTTAGTATGAAAAAGAGAATTGCTTGGGTCTTCCGTTGTCTTTCCAGAACACTCAAAAGCTCCAGATCAGTTTAAAAATGAACCCCGAGTCCTATTCATACCCCACCCCCCCATGAGCAAAGAGCTTTTGGTACAGCTGCTTTAAACCTCTTCAATAAGCCAGATGCAATTTTCACCCGTATAACTTGTTTTATCTCCTGATGAATATGGAGCAGGGCAATTATAGGTAATTATGACTACAATACCAACAAAGGCAGCAGACACACAATTTCATTCATTATGTTTGCACATCTTGCAGAGGTAGCATCCTCGCAGCAGTGCCCCACAACATTATAAGCTCTGAATGTGTTTGGATAAATGATAAAAATGGAAGGAAAGAAGCATTAAAGGTGAAGAAAAATGTCTTATCTGTATTCCATAGAGCTACATGTTGCTACCTTTGTTTGTAGTTGTGTTGGCACTGCATATGTGTTGCAGTTGTTGCTGTGGTTGCTGTTGTAGTGCCTTGTTGTTGCGTTTTAAGTAATAACTAAGTTTCCATCTTGTTAGACCTGCAAAGACAGAGCAGGAGACTTTTTTTTTTTTCGAGTCTTTTTTTCACCATGAAATCCATAGTCAAGTACAAGTTAAGTCCCCAAGCTGATGAGGAGACATTGAGCTTTTTCCACCAAATGAAGTGCTGATGGTAAAGTATTTACATTGTTTACTTAGTATGACTTTAAAAATAATAATATCAAATAAACTTCAAAGGTAATAGTATTACACAGAGTGTATAGATGTGCTATTTACTTATGTATTAAAATGTGAGATTATTTTAATTATATTATACACAGCTGACCACTTTTTACCAATAATAAAGTAGAATGTATTTTAATGTATTGCATTTTTCATGGACGTTTATTTTACTTTTGTGATATCAATCTGCAAAAGTATGAAGGAGCACAAAATGGAAATACTCAACCTCTTAAGTAAAGCAATTAACTAATGTACTTAGATACATCCCACTATAGTACGATGTCATTTAACATTCTTAAACAGCCTGAACACTTACAGAATTAATCAGTACTTTTCAAAAGTTGTGAAAAGATATGGTATGATGCATTATCCCTGTGACAAATCTACTGTCATTTATCATTTCTGAGTTCAATGTTCTGCTTTGTTAAAAAAAACTCAGTGCCCATATTATGCAGCATCATTTCAATCACGTCTCTTGGGAAAATAATTAAGTAATTCCAAGTAAAAAGTCCAAGTAAAGTCTTGAGTTGTAAATCTAAAGATCCAAGTCAAGTTGCAAGTCATTTTTGATTTTGCCCAGTCTAAAGTCATGAGCACATGACTTATGTCCAAAACGAGTCAGACCCATAAAATAGACCCATAAAAACCCATAAAATGTGACTCAAATCTTTTTTGGTTATGGTTATGGTTTATGCTTTATTTAGCAGAGTTATGTTCGCTAAGTGCAACTTTTTTCCAAGAGCATCCTACTCTGAAGTCACACAGTTTCATGATCAAAGCAGCTCTTCCTTTAAAAAATGCTATGGTCTACACTGAGGGGGAACGGTATTTGTCAGTGTCTGTCAGAGAAATGTGATCTGGTAGTCTGGTTTGAGTGATCTAACCATGAGCTCTGAGCTGCCAAAACACTGCACATTGGTTGTTAGTATTTAAATTGATAATCCAACTCTGATGATCGAAGTGTCATTTTATCTTTTGTCACAGCAGTGATAAATAATGCATGTGAGAAGCACAAATCGAGACAGTTTTAATGATTGTACCAACCTTTTCATAGCTCTCAGCCTCAACATGTTTATGCTGGCGGAGCTGCTTGGCGACTGACTTGGGCAGCATTTGGTGCAGCAGATCCTCAGCCAGCTTCCTCTGGCGTTTTAAGTCCTCTGTCCTGTCCTTTAAGTTCTGGGCATAGTTCTGAATCCACTCTGTCATCTGCTTGAAAGATAACATGACCACTGGGTAGATGAGGCAGGCTATGGCCAGCAAGCAGACTCTCATACTGAGCCCGGAAGACACGGATCGTGACGCCAACCTAAGAGCCGGCACTGCACGATCAAACAGGCATTGCTGAGTGTTTGTCAGAGCTTGAACTCCAGCGTGAGATCCAGACAGAAGCTCTGCTCCAGCTACAGAGATCTGCCATGGACTTGTGTCAAAAAAGTCAGACTGTCTTGCATGCTGGCTTGAATTGAACTTGAGGTCTATGTTTTCTAACCAGCATTCATTCAGTCGTTCTGCCAAAACTCTGGCAAAGCCGAGGTAGCTTAGTACATAAGTCCACTTGTACTTGAAATCAGAGTGAGTTGCCATGTGGTGGAAGTCCATCAACTGGTGGTTGAGCTCAATGAATGTTACCAGAAGTCTCGCAGACAGTACATCCCTCCAGTTTATGTTGTGTTTTACTTTGACTAAAGTATCTTCTACTGTTCCCCAAATGTCAAGAAGTCTTTCGATAACCAGGGAGAACACAGAAGAACCATTTTCACTTGTGACATTTGTATCCATTGAAGCATTTAGAAAGTCTTTAATGCTCCTCCTCAACTCCTGACAAAATCCAGCCAACTCAATACTGCAAGGAAGCCCATGGCTGTTACTGTGACCTGCCATTTCACTACAGAGATGACCAAACACAGGAAACACAGCCTCTGAAAAATGTGCCTCCATTGTCTCATTGGCCTTGTCTTTGCTGAATAAATGTCTCATCTTTTGAAGCTTACTGACGATTTGCAGGATTGCTATTGTCTTACATGAAGTCAACTCCTCGTAAGCAGCTTCTGTTGTGTGCAGCAAATCAAAGTTGGAGCTTAGGTCAATGGAAACAGAGCCAAGCAGGGCCAGGAAAGAGAGGAGGCAGGCAGTCAGAATCCGACGCACAGTGCGACTACTGCCAGACAGGGAAAATACGGAACACCTGGAGAGACGAGAATTACTGAATTACTGAACGAGGCTTAAGGGTTTTGCGAAGCTTTAAACACAAGACTGCATAATCTGAAACTCAGAAAGCAAGACTAACTAACAATTCTTTATAAGTTTCACAACAAATCATCAAATCATTCTTCCAAATACATGTGATTCTGCATGTTAGCAGAGCAGGAAGTGTTATAGCATATTTTGGGCTGCTCATCAAGTTTCTAAACAAACCTTATAGATGTGTACGAATTATAAATTCATGTTGATCCATGTGATCATATAGATCAGGTAGGTATCTGTGTGTTGAGTCTAGTAGGTAGTAATGAGAAGTAGTTGAACTGTTTTCACTTCCCTTTTTGTAAAATTGGTGAGTTTGCCCGAGATGATAAACAGGAGCTACAAATGTTCAAGAGCTCACTATCCTCTCAGAATTTGAGATGAACAGTCATTCATTCATTTGGCATAGTTATACATATGAAGTCCTGATGGCGTCAAAATCAACATTGTATCTTCTCTATTAATTTTTTGGCTGATTAATGCCACTGTTCTGCATTTATTATTTTATATTTTTATTTGCCAGTTAATTAATTTTTATTTTATTTTATTCATTAATTTATTTTATTTACAAATTCTTGGTCTTGGTGCAGGGTTGACATAAAGCCAGGGTTTCAGGTGTGGAGGCAGTGATATGCCGGTCACAGCAGACCCATCCGGCCCGCAGACAGTCTGCTACGACCCGCGACAGGTCCGATGTTTTAACCAGCGCTGCTGTTCCAGCCTTCATGTTTTACATGGATCGCAATTCGTCTGAATTGATGCTATTCAGCCTATTCCAATTTGTGCGTTTTAATTCATACCAATGAGAGTGTTACAGATGTAGGGAAGAGACGAGACACAGTCGGCACAGTGAAGTGTCAGAGAGCAGTTACATGTCCCGAGCTCTGAGAGAGAGAAGTAGACAGGAGGATTTTAAATCAGAACTCTAAATGGAGACTCTGGCCTATCGTTGTCAAATGACGGGCAGTTTAAAATCTATGGCAATTGTCAAAAGCGACGAAGTGAAGCGCAACTACGACTCAAGCACAGAACATGTTTACAGAAACCCATCTACTCAGTGCAAACTACGAGCGATGAAATAAATAAATCTAAAACAAATCTGTAAGAGCTCAATCAAATCCAAAACATCCTTATATTCCATTGGGGCAAGAAATGATTCTGTTTCTGAAAAAGAGAACGTAAAAAAGTGGGATATAGAGAAAAAAGAGAAAGAAAGACGTGGTTGTTGATGTTTTTATAGGATGTGTCCAGCTTATTAAAGCCTATCTTTTTGAGACAGTTAAGATGTGAATTTAGGTTGAAAAACAAGAGCAAATCAATTCAAATGACTTTTTTTTGTTTTTTGTTTTTTTTAATTAAGCATATTCTTTTAAGGTGCCGGCTTTTCTACTTCACCAAAGCTATTAACGCTATTATGATTTCATTTTTAAATGAAGTCAAATTTAGTCCTGAAGGGAAAACCAAATCTAAAGAGCTTATATGAGAGAAGTAAACTTAAAATTTATAACAGCACCTATCTCCACTTCAATGTGAAAACTGACGATAGAAATAAAGTTGAAACACTGTTACATACCAGTCTCAACAAGAGGCAAACATTTACATGAAAAGAGCTGTAATTAGTTCAAAAAAGTCAGGCCTGTTTGATTAATTGTAGGCCAATTAATTTGCCTATTATTAAACAAAACTGCGACATGATCTCTGGTTACACCGTAACATTTCTATGTGACAAAAACATTAAACGGATCAGTGTATAGCCTAGTTATTGATGTCATAGACAAAATTATAACACTCAGCCCCAAAATAAAGCTACATTTTGTAGGAGAAACACTTTTTCATCATCCTCTAACGGTTTAACATTTAAATACACGACAATTTTAGGTGGTAAGCTGCTCTACAAATAAAAAGAAGCCCAAATAAAAAGCAGAAAAATCATTAACAACATCCTGACTATGACATGGTGGAATATTACAAATAATCACAGACAGTCATAAAGGAAATAATTTCCCAAATTTAAAAAAAAATCTTTATTTGTAGTGAATAGTAGTATGCATGTTATATTTCTAGACTATGTATTTTCCATTTAAACATCAGTTTCCACAGCTGGCAGTTGTCTCTCCTGAACGTGGCATCAGTGTGAGCAGAAGTGTCTGATCCTGACATTAGGAGCGTGTCTGTGTAAATCAAAACTTAATCATTCTAATGAATTTGAATTTAGGAGTGTGTGCGCTTCACCTGCACAGCTGACAGTCGCTGTCCGCATCCCGCTGCGCCCTCGGAGCGACCCTCCTCTTCTTTAAGAATCTTCTCCTGAAAGAGGCCGAGGACAGCGTCCCTGATGCGAAACACTCTTTTTTCATCAAGTCCAGCGATGACATGAGAGTCTGTCTGAAGTTACTGTGCTATCTCAGACTGGCCTCACAGGACAGAGGCAGGACCGCTCTGAGGAGAGCTGCGACTGTACCACGGTGGAGGAAGACCATCAGATCAACGGCAGCGTCTTCTCCATTTCCGGTAACGAATTCCAAAATGAAACTGAAATATTACTTAATCCATAAATATTAAATATAAAGCCCTGTTTGGTTGTTTTTAGTGGAGCAAGTACACAGCAAGCAGAGTGCCCAGGCTTTGTGTAAAAGATACCAATTTCTCTAAAGATCCCTATGTGTTATACTTAACAATCTTTATAAACGCCCTTAAAAAGTCAAAAAGTGATTTTTACCTGTCCAACAAATGTAAAGCCAACAGCCTCTACTGCTTACTGACAAAGTCCATATGCTCTGGTGCTCCTCGGCTGGCTTCAGTAACAGAGCAGATGCATGTTTGGTGTCTTGGGTTGCCACTGTCAATGACAGGGTGAATGAAAGGGAGAATAAATGGAAGGATGAGTGGATGAAAGAAGACATTTGCAAAAAGCTGTATGAAGTTTAAAGGAATCAGAGAGAAACAGTATAATCAGTGGCAAGCATAAAGCATGGCACTAAAGATTATAACCACAATAAAACCTTACTAGGAAATGTGTGTGCAAGTATTTCGAAAGTGGAATTACTTGACAGGAAGTGACTGTGTTGCTTTACTGTAATACCTATAGTTTTCAACAGCTTTAACGACCATGTTAGCACCCATCTAATTTCAATGAAGTATCTTTCAGTGGTTGACACTGAATCTGATTTGTGATATTTCTTCAAAAAACATTAAAATATTCTGGAAACAAAACATGACATCGTGTGTTGGTTAAATTTATATTTTGGAAGCAGAGGTGGACCAAGTTTTCATTCTAGGGGTTTTAAGGTTGTCGACTAATTGACTGGACAGCTCAAAGCCAGTGGTCAACACTGTGCATTGTTGTTGACCAATCTGTTCCGGTCACATGCTGTTTAGTCACCCTGCCCCCAAAACTTGGACTTAAATATGTAAAAAAAAAAATCTTAAAATTGTATTAGAATTTTAGAAATATGCATACTTGCACATACAGACACATTAAAAAGATGGAATTATACTGGGAATAGAAATTTTTATGAATACCTATAATCAACTTTTTATTATATCTGCCGCCTTGTGAAAACCAAGTTTTTTTTCTTACCATATATTTTCATTCTTTATTTTACATCATCAGTCACTGGTACACAATATTAATTTTTATATATGGGATCACTAGTAAGGACTATATTTTCAGGGTTCTTTTTTTTTACACAACTAAATTTTTGTATCATGTATTTCAGCTGAAATGGGAATTTTACAATACACATGGTTATGTAGACAAGACAGGCAGTAAAAAACTCTAGGACAACTTGATAATTAATAGTTTTCACAGATCATTCTCAGTTTTACAACACAAGACCTCTTGGTACTTATTAATGAATGTCTGTAACTATAGAGTCATTTTTAGATAGATAGATAGATAGATAGATAGATAGATAGATAGATAGATAGATAGATAGATAGATAGATAGATAGAT
>JAPZDY010000002.1:3329128-3340125 GCA_029783645.1 Ctenochaetus hawaiiensis
ATAGATAGATAGATAGATAGATAGATAGATAGATAGATAGATAGATAGATAGATAGATAGATAGATAGATAAATAGTTTTACATGGAGTAGCAGTAAAGAAAAGCTTTCATAAACTTACGTGTGAATTAAAGTTAAAAGATGCTGTAAGTCTTATCAAAGATGTGAGTGTAATGTTTTACTTTAACTCAAATGACTTTGTTCAACTGTGGCCAAAAATTCAATCCTGTACACCGTAACCCCTGAAAAAGCTGGTAATACCACCAAACTGACAGGCTGCAGACACAAACTGTCCATACTGTCACAAACTGTCTCATAGGGGAGGCATAAAAACTTGAAACTTATGGAAACTTATGAAATGGTCAAAGGCATCAGTCAAAAAATATCGCGGCGCTGTAAAAGATTACAAAAGTTACAAACTGGAACTGTCAGTGGAACAGTGAGAACATGAACCACAACTACAGAACTGAACCAAACAACACATGAACAATGGCAACTAATCACAGCAAGTCTACACCACTAATGGAGGAGGGAGTGTAACAGCAGCTGGCCCTCTCAAGGCCTCTCCAGTCGCACCCAAGAGCAAGTGGGTCATGGAAAGCTGAGAATAAAAGATAAAAGCAGACAAATAGGTAGGAGAACAAAGATGCTGCTGTGCATGTTGGAGCCGCTCTACACTTGTGAAGGTGACCTCACTGTTATCAGGCATTTTCAGTCCACCACACTATCAGAACACAGACAGTCAGACACTAACCATTAACTGTACTCTGCATTTATTTAGTGAAGTTGAAAAAGCGGTAAAGTAAATGAGAGAGAATAACTTCATGATCTGAAACACTTTTCCTGGTGATCAGTACGTCACATTGATCATGAAAAATGCACCTTAAACTCCAAGTTCTTGCTCTCACTGAGCTGCTGAATGTGTTAACAGTGTTTCCCGGCCATTTGCCCACGTTGACTATAAAGACGGCTTCTATAAAATCACAGGTAGCATATTAAAAAGTTCACTATTTTAATAATTGCTATGACATTTACTTACCTATAAAATACAACATAACCTAATTTTTCATACAGTTCCCTAAGGCCATAGGTGTGGATTGCATCCACATACCAATCACTGCACCCTAAGAACATTAATGGGACTAGAAAGTCCCTCCAAAGCATCAATTCTCAGGTGAACTAACTATCTAACTATCTTTTTTTTTTTAATAGTGGTTTAATTGTAACACTGATGTGATTTCTTCTCCCTGTTTATTAACAGGGTTTTTTTCAGGGACAGAGGATGCACCCCATTCTTGATGAAAAAGAGAGAGACCCTTATACTAATGGGAGCTCCTGATGTAGCGAATCACATCACTCTTGACCACCCCACTGGCACAGCCATCAGACAGGCAACTACATATCAGTTTCATATTACCCATAAAAGAAAGTAGCAATGAACCAGTTACACGTGTATCTCTCAATTTCAAGCATGCTTAGCCAAAAAAATTCAAAGTTTTATTCACAGCAATACCTTTCTCTCATACTCAAGTTGCTCTCTCTGGCCATAGCTTTTTATTATTTCCAGTTCCTTTTTTCTGAAGGTTGACCAGATCCAACAGATAATCTGATAAAGACAAAATGGAAACACATTAGGACATATACACACCCTAGTATTAATGAGGCACAGGTATGAGAATCAATACAGGTGAAACACATCAGGGCAGGTAATCACAAGAGGAGGAGAACCAAAACTAAAAGCCAAAGACTTCCAAGCCAAAGGCTCTGGTCCAATGAAAACACACATTACATACTGCATCCACAGTACATTACATTGTAGATCTGATAGAGTTTGTTCTGACATCATATTTTACACTGTGCAGTTTGGATTTTTACCACCAGGTGTCAGGCACGAGCACTGGGCTCCCAGGTTTGTCTCTCCATACTGTGAAATCTTCGCACATTAAATAATTTTCAACCATCCATGCAACCTGCATCTACAAATCATCTCCAACCAGAACAAGAAGAACATTAATGATTTTGTTTGTTTGTTTGAGAGGGATCTGATGGGCCCAAGTCCATTTGAAAATCCCTGTAGAATTTGACAACAAGGCAAGATTAACAGCTCAGATATTCTTGTGTATACTCAGATAGACTTTGTTCTAACCTGCATCATCAAAGTACTGACAAACTCAGTTCTTAATGGACAATCCCTCCATTCTGTTCAAATCAAGACAAGTCTGCCCGTCTCTTAGTTTGGTCACATTTACGGTATTTGTAGTTCTGATGCCAACTTTTAAGCCCAAGCTGCTGACCTAGAGCAATGTTTTCAACAAAAAGAGAAAAAAAACTAGAGTGAGCTGCACATGTGCATAGCTGTTTTAAAAATGTATCATAAGCTGTGTGTCTCAATCACACCAGATTGAGAACTTCTGAGTATAGAAATAACTGTCTGATCCAGTATTCACCCCTAGGCAGTAAATACTTGTCTGTCATCCAAAACCATTGGCATATTATTGCATCTGACCCACTTTTAAAATGCCTCTGTGCACCACTGGCTATAAGAGACCAGCCAACCTGAGAAACTTGCCAGTTAGAGCCAATCTTTACCTACTCACCCAGCCCCATTTCTTACACAATATTTCTCATGATGGCTCCAGATGTGGCTACTGGCCCCCATACAACTTCACACATATAACTATTATTTTTAAATCACCCATGAACAGGTAAGCCTTTTAACATTGAGGATATTATAACACATAACACTTAAAGAGTTATTTATAAGCTCAGATGCCTGCGTGGCCTGGTCCATGTTGGAAAAACTATAGAGAACTTAAATATGAATTTATGAAAACAGATCCAACATTTGTAACCATGACACCAGAAGCCCTGTGGCCAAGCATTTAACATAGCCTTCCCACAGATATTTCTGTCAGATATTTGGACATCTAACTGGCCAATCACCCGTCGTGGAGAAGATATTAACCCTCTGTTGCTCAGAGAAGAGCCAGTCTGGATTTACACCCTGGACACTTCAGTTCTGTGGGGCTAAATGGAGAGTTGAGGCCTTTTATGTGATGACTTTTGATAACTCACTTGTTCAGAGTATTATATTGTCTTCCTTGTCCAGGAGTGGCCAAGTGTTTTTTTGATGTTTGTTAATTACAAACAAAACTGAAATGATATTTTCAACAAAAGAACTTAATACTGCTGTGCTGAACTGACCTGTAATTAGTGAACAAGCTCAGCTATTTTTAAAGAAATACAACATAACTGTAGACAACTGTGGCCATTGACCCCCCAAAAGCTGATGCATTTATAAGTAAACAACTGCATTTCTCATTGTAAGCTCATATGATCATTAAATTCCCTTCTATATACGCAAGCAAAAAATCCCTAATGTGTGTCTAACAGGAGAAAAAGCATCATTGATTAAAGTCCTTGAAATGGCACCAACTCCTTAACTCTAATTCAAAATTCTAGTTTTAGGAAAATTCAAATATTTTTCATGTCACAAGAAGAGACAGAAGATTTCTCTTTAATGGCTGTACAGACCATTTTCAGGGTCTTTGCATCAGAGGTTTTAAGTTTCCACAGTATGCAGTATATGCTGAGTATTATACCTGGACTGACAGTCAGACTTTGAACGCTTGTAGGCTTGCCTCTTAAAATCCCTTTTTCAATGAGCATCTATGAATGCAACATTATTCTACTCAGTGGAGCTCCCAGGTTTGCTGTACCAACAAAGTCTCAGTCCAATCAAAACTGCATACAATTTGTGTGATAACAGATACATACTAACAATGCTTTGTGTATTTTTTCCATGTAAATACAAATTCACACACTGTTTCTGATATGCACACACAGTTATGTTTATCAGGTGCCTTCGTTGTGTGTGTATGTTTTATCAAACTTTTTTTCTTGGGACATTTCAGTTGTTACTGTATATGACCAAAATCTATGTCACTGGGTGTAATGCAATTGATATAGGATACAGATTGGATACTTTTAAACACACACACACACACACACACACACACAGGAAGGTGTCTAATTCTCACAGACACAGAGATTCAGAAGGCTTTTATCTTTGAGGATCCTTACTGTTCACAACAAGTTTTTATTATGCATAAAGGCTTTAACTTCTTTACGTTTTTGTTGCAACAAGCACATAAGCATTTTGACTCAACAATTCTGTTAAAGCTTACAATAAGAGCAACAAAAATTTGAGTAGTAATCAAATAAATGAAGTAAATATGAGTGACTCATTAGCCATTTATTAATAAGTGATCATTAATCAAAATGTATAAGAATAGCTTTTGATTAGTTTATAATTTGTTTATTAAAAATTAGTGGGGAATGAATCAGAGATAACATGATGATTAAAACAATTAATGACTCATAAATAGGTGTTTTCATAATAGTTACTAATAAAACAATATCTTACTTAAGAGCAAAGAGTATGATAATGTGTGAGAAATCACAGACATTTTCTGTGGCAACTAAATCAGAGTTAAAGACACAATCTGTCTCTTTTCGTTGTCCAATATATAACAAAAACAAAGCCAAGAAACTTTAAACTGTATGGCTTCTTCCCACTGTAATCAGTCAAAGGCACAAAATGATAAAAGAGAGGAAAAATTGATGGTTGATGAGGAAAGAAACATTTAAAGAGCAGTTAATCTGCCCTATCAGTCTGCCTCATAGGCTCAGGGACTCTGAGGCAAGAACCCAGGAACTGTTGCAGTTGAGTGTAGAAACTGTTTTCATAATCAGGTGTGGAGAGAGTTAGATGTAAATAACACAAAAGGTATATATTTATTCACAGTTTTTTTGCATATATGAGCTAATTATGTGCTGATTGTTCAGATGTTCAGATATTAAGAAGAGTGGACATGACAGATCAGTGACCCCTAAACTTTGTGTAGAAGTAACATTTTGAGATGATGTATTATTCTGATGTGAAATAAGTCTGTAAAAACAATTTTATATTCTGACTTTAGAGGGAACAGGGTGGAAGTAGTTTAAGAGGCCTTTCATTTTAAAATTTGACATCAGAATGCTTTGATATTGTCATAGTGACTTGTAGCTGGAATAAATAGATCCATGAAACTTCTCTTTTTCTTTCTAATGTGAAGTCAGAATGCACTATATGATATGTTAGAGAACTTTAATTTTTTTTAAATTAATTTAAGCTTAAAAGTCAGTCTGATTATTTGTTCACACAATTTAAATGACAAAGCCTTTACTTTCAAAGCCTTATTTTTTAATAGAGTTTTCAGTTATAGATTTTTTTCAATATTTTTAGCGAAATTATTTTTTATCAGATGTTTATGAATGCAACCATTAATTAAGTGACTGACCGTGTCGAGTAAATGTGAAATTACGTTCACTAAAAGGTCATTTTATTTTGAAATGTGTTCTTACGCGCCTTTCCCGTTATGAACAGTATACGCACGTACCGCTTAACAGCGTCGGGGCTGGCTTGACCTCATGGCTTGACCATGTTTTGAAGTGATGACTGGCTGGCTTGACCGCAATGGCGACGTGCTAATACGTGCGTGTTTTTATGTGAAATGTTTCTGTGGTCAAGTATGTAGCTAAATGCTGATCAGTCACAAATCAATGCTCTCAACTTAACAGATTTTGTAAGAATCATTAGCCATCACATTTTGCAAAAACCGAAACAAAAATTTGGTAATTAGTATTTGTGAATATGTTTTTGTTGCTTTAATTTTGATGGTTGTTGCCGGAAGTCCTGCATGTAAATCTCTCTGGCTTGTCTGAGGGGATTGTAGCGTCTGCAGCTACATTAAGGAGAAAGTCGAAAGATAGTGACGATATGAATCAGTTGCTAACTTTGCGTGTCCTCATGTAACGTCGTGAGTCACTCTGCGGCCTGTTTGACTGGTTAAACATTTGTTAGTGTTGAAGTGGCGGACTGGCTCCTCGCCGTTGTGGCGGAGGGAGTGTAACGTTAAGTAAATGAAAGCGTTGTTTGGAGCCGCTGAACAAAGAGCTTTTCTTCCCTCTACCATTGTTACTGAGCGGAGCGCCTGTTTTCTAACTAATTTGGAGGTGGTTTCGGACTGTTAAAGTAAGTTAAGACGACCACTCTGAGGGTTTTCTGGTTTTTTAAAAGGGGCACGAAAACGCGGGTTTTAATGCTGTGTAGTTTCATTCATTCACATAATTAACAAATCCCTTAACGTTAAGCACGGAGCTAAATTATTAGATACAAGGCTAACTGGAAGATTAAGCAACATAGAAACTGGATTTAACTGAGGTTTAAACTGCTCTTTAAATCCGTTTGTGGGCTGTGGATGGAAAGCAGGAGGCTGGTAAAAGCCTTCTTTTGGTTGGCGGTTTTGGAAATGCGTGATTGACCCTCCACAAGTTACAATTCCTTAAAGCCAGCCAGCTTGATAAGATGCTATTTTTGCTATCAAAGTAACAAGTAAGAAGCTTTTTTTTTGCCAACTGTCTTCACGTTAACGTCTCCAGATGAGGTACACGGCAGGTGTTGTTTTAGTCATTTCTACTTTTATAATCAGAGCTTAATATTAAGCCGATGAAATTTCCACAACAACACACACGCACATACACACACATACACGCACACACACTCACACAAGTCTTCCATAGTCTAACGGGCTGATCCAGTGCTCAGATTGTAACACCGGGCTGCATTTAGAAATCCGGCAATTCAAAGTGTTTTTGCTTAAAGTGACAAAAAGATAAACCAGATATTACATCTCAAAACTGATCCTGGTACAGTGGGAGCCACTGTTTATATCGGCAAAAAATTCAAACTCGTTGTAAAACTATCTGTCCATATTCAGCTAAGTGCAAGAAGAATGTTAAAGAAATTAAGTTTAAATACAAAATTATACATTTAGAACAAACTTAACTTGTGTGTAACATTAGGCAGCATGAAACTGCCATGTTCAAGTTGTGCGGGTATTGCGTTATTTGTTTATTTGAACAGCAGTTGTGGGGGCTACGTCCAATGCTTGTTGAGTTTGCCATGCTGCTTGCATTGACAGGTGAGGGGCGGCCATTGCTCCAGTCATGACCTCTGGGAATGGGAACACTAACAGTAGTCAACACAATGGAGAGAGCAAACCAGCCCAGGCCTTAGTCAAGTCCCACATCCTCACCCATCTGATAGAAGGCTTCGTTATCCAGGAGGGTGCCGAGCCTTTCCCTGTGAGTACTGAAGCTCTGTCTGTGTTTGTCTGTACAGCTATGCTGACAGGAATTATGATCATTATATGACCGGGCTGTAGACATAAACTTGTGAGTCAACTGCACATTACCCAAGGTAACCCTGAGGCAGCACTGACCATTTCAAGCAGTTGATCAGCTTTGCAGATTCAAAATTATTAACATTTTTGGGGTTTGTGGGGTGAACCAGTCAGAGGACTGCTCGCGTTTATTTGCCCCATTCTTAGTGATGTAACTGCTAGTAACTTTGTAAGTGTAGTGTTATAATTACAATTGGAGCTGATTCCCAAAACTTTGAAAATACACTCCAAGTTGCATTAAAGATTAGATGTTCCTTTTCAGGTAAAAAAAAAAAACTCTTAACAGTCTTTTACTTGCAAAATTCTATCCAGACTTGTGTACATTTTGAATATATAGATCAGTTCCAGGTACTAAGGAACCACATTAACTAACTTAGGAACTGAGAGTCCCTTTAGCCCATTCAGTTTCTATTTCTACATGTGAGAAACAATGAACATTAGGCAAATAGATCTGCCATTTCTAGATTTGTACACACAAGGATACATCGAAGAGTCATCCTGTCGTTCGTTGTGTTACTGATGTTCAGCTCTGATTAAATGAATGAGACAGAAAAGGAATCTGAAACCTGTTATTCATTCTGCTTCTGTTTTAATGATAACTTATTGAATCAAGAAGAACATTTGTTTCTCTCATGGCAATCTCTCTCTCCAATATTCTGTGTTTAAACTCAACCCAGATAGTTTCTGAGCCCTCAACAGGGTCCTAAATGAATTCCTTTAGTCTAACAACCGCTGACTGGTGTTTGTAAACTGAAGAGATGAACCTGCTGAAATATTTTTCAAGCAGCCAAAAAACTGCACAAGGTACAATGTCATTAACAGCATTGTAATAATCACCCACATTTTCCTTTTTTAAAAGGAAACTTCTTTTAAATTTTTAGATATTGTTGCATGTAGACTTGATATAACATAGTCTGAAACAGCAGCTGTGTACTTGGCTCTGTGCACTTACACTTGAAATGCTCAGGATTACTCAAAGTTATGGTTTCAAACACTGTAATGAGATGGATTCATAAAGGCCAAGAAGAAGAAGGTCTTCATGAGACCTCAGGTCACCACACTGAATCTCCCATTATTTTGCGCTGCTATGGAGAAAAGTCTGGCTGCATCCATTATTATTTCTGCTTTAGGGGAAAAATAACACTCTGGCTTGCAGTTACTGTGACTGGCACAGGATGCAGTGATGGTACCTTTAAAATTAGAAACACATAGAAAGCTTGAGGGGAGAAAAATGGCAAAAACAGAGAGAGGCAATTTTCATTTGTTTGTTTTTTGCACTGTGTGTGCGTGTTTTGTTTCCTTTCTTGTCACTTTTTTTTATCTCACTATATTAAAAAGTCAAATTGAAATGCTTTTCTGGCCTTTTTTTGAGTTATTTGCCTTCTCTGCAAGTAGCCTTTATTGGTAATATCTTTGAGCGCCTTCACTCCCTGCCTTTTATCCGTGTTTCCTGTCTTTCTCTGCTGTCCTTAAAAATCATAAGTGAATTATAACCCCCAGTCTAGTCCAGTTGTCCAGTTTCCATTTTTAATTGTACGAGTAAGACAATAGGCCAGATGATATTTGTGTGTTATGCTCTTAAAATGTTTTGTGATTAAATTCAGTCTATTTTATCAATTGCAGTAAGAGGATATTTTTCTGTCTGCAGGTGGAGCGTCCATCTTTCTCAATTGAGAGCCTAAGGAGACACACAACAGACTCAAAAATGGACGGCCTCTTACCAAAGGGTAAGGCACTACAGAGTTTAAGTTCTCAAACCAGTTGCACAGCTTCATTACATCTTTCTCAGAGTATGATATATGTGGGAAGCTGTCATTTCTCTTCCATTGTCATGCATGAATGCCACCCTTTAAAACATGTTGTCATAGGGCTGCAGCTGTCCCAGTGTCAGCATATTTAACAGCTGGTTCATAACATTACATCAGATAACACTTACTGACAGGATTTTTTAACGCTGATGACCATTCGTATATAGCTTTCTGAAAAATAAAAGAAGTAGTCTGTGGTACTTTAGTTTAAATAGTGTGCTCCGCTCATAAACAACAGCTGCATCACAAATCAAGCTTCTCCTAATCTAACAGCGGGGGGGCGATTAAGATGTAGTGGCCTCCCTTGTGGGATCATGCTGCTGTGTGTGAACCCTGAAACAGCAGTTCAGAGTGGAAAACTGACAACACAGAACAGACCGGCAAAATGAAAAGGAAATGTCTGGAGCAGAAGGCAAATAGTTGTCCTGTGAAACTGACCATCATCATTAGTTTGGACATATTTCAGAGTTAGGACTGGTGATGTTAGGCAAGAACAAGTGTTTTGCAGAGTGTATGAAAAGTGTTTGCACTGCAAAGCAACACCAGTGATTTGTTGAACCACCTGAGAAAAAAAATGCCAAAGACTGAAGTTCAGTGAATAAATGAAGATCAAGAGAAATAACAATTTCTTGACCTAACATGACCTCACTAAATCCAGCATCAACCCTGATAAACACAACAGGGAGCCTTGTTGACAGAGCTCTTTGGATTTCATTTTGTTTAAAAAGTTTTGCTGAACTTGAAGATGTACTGTGATTAGTGATGTTTTTTTTTAGAGCCAACGTTTGTGCATTGGCAGGACTATAACACAAGGAAGTGAAAGCAGTGTTTTCATTTAAATTTAGATGTAAAAACAATGAAAATAAAGTCCCTAAGTCAGTGAATAATTGTGATCTGAGTATTGATCAGAAAATTTGATCAGGAATATAGATATGATCGTGCAGCCCTAGTATCAATACCTTGTAACTGGCGGGGAGGTCTGTTCCCTCTGTGCAGCCAAACATCAGGCTCCTCCTGACTGATTTCCAGAGTGCTGTCAGTCATCTTCCCCGAACACCTTATGGGCTTCTCCAAGGCTGAGATCGGCACGTCTGAGATGAAGTACTGAATATGTAGACCACTCTTCCTTTCTTGAGCACTAAACACCTTGATTTTTCTGGCATGAATGTCATTCTTGCCCATTGCATCATTCTTTCCAGGGTTTCAGGATCTGTCTGCTCCAGAGACTGACTCAGTGCTCACTGTTAAGTTGTCCTTATATCGGTGGTCATGATTCATAGATTTGGAATTAAGGCCTCTGTGTTCTGGTTCTACTATTTTCATGGGAGCTCCCAGCTATTAGCTGTACCATCAGCTCACTGTGGGACATTATCATAGCCCCCTTATCTCTAAGAGCAAACTATTTATACCTGTTCTGAATGGACACACTTTATTGATGCGAAAAGTCTTCCAGCTCAGTGAGGGTGAAACACACGAGAACTACAAACGGGCATAACAGAGCTCTCATTGATACTCTTTTCCAGACTTTTCCTCAATCCTTACCTTTTATTGGGATTTGCTGTATAATTCTGGACGTTTTTAGACTCCAACAATTAATTAAACAAAACTGGGGGGCGGGGGGGGGCAATGGCAATTGAATTGTGTTTATACAGTACTGCTCTAGTCAGTCAGGAGTTTGTGATGTTGCGATCGCAACAATTAACGAAAATTCAACCAATGTCCGTGAATTCTGCGCATCCTTGCAATTTTGTCCTATCACCACGACTTTTCCACAATTTTGGCCAGCCTCCCGTGAGTTCCACCAATCATAGCAGTCCCCAGCGCAAATGTAATGCACGTACATCACCGAATTCACTTCCTTGTTTATGGTTTGAAGATGCAGACATGTGCGATAGTAATGTCTCT
>JAPZDY010000002.1:3347875-3387385 GCA_029783645.1 Ctenochaetus hawaiiensis
GCCTTGAGGTGCAGGGTATGGCGCAGGTCCTGTAGATGGCGCAGGTCTGTGGAGATGTACAGCAGGGGTGTGATGGGCCGGGTCACCATCACAGGGAAGGTGTGCCCTTTGACCTCTGATGTTAACTCCACTGGCTCGTTGAGGCAGCCCGCCTCGCAGGCGTAAAGCTTCACTGGCTTCTCCTGCTGCTTCACTGACACATGAAGAAAAGGCTTTCCCTCCACATCCAGCAGCACTGCCAGATTAATGAGGTCCTGGTTGTAGTGGATGCCTCTTAGGGCGTAGCTGTTGTGCAGCACATCTGGATCAGCCTGGAACTGAACGTGGTTCTCTGTGAACTGAAGACCGCCAAAGCTGAGCACCATACCCTGCATGGCTCCGTGGGCTCCGGCCGCCACCAGCACCTTGCAGCCTCTCTTCTGCAGAGTCAGAGTCCACAGCGTGAACAGCTGCAAGATCTGGGCAGTGCTGCTCACCCGCTCGGGCCACAGGATCTTAGCATGCATGGTGGCGTGGCCACTGAAGCAGTGGTCAGCGTAGTTGAGGCTGGACTCGAGACGAGCACGCTCCTCCCCACTCAGCCGTCGGTCCAGCAGGGGAGCCATGGAGGAAGACAGGATGTAGTAGAGGGTGGTGTTCACGGTGCGGCTTGATGGTGTGTGGGAATCTGTGATCTTTCTCATTTCAACACCTAAATAAACAAGCAAGCAGAAGCATAGCTTCACAAAAAAACTTGCAATATCAATTATATTGACCATAGTTAAAAAGTAACTACATTTCATTAAAGCCTGCAACAGGAACTTAGTTGGTGAAAAAGGTCAGCTTAGAAGTAAGAATTTCAGTCAATACATGTGGTCAGGGAAAATATTTGAACTTCTACAGAGCGAGTATTGCAAGTTAAACACCTGCTGCCATAAAGTCATTTTGCGACTGAGACTTCCCAGAGTTTGGCTTTGGTGAGACATTCACAAGGCAGACAGCTTCATCAGAGCTCAGGAAGCATGAGGACATTATCTGAAATGGTTTGCTGCATCAAACGTAGGCTCTCGAACAGGTCACAAAATAAGTGGCAATGAGGGATGAAGGGGTTACTACTGTTTTAACCGCCCACTCTAACTTGTTGATGCTTGTTGATGTATCTTCATAGTCAATTAGTTTGAGTTCAAACTCCAAAGCTCATACCTTACAACAACAAACATCAATTCAGTTGTTCATGCACTGCAACCGCTGTAATTACCACAATAAAGTTTAGTGCATCACGTGCTGTCAAATTTGAAACTAGGATTTTATATTCTCAGAGGGTGAAGGAAGTTAAATGTTATTAAAGGGAAAATCTCTAATCCAAAGGTAAAAAAATGGCAGTCACACTAACAGCAACTAACTACAACAGCTATATTTATATGATTCATATTTTCTCAAGGTCTTAAAGTGTTGCTTAAAAGAAAATCATGTTGTTGGCAGATAGCTTGGTTAGGATCAGTTGAAAAAACACACAAAATGTTTATTTTTAATGTATGATTACTTATGTATGTGATGTGATGTGGGTTCAAGGCTAGAACCAAATTCATTTCACACAAGACAAGTTTGTTGTTCTTTTATGTTCCAAGCATGGATAAGCAGCAATAAAAACTGTGTTGACATTGTTTTTTTTTCTAACACAAAATTCTAATTTCATTCTTCTTGATCATTTTTAATGAAGGCAACAGTCTTAAAAGGCTGCTCTTTCACATATAAGAATCTTGGGTTCCTTTGTTAAGAATAAATGTGAGTCGATCATTTTTACTGACACTGTCATCATGTGAAAAGGCTGAAACATTAACCCTGGATATGTCATAAGAGAATACATGTCTGCTTTTGTTCCATTTAGCCCCTTGCAGAGGATATGCATATGTTCAAATAGCACAAACACACTAGTGCAACAACCCAACCCAGCAACCACATCTTTAAAGCAACCACACTTCCTGTGAAAACATGATAGTGATCATATTCTACCAGAAAAAAACACCTCACAGTTTATTTCTACAGTGGTCAGCTGCATCTTACAATCTGTGAAATGATTGAACTAGGGCAGTCATGTGTGGCCTAAATATTTTATGCTAATGACTTTATTGCAATTTTATATAAAAATGTGGAAAAAAAAAACAAAATGCCAAAGTTAAAATACTCTTTCACTCTTTGTTTTTCATCTTTTCGGCAAACAGATTACACTCAAAATATGAGCGTAGAGAGAGTCTGAGACAAGAGAGTCTGGAACCAAAATCTGGCCAAAGTGTACTAAAAATTTTGTGGCAGGTGACAGTGAGCATGAAGATGAGTTACCACCACCTCCTGGGACAAAGTGACAACAAAAAGAAGCTGTGTATATGTATGTTTTCTTGTTTTTTATTTTTTTTTCTCTTCTTGCATGATTTCAGTAAGGATAAGAATAAATCAATTAATAAAAAATCTCCAATGTTCAACACAGTCAAAGCATGCGTGAGAGTATAGATATTTTTTATGCTTTTATTTGTTTATGACTTATTGGCATGCTGTACTGTTTTAACATATTTTAATTTTTTTCCCTGAGTCTTAAGAGTTCGTAACGTTCAATTCCATTTATAGGCCGTGGATGGATTGAAAACAACTAAAACAACTAAAAACCCCGATCCAACTGCTGCTGACAGCTCACCTGAAATGAAGAGATCCATCCAGGCTTGCTGGTGATCGACCACCAGCTCGTCCACACTGGCCCTCAGCAGCTCCCCCAGCTCCTTCTTGGCTCCTTCTCTGAGGGTACTAAAGGTCTCCTCCAGCTTGGAGGACTCAATGGGCTCTGAGGTCCACACCACTGACAGGATGCTGTCTGTGTACTCTGATTTAGCAGATACCTGCAACCTGCTGTTCAGTTTCTTGGTGACCACCACCACCAGAACGATCCGGTTATTCTCCACAGGCACTCTGCCAGAGGACAGCACTATATCTCTGTCCTCTAGTTTCTCCACACTGGTGGAGAATTTGCTCCCGAAGGAGGGATTTTCTGAGGAAACCTCGATGGACGCGGTCCTGTCAGACGGGTTGTTGATGTGGATTCGTTGGAGATAGACGTTGGGTCTGCTTCTGTGTGCGATGAACTCTTCTCGGATGGTGACACAGTCTCGGGCTGACTGCAAGGCAGCACATCGGACCGACAGCACGGCTCCTTTTCGGAACCACAGCATGGTTGCCTGGGCTTCGGCCCGCTTCCCCTCGAGATGGACGCCGAGTCTTGGAGAATACTCCGTCTGGTGGACCGGAGCCGAGCCGGGTTGTGAAGAAGACGCGACCCACAGTTTGTTAGAGTCAATGTCAATAAGAATATGGCCGTTTCCTGATACAAAAGGTGTATCTAGTTGTTCCTGAGGTGTGCTGTATATCCCCTCTCCTCGGTCTACGAGAGAGCTCCACCTGTGGATTTCAGCCTGTAGGCACTGTCCCGCCGCCCCACCGGGCATGGCCGAGCCGCCGAAGAACCTCCATCTGCGCTCCGCTCCCAGGTACCAGTAGAAGATGAGGAAGAGCAGCAGCCCAATGAGGAGTCTTCTCGCCCAGCTACTTGATAACAAGCCTGGTAGTCCCTTTAGTCTTTGCTGTAGCCACATTTTGTGTTTAGAAAATGGAAGCCCAGCAATAAGTTTGCGTCTTAACACTGCACCCAGGGTGCTCAGGTTGAAAATTTAAGGCTGTCACATCGAATTTGCTCAAACTCAAAACATCTTCCCGGACTGAAAACTGCCGAACTGTCTTCGCTAGCTTCTTGCTAAGTTGGCTTAGCTAGGGGGCTAGCGTTTGTGAACGAAAGCTGCCGAAAATACGTCGTTCCTCGCATCCTTGTCACTGTCATATCCTTCAGCAAGTGTGTACGACAGTCGTCAAGCTTTCGTAATGTTATCTCTAATCATTTGTACAGGAATTTTCTTCAAATAATAAACATCACCTGTCTTTCCGAATAACTCTACAGCCAGCGGTTGACACTTCTGGTTTTCACAACTGTCGTAAAACCAAACGACACGGCAGCGACCGGAAATGTCGCAAAAACTAGTTATTCTCTTCTTCTTTTTTAAAGGCGAATTGCAACCAGGAGGCTCATTATCGCCATCAACTGTTGTGTTTCATATTTTTGAATGTTCTTTTTATCAGTCCAGAACGATTCTTCCCACCTCTTTATCCCATCATCTCATTAAATAGTCATGCATAATCCAGGCTCTGAGAGGTGCCGCAGAAACCTCAGGCCTATGCACTTCTTCTCCATTATTCCGCACACATTCAATAAACCTTTCAGCATTAATAACTATTTATTTTCTTTCTTCCTTCCTCATCGCCTCAGCAGCAGGGTTAATCACCGTGGCAAGAAAAGCTAAGATCCTAATCTTGTCTTTACAAAAGCAGATTCATCATGTTTCGACCCAGTTTGTTCTCTTTTTTTCACTCTTTTCTTTCCCAGCTGCTTCCTCATAGCCAAGCCCATTCTTGGACATGATCCTCATGGCTTCCATCTCTTTCTTGCTCTTTGGACTGTCTGCTCGCCACCCTTTATGACTCCCCCTGAATACACTTCTTTTCCACAGTGTCTTCCACATTTTTACCACATATCCCAAAATTATGTACAAGCAAGCTAACTGTGTCATGTATGTCCAACAATGCTTGCGCTAAATTGGTTAAGGAACAAAATGCACGCTGGGTAACTGATATGATCCCAGAATATTTGATCAGGCAGGATTTCTGATTTAAAAATAATGAATAAATAACGGATCTTGTTGCACATCTTCTCCATTACTTATCCTGTGCATTCTAGGACTTTTACATTTTTTGAATCTCGGTGCATCAACTGCATAGGCACACTATACTCCATGAACCACACCCTTTACTGTGACTCTTCCATTAGGTCTAAATATGACACTTGGTGCAGATCCAAGTTCTTTCCAGTGCCTTTCTTCAGCCAAGTCTCTGGCACCCAACAATAATAAACACCCTTCTTCGTGAATAATTGACATAAGTAAGTTAATCCTCAGTTCAAGTTATGGCTTCGCCATCTTCTTTTCCAACCAGTTACTTATGTATATATGTATGTTTTCATTTACTGATATTAGATCAAGAAGAATAGTGTACAAATAATTTATATTTAAATATGTTAATCAATTTAATGTAATGTATTAATAAATAAGGTCGAGGTTAATTTACTTGATTAAAAATATGATTTCAAATATTTGAATCTGGGCATCCCCTTTAATAGCAAGTGTTAGAAACCATTTTGCAGTAGAAAAATTCAAAGATACTCTTTGGCATAAAAATATTTCCTGCTCCGTTGAAAAACAGAAATTCTCTCGTTAGAGGCCAGTTAATTTAAATCTTTCTTTAAATGAAATAAGTTTAAATTATAGTTAAGTTGTTTTATTCATATAATGAGTAACATAACACAATTTGTCAACCATATTCATTTTTAACAAGTTTGTCTTTTTCATAACATTAATATTAAAGATATTTTTATCAAACAGTGTGCTTTATTCAGATTTAAATTTCTTGCTTAAACTCCTAATGTTGACACCACAACAACCTCGTCACGAAGATTAGTTTGTTAGATTATTTTTCAGAGTTGGACGGTGTATATGTGATTCATCCACAATTGCTTTTCAGGTAGAAGGGAGACCACTTGTTTGTATAAAAAAAAAAAATCACAATCACATTATTATAGTCCAGTTTGACATTAAAACATAACGGCAATGGGTCTTATTATTTGGGGTTTATTGAATAAGCTATCAACGTTTATGTGTAACCACTAACCAACAAAGTCTTCACTGCTACGTTAAAAACCAACAAAGGTATAAACTATTGCAGTCTATCATTCATGAAGTCTCAGATGTTGAGTTTGTTAAAGAAGGATATTGTATGCTCTTCTTGTTAATTAACTGTATTGCTTTATGCAGTACTTATTATATATATTTTCCCCCCATCGATATAATTAAGAGTTCCTGTTACAATACTGCTTCAGGGAGATTTATACTGTGGTAATGTGTTTAATGTTACAGCTATAGCAGAATTTATGATTTTTACATTTTTTAATGATTACTGACTTTAAACAGATGCACTGGTTGTAGGAAGTACGGGCTACGTGCAAGTGCTCATGTCCTCAGAACAGCTGGCTCGTCATTTTTTTCAGCTTTTTTTCTCCTGTGGAAGTGGGCGTTTCATGGGGACGCATGCAGTTTTAACACGAGACAAATCTGAAATCTGAGCATGGAGTCTGAGTGATAAAAATGATAACACACAAAACACCAAACTACTGTTTCAATACTCCTATTCTCCTGATACAACTCTAAAGAGCTCTTTGTTGAGACGGAGAGAGAGACGGAGCGGGGAGAGAAAGGGAGAGAGACACAGGCAGACAGACAGGGAGAGAGAGAGAGAGAGAGAGAGGGAGAGATAGGGGGAGCGGGTGGAGGTTGGGGGGCAGCAGGCGGTGCTGACGGAGTGCTGCGAAGTTTACTTTCTCAGATTGACTCGGCTGGAAAAGTACAGTTGAGTTGCACCGGGACTCGAGAGAAGGACTCTAACTTTAACTTTCAAAAATGAAACTTTCGTCCTTTCTGTTTCTTCTTTTCTGCGTACTTTTCCCTCTGACAAACTGTGAGGAGCCGCAAATACCCGAAGGTAAGTCGGGAACGTTGCCCGAGGCTGACGGCATGTCTGCAGCCTGTACGCCGTGTTATTTACGCATGTTGAATGCTTGCTAATAATGGCGTTAGAGAAAGTCAGCTTGTCTCGGTGTGTAACAGTGCAGCTGAGGATACCCGGGCTTGCTGTGAGGAGACTCCCCGGTTCATGTGGGTTCCCGGTCGAGGAAACCCTCTACAAATCATATGGCTGAGCCTTTGGACCAAAAATGTCTAGCAGAAGTTTCCAGAAGAGTTGGCAGTGTTTGTAAATAAGCCGTATAGGACGAACCGCCGTGACCTCCTTCACTGTGTGATCTGTGTGATACAGTCACAGTCAGTTACTCAGGCGGTTTGTGTTGATACACGCGCTGCTTGGGGCGTTTGATGCGTGCCGAAAAGTTACGTTCATTTACTATTCACAAAAGACCTTTAATACGTTTTCTTTTAACTTGCCTGTGCCGTTTTCTGGTTAAAACAAGAAGAATGAAAGGAGTTCGCTCATCTCGCTTATCTTTACGTGAGGGAGGTGATCTGCATGTAACGTAGTTACGGTAGTTGCGGTAGTTACGGTAGTTGCGGCGGACTTCCATGGACTTCCATGCCGCTGACGTGGACGGGCTGCTAGTCGGTGGGCTGTCGGCACTGCTTTTATTAACCGAGACTGAAGCCCACAGCCAGAGTTAAGTTAAATGTACAGTGTAAAGAACAGTAAGAAACAAAGCCGAGGTTTTTGATACTTTCTTTGTTTGGATTAGTTTGGATACGACGTTATTATCTTTCTCTCTCTGCAAGAACCATCACTGGTTACAGTATGGAGGCTCATAAAATGTTTTGCCAATGAAAAGTGAAGCAGATGATGAGTACAGTTAATACTTGTTGAGTCCGACAGTCTTTCTCATGAATTTCCCTAGAATTGAAATTTGATGCGAGGAAAACTTGGAACGAGATCTTTACCACTGAAAACCAGTGAAAATGCCAGATTTATTTGGAGAGAGTACTTCAGGACTAAATGGTGGGGGGGGGGGGGTGCAGGTATATTTTTTGTGTGCCATGTTATTTAGATTTACTTCCGTCTTAAAATCTGATTCTTTCATCATCAGAACCACAGTGAACAAACCTGATTACAGTGTCAGCCAGAAGAGATTGTCAATATTTATATTAATAGTATAACAAAATATTGTATTATACGGTTTACTCTTGTTGTTGAGAACCTGTTACAACCCATTACAACTAGCAACTAATAACATGAAATAAAATGTTGTCAGTTTTGAACTGATATTTAGGGGGCCTAAAGTAAATCTCTATCAGGAGATATTCTTTATATGTAGGTATAAACACATTTTAAAAAAAACACACATACTCTTAAAAAATAAGCAAAGTGATCAGAGTTTTGAGGAAAAAATTAAAGCTTCCTAAGCTGAATTGGAACTGAGGACTCAACTACTGGTGCCCCAATATAATGATTATATTTAATAATCTCATAAACATTATAATTGTAATTTATGTGTCAAGGCTAAATAACCAGCCTGTCACTTTGCCTCAAAACATTTTACATAATTTTAAATCTTGGGAACTTCGCATCTGTAATGTAAACCACCATATCGACAATGAAAACAAAAAGAAAAAAATCTTTTTCTCATTTTCTTTTTTTCCATCATGCTCAAACATGACATGTGTTACAGTGATAGCAGGACCACTGAGTTGCTTCATGCTTTAGGACAAAAAAAAAAGAAATCCATATATCTTATTGAATCTTCTATATTGTGTCTTCTAGATAAACTTCTAGTTGTGACTGTTGCAACCAAAGAGACTGATGGCTTCAGGCGTTTCTTGAGGTCGGCCAAACACTTTAACTACACTGTAAAGGTAGGAACCCTTGCTGGAAGATCAAAATTCCTTTCCTGCTTTCTGGCCATGAAAGCCTGTTTTATCTACTGAAAACAAATCTCTGTTTTTTGCAAGTCATAGTTTTGCCTGGAATGCAATAACTGTCTTATGATGTATAAGACTTTCTCAAAGTGGAGACACAGAATAAGCCTTTTTTCAAAATAAAAGCAAAATTTTGTTCTTTTTAAAGATATTCAGATATATATTTTTTTAAATTTGCTCTTTCAAATTGCAGTTAATGGATGTATGCATGTTTAAAGGTTCTTGGTCGGGGTCAGAAATGGAAGGGAGGTGACTACATGGCAGCTCCAGGAGGAGGCCAGAAAGTACGACTCCTGAAAGCAGCTCTGGAGAAGATGAAGAATCAGGATAAAATCATCCTTTTCATTGACAGGTAGAGTATCTTCACTGCAGACAGAGTGTCAGATTTGACTGCAGCTGTCAGAAGTGATGGTGTTAGGGGTATCACACTGGTACTCAAAGGAATTTTTGCGGAACAACACACCAGATGTCTCTTTCCTGTCTTCAATGCTGCCATTGTTGTCTATTTATATCAGTGCGCATGAACTTGTCGCCTTTCACTGTTATCACTGTCACTGCTGTATGGTTATGCACTTTTATGAGCAAGTTAAGTATAGTCAGTTAAGTGTAGAGGTTCAAAATGATAGGTTCAAGGATTAAATTAACATGTGAAGAAAGAAATTAACATGGAAAGTAAGCAAATAAGCATATTCCCAAAATTGTTGTACAAGATCTTTTACAAAGCCTTTCAAGGTGATTTAATATTAATTATATATATTATAGGAAAGAGGGCTAAAACATGCAAAACCACTGATATGATTCATTATCGCATTGAAACAAGCAAAGAAGACATGCAAAAATCAAAAGAGAATGTTTTTTTTTTTGATCAAGCAATAAACACAACCACTGGCAGCTTGACTCTCCAAATAAAGAACTCTGGCATCTTAGAAAGGCAACCCCTTCATTTGTTTAACTATGTCACTGGCTTCACACACTGCTGAGCCACGCAGCACAATAAAGTTTTTGTATTTTTACTCCCTGTCGACACAGCTATGATGTGATTTTCGCCTCGGGGCCTAAAGAGCTGTTAAAGAAGTTCCAGCAGGCCAGACACAAGGTGGTTTTCTCCTCCGAGAGCCTCATCTGGCCCGACAGACACCTGGAGGACAAACACCCCCACGTCAGGGAGGGCAACAGGTTCCTGGGCTCAGGGGGTACGTCCAACCGTCCAGTCAGTCACACAGCTGAGGCAGCTCACACAGTTCAGACAATGGGACCAAATGCATCCTTTCATATGGGTTAAGCCTTTTCCTGAATTAGTCCTGTCAGGAGGTGCTCACTCCCAGTTTGTGTCCTACTTCTTACACAAATCACATAACTTTTTTGAACTGAAAACTATTAACCATATACTGTTTTAGCCAAAAGATACCCTGTGTTTTCAAATCCCAGTTGTATTATGCAGCACTGTCTATTTTCATTAGTGCCTATTTTGTTTGTTTGTTGCATGAGCGTGGCGCTAATATGATGCACAACCCTGCTGGTGGATACAGACTATTCCACTGTTGTTCAGAAGGTATTAATGTGCAAAAAAATGCAACGGATGTGCCCATAAAGACAGTCAGTAAGACGACTGCTGCAAACTATACACAATTTACAGTGCACAGTAAAATGTGCTAAACTTTTGCCATGTATTTAACACTAAATACATACTTAAAATGTGCTTTGAAAATGTTTTATGAGGAATAGAATGTGTTCCACATGTTTGTTAGACCTCAAGGATGCAGACAGATTTACACTGAATGTAAACAGTACTTTTTCATTCACACGAAAATTCCACAGGGCTCCTTTCAAGTAAAGCTGCTGAGTCCATAGTTGTGATCAGCCTATAGGAAAACTGCTCAGGTTGTCCCATCAGTTGTAATTCCAAGCTTGTGATAATCTGGACATTTTTTGTATGAATGAAAACACTGTTATGATGTTAAAATTAAACATACACATTTAACATCTCTCTATCATATTTCTGCACCTGGCACACCAAAAATACATAAAGCCTGAAAAATCTCTCAAGTGACCCCACACTGCTTGCATCTGTAACACACTACTTTACTGTTTTGCACATCTCTGAAGTCTGTTATTTGAATGGGCTCTTGGTATGGCTGTAGAATTGTAGTCTTGTTTTAGTAACAAGCTGCATGCTTGAAGAAGGAGTATGGACATGTCTTTTTTTAGAAGTCTTCAATCAGCAGTCAGCGCTGGGCTGAGGCCATTAAAGCCTGGCACTGGTCATTAGTCATGGCCATTTGAAACAAAGGATTTTTCTCTTACTTGGTGTCTTTGGGTGTAGACCCAGTGTAACTGAGTTCATATACATTAAATATGGAATTGAAAATATGTTTGATTAACAAGTGCAGACTTGTCTCTCTCCTCCTGTCTGTTTCCTCGGGCTCCTTCTCTCCATAGGTTTCATTGGCTACCTTCCCAACATCAAAGACATGGTTGCTAATTTGACTGGAGAGGACAGTGACAGTGACCAGCTGTTCTTCACAAAGATTTTCATTGATCCTGCAAAAAGAGTAAGATTTGTCACACTGCAGTGTTCACTTCATCAGTCTTTGATTTACAAGGATTTCCCTAATTTTCTTGCATACTTGTAACAGCAGAGCTACTGATGATAATAAAAGTAATTACAGCGGTTATCTTTAACATTTTTTGTATAATTCCTCTGCAGTATTGTCTTATGCACCATAAAATTATCAAATAGTAGCTTAAATCAGAAATAGAACAAAGCAGACCAGCATTTATTTTAATCTCCCATTTTTAGAAGTACATTGAATAGAGGTCCATATTTCCTGACCTGATTCTGCTTTTTCAGTTACTGTTAAAACACTTTTTCCATGTTTACCTGATGTTTTGATTTATTCAGGGTGATGTAAATTTCCAAAGCACAAATTCCAACAGAAACACTGTTAAAATTGCCCTAATTATGCCCTACAGTAAGTAAGACTCAGCACTTTCTGCGCAGATGTTCCACATTAAAAACCTTCCAGTAGCTCAGTGGATTCAGCCCCCCATGTTCCTGCTAGGCTTTTAACATCTGCAGGAAGTGTTGAGTTTTATTGATGGTAATTTATCAGTTAAAAAATAAAACAAAACAACAACTCAGAGGTGACTGATATTAACTTGTAGGTCAAAACAGAGAGAGAAAGTCAGAGCATCAGAGAGTGTTATGGAAAAGGACATTGTACTGAAAATACCACATGAGCTACATGCAGGTAATTTTTTCCGCCCTGACAATTTTTTTTTTTTTTTTACACAGCCTTTTCATTTACCACCCTTAATGTTTTTTCCGGTGCCGATGCCTGCAGCTCCTGTTTAAGACCTTTTACTTCAGAACGGGCTTTGACCTATTAATTTATGTAATTATCTGCATTATATAAAATAAAAACAATGTATTTCCATGTTACAGAAATCCATTAATATCACACTGGATGGCAAATGCAGGCTGTTCCAAAACCTCCATGGATCCCTTGGTGAGTGGATTTAGTTTCTCGCTCCTACTCATGAATTTCATGAAGCAAAACATTTCTTCAACACACACACACACACACACTGTCTAATTTAAAGGCCACAGACGTCTCTGCTGCTATGTTAGCAATGCTATGTGCACCCTTTAAATAACACCTTTTTAGGAAATTGTATGTTTCTTATGATCCTGAAGGTAACTGTGCCTCATGCTGTCCAGCACAGACTCTGAGCACAACTTGACCAAAAACTGATTTTTAGAGCAGTTATTAAATTACACTCACCATTTTTATACATTGGTGATCTATTATTAACGAATATCCATAAATGATTTATTTAATTTGTCAACTTGAGGCTTTATTTAAAATAGTAAAAATTAGCTAAACTTTTAAGGTAAACACATTCACTGTATCATTATTATTAATGCGACGGCTTCTGACTCGACAGCAGAAGAATTTGTACTAACAACACAGTGTTTTTTGTCATTACCATCCACACAAAGTGTCAAAGTCACAATGTAATCCTCATTATACTAGGATATAAAGAACATTGCAGACTCACATAACAGAAATACACACAGTCGTATTTGGTTCGCTGAGAGTGAAACTGAGTTACACCAGCGAAAGTAGATGCAAAATACAATACAAGAAGGTTCATATTCACCTTTTAGACTGAATGTGATGCAGCTATGAAACTCTGAACAGAACAACAGTTAAATTCAATCACGATATTACGACAACAGTAACATAACCTGAAGTTCTGGGTCCTTATATTTAGGTTATTAGTTATTGATTATATACTCTTTAATTCACACGTCATAGTCCTGAAGATTTCTTTCCTCAGTAAAGTTACAGCACACCTCAGAGGTGTCAGAGCTGTGGGATTTACAGTCGCTGTGACGAGGCTGCACGTTTAGACATGAGCTGCACTCTCTGCAGTCTGAAGGTTTTTTTCCTCAGAAGCTGAGGCAGGAATTTGTGAAGTCATTGTGAGGCGGATGTATCAGAGTTCACATAGAGAACGTCAAGAGTTCAGGGGCATGAATGGAATCCATGAGGACCTCCTGCTCCCACAAAGCCTCTGTAAAATCTTTCATTTACTCCTGCTTACTGTGTCTTTTTTAGCTGTAAGAAGGCTTGGCATGCACTCATACACATAACATAAACAGGAATATCTACGAGGCTGTGCACACCTGAATTGAACATGGCACTGCTGACGTGATCACAAGTGAACATCAATAAGTTTAGGTCAAAATGCACCCTGTGTGTCTTTAATGCGTCTGAAGATCCCATTGCTCAGAGCTCTATCGGAGCTGGTCTGGGACCCATATGCTCACATTCTTTCAGCAGTGTGTACGCAAATCTGTCCTAGGCCACAATGAAGAACCGCCTACTCATTTGGTGTCTTAGTAAGTGCACACGAACCACATTGTCTGATGTTTGATAATGAATAGCCTGTTTCAAACTAATTGCAAAAACGCCCCTAAACTCCCTTTAACACAACTTTTCGTGTTGTTGAGTGAAAAGTAACTTTATAGGTTGAAATTTAAAAAAGAACAATGGCAAATTTCTCATCATTAATTTTTTTTTGTTTGTTTTTTGGACTTGCGTGTGTGTGTGTTTGTGTGTGTGTTTCCAGATGAGGTGGTGCTGAAGTTTGAGGATGGACGGGTGCGAGCGAGAAATTTGCTGTACGACACCCTGCCTGTCATCATCCATGGGAATGGCCCGACCAAGGTACTGACCTGTTAAACCACAAACCTGAGCAATCAGAGCAAGGCGATGGAACTAAATGTCATTGTAACTGCAGGCAAGATCATTCCAGCACTTCATTCAGCAGCAACTGTTCACACTGTGCAGTCTTAAACCAATATGACCCTTCTTCTTGTGTCCTGATTCAAATGCATGTAAATTACATTATGCACATTACCCAACCAAGAACTGCTGAATCAGGGACTTTACATCAAAGATAACAACTTCTAAGAAAGACAGAATGAGAAATTAACAGCCTTTAGTGCAAACAGACTGTCAGAGTGCTTTGGTGGCCTGTTGCACCAAATACACCTTCAGTTTTCTGTCAAGTTTGGGTGCAAGGCTGAAACCACATGTTGACATTAGTTAGTTTGATATAAAAGCTGGGTCCATGTTTGGTTCCACAACAGAGACATCAGGTATATCTTCGAAGCCTAGGCATGATGTTATCAATTTAAAATTCTTAAAATGATGCTTTGACCTCCTGTGGTCAGTCAATGAAAAGTACTAATGCAGTGTGTATTACCATGTTGTCTCTCATGCACAGCTGACTTTGACTTTAACAAAGAGACTAACAACAAAAAAATAGCTCATGTTAATCACCAAACAACAACAAAAAGCTTTGCAAAAGCGGAGAAACTCATTAGTAACTTCAAGTTCTGTATAATACTACGTAAAAGAACATATATTTCTTTTCCAGCTCCAGATCAACTACCTGGGTAACTACATCCCCAACACATGGACATTTGAGACGGGATGCACTGTGTGTCACCAGGAACTACGTTCTCTCACAGCTCTTAAGGTCTGTTTACAGTCGTTTGTGCTCACTGGATGTTTTTTTTCTATCAGTGACCTCTTTCTCCTGAAAGTGAAATATGATGCTTTTTTGTCCAATAGGAGAGTGAATATCCACTGGTGGTGATTGGTATCTTCATTCAGCAGCCCACCCCCTTTGTCACAGTGTTCTTTGAACGCCTGCTGAAGCTCCAGTATCCCAAGAACAGGCTCAAACTGTTCATTTACAACCAGGTAAACATTACTACAAAATAACCTCACCTCATATCAACCCCATAAGACACAGTGTAAGGTAGGAGTTTGTTTGGTGAGACACTGAAACCAAAATGATGTGATGTGAAAATAGAAACACTGGCTGTGATTTAACAAGACACCAGAAGACTTAATAAGACCACAAATGATCTGTCCCAAAGAGTAATGTTCTGGGTTTTTAGTTGCCTTCACTCAATTGACTTGTGAAGGAATGAAAAGAGGTTAAATATATAAGAAAATCTGAACACACATACAGCATTCACACCGCTGGAATCTATACCACTCACTTTTTTAGTCAAAGCGCTGAAGTTCATGTTAACTGCAGTTTATTACAAATCCAATGGGGGGCGACAGTGAAGAGCTTAATGAAGGTTCTCTTGCATTTAAAAGCTGTGGTTTTGTCGACAGTTCCCTCAGCTTCCCAGCCCTTAAACTGCACCACAATGTTTTTGTCCTTTTCTCAGAGAACCTAGAAGAAATGGGAGTGTAACCAGTCAGAGAACGTTGAGTCTGATTCTGCCAATCAGTCTGCCATTCTGTCATATCTTTGGATCTCTTTGGGGGATTCTTCTTCAGGGGATTTTTGTGTTACTTTTATATCCGTTACCCCAACGCTGCATATGAAACACATAAATGAGACTATGTAGTGACCCAAAAGCATTTAAATACAGAGAGTAAAGACTGAGCAAAAAAGGAAATGTCAAAATGGTTAATTTTTCCAAGGAGATAAAGCTGTTTGATTTTTAATGCCTTCTTTACGTCACCTCATAAAACCCTAAAGAGTTTGTCATCAAAATGCCCTCGTAAAGGCACCCTCGAAACCAAACACAGTTGACTGTCATTAAAAACAGCTGCTGGTCGTACAAACATGCACCATAATAACATGTGTCGTGATCATAAATCCATCACAGAGCTTCTTTCTGGTGCAAAGTGTCATACATGCATGTTTGATGCGGCTCTGTGTGTCTGTAGGAACTCAGACACTCTCTGTTTATCTCTTCTTTCCCTGCAGGAAGCCCATCATGAGAGTGAGGTCAGCTCTTTTCTGCAGGGTCATGGAAGCCTTTATCAGGATGTCAAGTTCATTGGGCCTGAAGAGGCAATGGACGGAGCTACATCCCGTAACCTGGGCTTGTGAGTTCCACCTAACCAGTGATCGACCGGAGGACATGTCTTAAGTTAAAAATATTTCTAGAGAAATTTCTAAAAGAAACCACAAAATCATATGTGGTCTCTTCAGGGAACATACTTCGGTAAGAAAAGTTTATTTTGTGGAGGAAATATATCAGACGCAAGTAATTATTCAAAGCAGAGAAAGTTTTCTCTGTCTTCATCATATCTGGTGAAGATTTTTAATCTAATAACCCACATTGTGTTGTCCTCCTCCTGCGTTAGCGAAAGCAGCAGGGATAACAGCTAATCCTGTTAGCTTAGCATTCCGTACATTATTCCATAAGAATTATGAGACTAAACAGCAGGTAACAAAATTGTGCAGCAGTATTAAAGGTAAGGAATTAAAGTCATACAACAAATTGTACCCCCCCCCCCCATATTTATGTCGTGCCAATGAAATTACAGAAAAGACATCATTTGTTAAATCCAAATGTTTCCATCTACTGGTAAACACATCAATAGGACTTTAATTTATTCTTTTGGGTATTTATAAATTTGAGGAAATGAGTAAGCAAAAAAAGAAACATTAAGAAGATGCTGTTTGTGACACTGTCTTAATTTTTTAGCAAATGATGATTTGTTTCAGTTCAGTTCCAGTTTACTTTATAAAAGGTTCCACCTGACTCAATTTTCAAACTAGTGGTGACCACATTGCCATATTATCTGCTGTCACTGATCAGTTTATCCTAGCTAACATCTTCCGTTAACAGTACTTGTGTTGACTTTCAGATTGTTTGTGTAAAGCATGTCCCAGTTTGCTCTTTAATTCACACAGCATGTTAATCTTTCTCTGTCTTTTCTTCTTTTCAGTGACATGTGCCGGAAGGACAAAGACTGTGACTATTTCTTCAGCCTGGACATCGAAGTGGTCTTAAAGAACGAGAACACACTCAAAATTCTTATTGAACAAAACCTGTAAGTATATTTACCAACACTGAATTATAAGTAATAACCTTGTGCCAGCCGATGGCTCAGGCTTGCTGCAGTCATGAACAATACATAGTAAATCTCTTCCTATAGTTTCTATTGCACCAATTTATTTGCATTAGTTATGGTTTTACTTGCTGTATTTGGCCAGTTGGAGAAATTCAATAACTCTCGTTTAACTGTTCCTTAGTCCTATCGTGGCTCCGATGATAACTCGTATCGGTCGACTGTGGAGCAACTTCTGGGGAGCCCTCAGTGCCGACGGCTACTACGCCAGGTCAGAGGACTATGTGGACATTGTTCAAGGACGCAGAGTGTAAGTTACTTTTTACTCTCTAATAACTTGAAAGAAGTGTTTAGTAACTGAAATATTATTGTATTAACAGAACAGATTAAAGAGCCAATGATAAATCTCCTATAACACTGTGGACAGGCACTAAATGTTGCATAAAATCAAAAAACTTGTGCATCTGATAACATCTGATAACATGGATCATGGTTGGATGCAGTAAAACATGCTTCTGTAATGTATTTTGCAAATATCTTTAATATGATGTTTAAACACCAGAAATGTTTATCTGACTCTTACTTTTTATTCATTAAATATTTTCTATTTCTGTCAGTGTAATTTTTTAGTCAATAAGCCATTTTCAGTGAAATTCAATACTTCCTGTGTTTGTATTGGTATTTGCACTTAAACTTACTGGAAGGCTTTAATGTGAACATCAATACAGAAAGTGTTGAAGGAGCTTAAGAGCAATAAAGGAAGATGTAAAAAATGGAAATAATAGGTGAATTGAAACAGTATTTTTATTTAAAATGGAAGAGCAAGAGAACAGGAAAAGTGCTGTAGAAACATGTCAGTCATTCATACTGAATTTGTAAAGACAAAGAAAGCGTTGAATTTGCATTAGTAATGAAAGTGGGAGCAGATCAATGCTGGTATATTAACGGTCTGCATCTGCCATGTTTTCAGGGGTGTGTGGAATGTCCCGTATGTGTCCAATGTGTACCTGGTGAAGGGCAGCCTGCTTCGATCAGAGCTCACAGACTTCGACCTCTTTCACTCTCACATCCTGGACCCTGACATGGCATACTGCCACAACGTTCGCAGCAAGGTCAGTCAGACAAAATGAGCAGTGCCAGCATTTGCTAACTTTAATGACTCACTACAGCTGGTAAAGATTAGTTCCAATGAACTTTGGTTTTGTTGCCCCGCCTAATACCTTTTATATATTTTGTATTAACCCTAACAAAACATTAATGTTTCAAACTGTAATAGCTGCAAACTGTAAACTTTGACCTGTTATGACTTTCTCTTTTAGGGAATCTTCATGTATGTAACCAACATGCACACTTTCGGTCGCATCCTGTCAACAGAAAACTACCAGATGGGGCATCTGCACAACGATCTGTGGCAGATCTTTGAAAACCCAACCGTGAGTAAACACTTGAAAATATCACCTGTGAACTATTAATATTAATATTAAAGTGCATGTGAGCACTGGGTACTGTGATCAGTGTGTGTCGCTCCTATTGATTGAGGGTCATTGTTGCTAAGTTTATTAAGATATGCTGGTGCATGCAAACCTTTTGAAAGGGTCCTCAGCTTTGACAGAAGAGTCAAACCATCCTCTGTGAAGCGCAGGTCAGAGGAACAGTGTGGCTCTCCACTGGTCCCTGTATGGACAACAGTTATGTTTACCAGCAGTTTCTTCCCTCAAGAACCAACTAAACCTTAGAATAAATTTGACTTTCAGTATGATTTAAAAAACCCTGTTTGTGTGTCCTTAATTGAATGGGGTTTTGGGGGGGGGGCTGTACAGGGTTAGAAGACCTGTAGAGCTCTGTGAAGTCATTTAGAAACTGACTCCACTGAAGACAGAATGGACATAACGGTGGTTGTTGTGAACGTGGTAGTACTGCTTGTAGTGTAACCAAAGAAATCTCAGGATTAAATTAACATATAAATGTATTACATTCAGTATAACGAATAAAAAAGGGTTCAGTGAGGAAACACTGTGAACATGCTCTGTATTTGCAGAAAATGATCTGATCGGTGTGTGTTTCTTTCAGGATTGGCAGGAGCGCTACATTCATGAAAACTACACTCAAATTATGAAAAAAAAGCTGATTGAAACTGTGAGTTTTTTCTACACAATATATATATGTGTGTTATTATACACTTGTTTCAGTGTAAAATACCATACTCATACTACTATTTGATATTCTATTATTATGCTATTATACTTTATTATGTCAAAATGTTAAACTCATCTTTGCATCACACTTATGTTATATTACTATTACATCCCATATTATATTAGTCCGGTGTACACTGTGACTGTGACTCTGCTGCTACTTACTGCACCTCTGTCACCAGACCTTGAACTTATTGTCCTCCACTTCTCTTGTTTAGTGTCTCTTTGCGGTCTAACTTTGTTGATGTTTAATATTCTTCTTACTGTTCATTTCTTTTCATTTCTTTGTCTGTCTGTACTTGTTGCTTATTTCTTCACTTGTCTTGTTTAGTCGCTCAGTGGTTAATTGTGCCGTGTCCTCTGTCCCCCAGCCTTGTCCTGATGTGTACTGGTTCCCAATTTTCTCTGACGTTGCTTGTAACCACCTTGTTGAAGAGATGGAACACTTTGGCCAGTGGTCAGGAGGAGGCAACAAGGTATGTTATCATACATGTGTGTGTGCATGAGCACACGGGTGTGTTTGGTTCTCCTCCCATGTGATTTGCATCAATGTGGTGTTTTTAAAAAATCTAGACAATTACTCCTCATCATCAGTAATAATAAGAAAGTTCATGTTTAAATCCCCCACTAGACACAAGTATGTTAAAAAATGTATATATATTGTTTCTCAATCACATCTCAACAGTCAGTCATTTTTGCAATAAGTTTCCGTTGAGTTTGTAAGCCACCATGTGCCGTGTTAGCCTCTTTATTTTGCCAGCATATCAGAACCCCAAGATATGTGGAAGCAAGTGATTTTCATTTTGTAAAAAAGGGGGTGAGGAAGTTTTGTTGATGTTAATGACTCTATTTTTTTATTTTTTTATCCCAAGCTGATTATTTTTGTTGTTGTTGTTTGGTTTGTCAGGACACCAGAATCCAAGGTGGCTATGAGAATGTTCCCACAATCGATATCCACATGAATCAAATCAACTACGAAAAGGAATGGCACAAATTCTTACTGGAGTACATAGCACCCATAACAGAGAAAATGTATCCTGGTTACTACACCAAGGTAAGACCGCTGACTTCCTGTGCTGATGAGAGCAAAAAAAGGGAGGACGTGTCCTCAGATGGTAACGCTGAATACTTACTGAATAAAGAATGGTTTGTCATAAAAGTAACATTTCATATTCACGTGTTCTCTACCATTTGGCAAACTATTACAACCATTAAAAAACTTCAAAGACTTTTTGTAATAATATAAATGACAGTAACTGTAAATAAAGGTTAGTTTGCTACATTCGAATGTCAATCCATCTTTTGTACTTGACTTTAAATAATAGTTTACTTTTGTAACTTATTTATTCTCCCTTTTATAAAATGTTTTTTTGTTAATAGCACAGAGGGACTCAACCATCATTATAGCAAAAAAACGAGTAAATGAACCCTGTTAACTACATTAGTCACACTGGCTTAGCAAAAGTTGCCAAGCTATGGAAACATTACCAGGTTTGGGAGATGGCTGTGTGTAACATTGTCTCAGCTAATGTCGCCTTCTTGACATGGTCATTGGCCAGCGATTGTGGGCGCCGTTAGCTATGAATCTTAATAACATGACCATGACATTGGTTTTCTGGCTTTAGAGGAGCCTGATCGTTTTTTTAGTTCTTCATGATAGTTGTGTCGCAAAAAGTGATCATGTTTGCTGTTAAATGATTTTGCCTTTGTCTCCAGCTGTGTTGCAGAGTGGACATTGCTGTAGAGCTTTTACAGCATTGGCACAGTCTCCACTTGCAGACCAATAGAGTAGCAAAGTTGGAGGGGTTTATTTGTGGTATCCAAGCTTTGTGATGTAAATGATCTGTTTGTTTTGTCTCATGTATGTTTATCTGCATTAACAGGTCAGTGACTAGCCAAGATCTGTGAGAAACTTGGTCTTCATTATGCTGTTAGTTATCAGTACGAAACATACTTTTGTTCAATTGAAGATTTTATTTTATTCCCATAAATCACTTACTTATTAGCTTCAGAGAACTCCCACTTGATTTGGTCTAATGCAATGCTCTCAAACTCCTGAGGCCTTATAGTAGCCTCAGATAAACTAAGTAATGTATTTTTGCATGTAACAACAAGTGTATTTTGTCCCTCAGCACTCACTTTGGAAGTGCAGTGGGAGGAAATCACATACAGGGCATTAGGAAAGTGGGAAACGATTACAAAAGCAAAAACCTGTCACAGGGCTTACATGAGCACCTGACGTTTTATTAGACAGACTTGGAAATGTGTATCAAACACACATACACACATGTCATAAACTAAATTTAAGATTAAGATGATTTGATGAGCAGACCAATTGAAAATGACAGTCACTCTGAGTTGCAGCCCTCTCATTGGTTCCTGAGCTGATGCCTCCTGTGTTCTCTGCTGATTAACATGTCTTCTCTCATCAGTGTGCCACTCCCTTGAACTTTGTTGTGAGGTACAAACCTGACGAGCAGCCCCTGCTCGTCCCTCACCATGACGCCTCCACATTCACTATTAACATAGCTCTCAACAGCAAAGGCATTGACTACGAGGTAAATGAGGAGCGGGCAGGTAATAGAAGCTACAGGACATGATGATGCAGGTGATCTGCACCTCTCTCTCTGCTTCTCTGCTCCATCTCTGGAACTGAATGCTGGAACCGGGAATCAAGCTGATGCTTCTCTTTGTTGAGCAGGAGCTGAGAGTAGTGTACACACACTCAGTGTCAGCGGCCAGATGAGCAACCTCTACAGGAATGCTTGCATGAATCCTTTCTGTCCTCTCTGTGTGTTTGCAGGCTCAGTTTGACTTGGCCTTTGTAGTTAGATATAAGCCAGATGAGCAACCCTCTTTGAGACCGCACCATGATGCCTCCACATTCACTATAAACATTGCGCTCAATCAAGTGGGCCTTGATTACCAGGTGAGTGTGACATTGTCAGCGGGTAGCTCACAGTCGCTACAGAGAGGAACAGAGAGCACAAAGTGTCATTGATCCAAGTCTAATGAACCTAACAGTTATTCATATGAGAAAGCACCTGGAAAACAAGCATTGTGACTGTCTTATCCAGGAGAGTGGTTTATGTTCATTAGAGCTCAATGAAAAACTAAAAAAAACCCAATATCTTCAAAATATAATCGATTTTATTTTAAAGTGTAATTTTACCTCAAACAGACAATACTTGTAACTGTAAGTCCGATGAAATGCTGGCACTTCAGGGTGGAGATATTTTTATTTCATGGGTCAGTATTGTCCAACCGAATATTTAAGAAGAAAATTCTGATTTTGCACAAATATTGAGAAACATTATATGTAAATATTAACATACCAGTAATCTATTAATTAAATCCCTGTGCGATTGCATATTTAACTGAACTTCTGTTCACAGGAAGGACTCTGTGGGTTTAAAAACAATTTAGTGGGAACAGCTAGTTTTAAGCTACTATTTGAGCAATGTCTGTAAGATGGACTGCTTTCCCAGAAACTTTTAAAACAACTGTTATGTCAAGAAACATAAGAAAGCAAAAACTTACGAATAGACTACCGTCCTTGTTCCCAGAATGTTCCATTTAATTATTACCAATGACATTTTGAAGCCCCTTTGGATAGAATAAAAAATAAGCATCCTGTCAGAAGAATAATTGTTTTATTTATATAGTGATTATACTAATTATGGCAACAGAGTGTAGCACTTGTTTACACAATTTATGAGAAACTAATCACAAATTACTAACATATACACACAGAATGCACAGAGAGTGGGAGAATCAGGGGGTTAATACAAGTCAAAGGCCTGTTCTGCTCTGTTTGCACTTTTTAAAGGGTAAAATACCAACTTTCACATGAACATGGAGCTCAAATAACAGTATAGCAGAGAGGTTTGACAAAGCATGGAGCTGAAGTCAACATCATGTTACTGAAAAAGGAATGCAGTCATATTTCTGGCATGTCCATCTACATCCCTGGTGTCTCCAACTTTTCATTTGTGCCATTTCTGTGTTTGTGAGTCTGTCTTCTTTGCATGACACATAAAGCTGAAGCAAGGAGCTTTGTTTTTATTGTTGCATCCATGTCGTTTCCCTGCATCTCAAACAAAAAGGACTAAGCAATCAGCCATTAGTCCACAGTATAACAGGTTAATGTTATGTGGATTTGATAAAAAAAAAAAAAAAAACCTGCTAAATACAATTTCTATATTTGTTAAGCTGTTGTAATGGTATATGTTGTGATGTGTAAGAATCTGTTCTGATGAAAACTCCAGTGGTTTTGCTTGTTAAAGGCCATTAACAAATTACATTTGTCTAAAATTCTCAAAGAAAAACCAGTATTATTATCATGGCAAATTAAAGTCAGTATATCGTCCATTTCCACAGCAGTAACTCTATCAGTGCAACAACATAGTCATGTCATACACACCTCAGTGATGAGGCATAGTCTTATTTACACTGTATTCATTAGGCTTTTTTTTTTTTTAAAGATATTTTTTTGGGCTTTTATGCCTCTATTGGATAGGACAGATATGAAAGGGGGAGACAGAGAGAGAGGGGGTAATGACACGCGGCAAAGGGTCGGAGCCGGAGTGGAACTCGCGACCGCCGCATTGAGGACTAAGCCTCATACATGGGACGCCTGTGCTACCGATCGAGCTAAACCGGCGCCCCATATTCACTAGGCATTTTGATGGGAGATGCCACCCCCGTGTTCCACAATGGCTATTATGCATCCCCCATGTTAATGTGCCACCCCTCTCCATCCCTCCTGAGGTTACTAATAGGCAGAAAGCTCAGAACAAGAAGCTCAAATAATGACAGCGAGGTGTACAAAGGTTTGGAGTCTGTTATACTCATTCTCTTACTCACTGCTTATCCATTGATCAGCAACTGAAAAGACGTTAAAAAATATCAAAAATTGATGGGGAAACTGACCATAATTAAAGGTAAAAAAAAACACAAACATATTCTGTGACCTATTGCCTAGTGCCAGACAACAGCTGACGTTAGCGTTGCATTGTTATGTGACATAAATGCATTAAAAAAAGTTTGTATTTGACTGCATGATATGCATGAAAGTTAAAAATTGGCCCATGTACATATAGGACCATAGGAAGAATAGTCTTCAGCGGGGTGAAGAATAATGGGGATCCACAATAAACAATAAACAATACATAAACAAAACATGAACACAAGGTATCTTCTAGGCAGGGTTTTTCAGTCTCTGTGAAGTCACAGCTGATGAAATAGGAGTCAGAACTAATACAATCAGCTAGTGATTGAGAGCAGCATCTTGTTAAAAAAAAGAAAGTGTTTGTTATTCTGTACTTGTGGTGTTAGTGCAGTGAAAATGGACATTTTACTGAGATTCTCAAGACAACAGGTAAACAAAGAGGAAGGTCTAAGTTTGCATTTATCAGGACAAAGGAGAAATTAATAATAAAAGCAGGTCTCTGATATAAATTTATATATAAATTATATATTATATATTAAATAAATGTTTGTGATTTGAGAATTTACACCTCTTGACATTACTGCCCACATAATGCTCTCAGGTTTTTTCTTACCCTGCAGAAGGCCGTGTTTTCAGTGCGCTGTTGGAACCAGTTTGCACTGACTTATAATGAAGTGTCAAACAATGCTGGTTTTAAAGCTCCTCACTTGGCTTTGTGTAGCAAAATCCAATTCATTGTTGCAGAAAGAGTCATCACATTTGTTAGTCTGTTTTTCATTAAAACGGTCACTTCTGTGATTGATGACCTCCAGGTGGGTGACATATGAAAGGAAACTCCAACATGCAGTTTGTTAGTTTTAAGGGCCTCAACTGGAGGGAGGAATACCAAAACATTCCCTTATTTAGTGTTTTGATGATGATAGTTGCAGTGTGTTGTCTAACACATCACCCCAGAGTCTAACATAGACCTTAAGTTACACTGAGTTCTGATCATGCGCATGAGCATGTGTTTAGCATGATTTACATACTCGTCAAACCACTTTGAACTTTGACGACCTTTAAGGAATCTGCATCAGCCACATTTCTCCATTTATTTACTCCTGGTTTTCTTTTCGTGTCACCCATCTGGCTCTCAGACAACTACAAACTGATGCTCAGAGATGAACTAAAGCCAACAGCTGCCTCTTAGGAACCACTGATAAACACTGTCAGCCTTCCTCAAATGCAGCTAACAACCCTAGATGTTGTGGGATTTTATAAACTCAAGTGTGTTTTAGCTGTGTTTTACTTAGCAGGACCATGGAAAGAGTAGTTAAAGTAATCCTCACTCATGCTATCTGCATATGAAGTTATGCTAAGCAGTTTCAAGCAAAATCTGCTGATGTCACATCTGTTTGACCAATCAACAATCGACAGCGCTGCTGACAGCCCCCGAAGCTACAGCTTGCATTTGTATCACCTTTTGAGCAGAGCTTGAGGTTAGCTCAAGGAACTTGTCCTCAAAGTGAGCAGAGAGCAGAAGAATCAAAAGCAAAACCAGAGTCAAATGTATTAAGTTCCTGCAGGGGAACAGAGATGCTGATTTTTTAACAAGCCCGTAAAATCAATCTAACCATGAGAATTTATTTAAAAGACAATTACAAAATGAGGGATGATTGAAACATGGATAAAACAAGCAAAACCACTACATGGTGTGAAGAAGTCAGATGTTAACATGTGTTGTGTTGTGACTGCAGGGGGGTGGATGCAGGTTCCTCCGCTACGACTGCTCCATTCAGGCTCCTCGTAAAGGGTGGGCCCTCATGCACCCGGGCCGCCTCACCCACTACCATGAAGGCCTGCCTACCACCGCTGGTGTCAGGTACATCGCGGTGTCCTTTGTGGATCCCTGAACTCCCAAAGATGGCACACATCACCAGTTAGTCCAGACCAAACACGAAACACACCGGTCACATCCGTCAGCATCACAGCTGCTCTGAATCTCCTGATTCTGAGCAGTGACAATTACACTTTCCATTACTTGATTTGCTTGTCTTAATGATACTGTTTCTGTCATCTTGTAAAGAGTTATGTGCAATTTGTGACCCGGATCAACCCTGATCAGCTGCAGGACATCAGTGCTCTATAATGTGATAAAACATCAAAACACAGATGCAGAATAAAAGAAGGTTTAATGAACATGTTAGAGGAGAACTGTTGAAGACGTAGAGAGGAACTGGGTCAAAAGTAACACGACTTCCAAAACTCAGATGAGATCTTCTTACATAGAAGCAAAAGTGTCAGTGACCAGCAGCTTGCATGTGCTGTTTGCCAAGTACAGTTGTGTTTTCAGACAAACTAAGCGTTATTGGTATAACTTGAACATGATAAACTAGCACCTCAGGTTTGAAAGGCCTTAGTTAGCTGTGTGTTCGTGCTGACTGCTTTGGGAATGTGCAGCTCCATCACAACATGAGGTGCAATGACAAGAGACGTGTGGAGCAGTGACCATCATGCTATTCTAATACCTCCTCTGACATAAAGCAAACCAGGAAGTACTTACAGGACAGGAGTTGGCCGACTGGGTCACACTGCATAGAGTAGAGGGAGCTGTGTGTGTTTTGAGGAATGTCCTGTGATGTAAACTTGTGTCAGTGTCAGTTGGAGCTGAAAATGAAAAAAACAATGTGGGGGAGGGGAGTTCAACAGAAGAGACCTCATTAGACCTCTGCAGCTGGTTTCTCACCTGTGCATTGGTAAAAAGGCTCCGTGCTACACTAGCATCCGCTTGCTTAATATGGGCATAAATGATGGGTCAGTGATTGAGTTGCATTTTGGGTAATGTTGGGTGGTTTTGACAAGGAAGCAGAATGCATTGAATTTAAAAGATGATATCTCTGGTTCTGCTGCATTGATTTGGATCCTTTATTATTTAAACTAAATGAGTGTAATGCTAGTCAGTTAAGTTCTCTAACACATAAATTACAACTTTATTCAAACTGACAGCTTAAAAAGGACAAACTTAAGGGCTAAATGTTAACTGACCTAACATAAAGTTGGTGAATTTATAAGAAAATAGTCCACCTTCTGATCTCGCTTCCTGGGTACAAATGCTAACATGCTTGACATCATCATGGTTCATTCATTTATTGCTGTGCAACACAAGGATGCAAAACATGATGCATATTTGCCTTTATCCTTGTTATCTCAGAAAATGGTCATGTTACTTTAGTCCCAGTTCTTAACTTTTTAGATTTTGTATGTGAAGGACAAAGTGTTTAGTCTTCCAGATGTAAATATGTTGCAACACACTTCATTCACTTTCATCACTGTCCTCTGTGCAGCTTTATTCAGACCATCTGTAAGTCTTCCTTCAGGCATTAATTAAACAACTGTACTGTCTCACAACTCACCTGTAAAAGAACCCTGTGTGGCCTTGTCATGTGGAAGTCAGTGTCTCACTGAGACAGGACTACGCTGTCAGTGTTTTGTTTGTACAACCTCTCTTCAGTATTGTGCTTGTGCTGGATGTTACTTAATTAAACCTGGAGATAGACGGGATTCCAGCATAGAAAAACTTGACTGTTCTTTGGGTGTGCAGCTACGAAAGGAATGAATGGTTGCTACCAGCTTCTCATCAGTTAAGATGTCTCCATCTTTGTATATAGAGCCACGATGCTGCAGCTGTCGGGTCAGTCTGAAGACTCTTGTTTGGTCTGGAGTGTGTGGTGTGAATAAATGATCCAGGTGATCTGGTTGTGCCTTGAGCTGGACTTCTCTCAGGAAGTCACCAGAAGTTCAGCTTAGACTTGAAATGTCTGTAAAAAACTTGGTTGTTGAATTCGACTATCTTTTTTCTGTATCCAAAGGCAGTTAATTTCTTATTCCATCTTGAACTGAGACACTCCAAAGCTTGTTAAGCCTCTTATTTATTTTTTTTTTATATATTTTATTGATAAAATTCACAATCACTGAGTTTGTCCTGCATTTGCAACTTAACTGCTTTATGTGTGATTTCATGTTGGAATCAGAGCTCACTTTTTCTTCTGCGCTTACTGATGGGTGTCAGCTGAGTTTCTGGAGGTGTAACATATTCATGCAGTAGTCATTTCTTACTGTTACAAGCCAACACTGTGCTTTGAACACAATATGAATAAAAAAGTGAATCCAACTGCAGTTTGTCTGATTTGTGATTTAACTTTAGTCTTCTTGAACCAAAATGACGAACTGATGAAGTTTTTATCTTAAAAAAAAAAACCTAATGGGTATGAAAGAAAATAATATCCAGTAAAATTTAAATGTTGCAATCATGTGAATATCTCATTGTGATATTCAATCACCACCACATGTCTAATGTTAATGTATGATGCTGAAATATTTGAAAACCTGAATCCACCTTAATGTGGTCTGATTTCTCCAGTTAGTTGGCCCCAACTTCAAACCAACTGCGCACATCTGTGTGGGTCCTCCTCTTGCTATGAAAATAGCAGTCAGAAACTCAAAAATAAAAAAAAAATCACGATTTTGAAATTCAGAATGTAACATTATCAGAACACAATGTCCAAGCCTTTTCCAGAGGTGCAGAGATTGGAAAGTGTGAATGAAAGCAAAGTAAAATGTGATTTTATGGCTCCCCGGCTCATCTAAAGTCCAAAAAGTTCAGGATTCTGCATCATGATTTGTATCATCTGAATTTAACCGAGCCAATTTTAACCACCATATACATATTTAGGCACTTTTATATAATTTATATTACACATTTATAGAATTATTATTCATTCAAACTTTTATTCAAGACTCAGTGTCCAGAAGATGGAACATCTTGAAGCATGTTTGACAGATTTAGACAGATTTTTTCAGCTGCAGATGCTCAAGGTGTTAAACTGACCTCTGAGCAAATATAAAACGAGCTAAATGTGAGAACATGATTTAAAGCAGTAGTATAACTAGACTTATCTGTCATATTGTACAGATCCAGAAAATACAAGGCTTTAGTTCTTCATTCGTTCTCTGTAACAAAACACCCAAAGAGGCTGACACAAATAAATCATTACCAAACAAGAATCTCTCTGATTAAATAGATAATCTCTGGTTTGAAGTGGTTTGTCGGTCCGTGGACACTCCTGCTGCTCAATGACACACAATCCGAGCTGTAAACTCCACAGGACCGTTAATAAATGGTAATGTCATCTTACCAGAATACTGAATGATCTGATTGGTCAAACATTTTGTTTTATACATTCTACACCTGTATAAGCATATGTTTTGGGGCTACACATGGTTAAATTTTTAGAAGCACTCTTTTCAGCCAAATCAACCTACAAGAGGCAACAAGGGCAACATGAGCTATGGAGATTTTACTCAATTGGCCTCACATTGTTGGCAATATAATTACTCATTGCACTTGAATAAATTTCTGCCTATTCAATACATGCACACACTCACACACACCTTGTTTTTACTCTAGGTCCTTGAACAAAAAAAGAGATTAAGCGATTTTCAGGTCTTTGTACTTGTGTTGCATATAAGATTAAAACAAGTTTGCAATAAACCTCGAAACAAGCCTTTTGTCCCCAGGCCCCACTGAGTACGGGGATCACTAGTCCTTTGCTCAGGACTATGGAAAGTTAAATAAGAAAAAAGGCAAATTTACATGCAGCCAAATAACTACAGGCCATTGAGCTGTTTGAATTGGCTTTCGGTGTCAATATACAATAAAACAGCTGTCACTAGTAAAGCAACATAATTCTGAGATCTCCAAGTTTGTAGCAAAATTTGGCAAGTGTTGTCTTGCTACTACAAAAACTTGTTAAAAGGTTATATGAAAAGCTTTTATTTGAAGAGTTAATATAGAAAGAGAAAGAATATACAAGTGGTTAAAATCTAAAGCTACAGATGGAGCAAATAGAAAAACAGAACCTGACCCTCTATTTACAGCCAGTATTGTGAGACCAACAATCTGGAACAGATGAATCATTTAATTTCAAGGGCTTCAGCTAAAAACAAGAGAAAAGCAACAGCATAAATTGCTTAATTTTACTACAGAGTGAAGGTCATCTACAAGCGGAAGCGCTCAGAGAAGTTTGGGGAATGAGGGACGGTGAGAGGAACTTCACTCTTCTTCAATGCTACAGGTTTGTAGTGTCTGATGGGCTGAGCCTTGTGAACCTGCAGAGAAAGTGAATAAAATGCACATCAGAAAAAACTTCACTATCCTGAACTTCAGAAGTAAACAGATTCCCAATACACCTTTTGTCCTAGTTGATAACCTCTTAATAGCTGCTTCTCATGGCTAATTCAAGTTCCACATTTTCTATTTTATAAAAGTAGTTATTGTCATCTGCAGTTTACACACAACCGAGGGTAAGAAAGGCTAAAGGTGTAATGAACAAGGATGAAAGTGTTGCTATTCCATACCTTTAATCTGATCAAATCTGACATCACACGACAAAGAAAACCCAGAGTTCTGACTTCAAATTAGGAATTTAACAATCTGATTGATATACTGAGTCAGTAATCAGTGATCCTATGCAATTAATCAGTACTCCTATTCAAGATGATTTTAATTCCTAAAATAAGGCAGTAATAATGGTAATGTCTTGACATGAACTTTTCTAAACAGACCTGTTAATGAATTAAAAACTGTAATTTAATTGCTTAACCCGCTAATTTCACACCCTGGCTCATGCAAGTCACTATTCATGAGTCACTGAGCTGAAGTCAGTGTCCCACCACCACCAGTATCCTCACACACTATGAAACCATGACACAATGGCCAAAAACATCTCCTGGGAGCCGGTGATTTACTTGTAGTATAAAAAAAAGAAAGAAAAAGAAAAAAAAAAATTGCAGTTACCTGTTCTTGCCTCAACCTGGCAATCTCCTCTTTCTCCCTCCTTTCCTCCTCTCGTTTCTGCTCCTCCTCCATTAATGTCCTGAGAGCCTCCTTCTCACTGGCCACTCGTTCATACTCCAGCCGCTCCCGGGCTCGCCGCTCTGTCGACAGCTCAAATGCTTCCACACCTGCGGATGAATCAATACCTTCTTAAGAGTGCAGCAATAGATGACAAATGAAAAATATGCCTTACTGTATGCAACAAACTGCACAAAAATAGAGCAGCAGGACACTAATCTCAATTAATCTCAGACACACATATGTAAAATGCAGATTAAGAAAAAGGCTAAGGAACAGGTTCGGTCAGCAGTTTATTGCAAAGCTTTTACATGTTGGTCAACTTACCCACTGTGGTTCTGCTCTCCTTCTTGGGCACAAAAGGCTCTTTATGTGTGACTGTGTTGGGTCTGGCTTTGAATGCTGCTGCTCCCTCCTGTTGTTTCTGCTCTTCTTTCAGCTACAACACACAAAGGACATGTTTGAATTCCAGCATAAAGAATTTACCATTAAAAAGAAAACCTCTACTCTATGAGGTGGCAAGTCCTGTCTCACCATCTGTTCCCAGCGAGTGCTCCTCACAGCTCCCCGTTCATCTAACAGCAGCCTAAAGGGCTCAGGCTTCGTGGGCTCAAGCTTCTTCTTTTCGGGGAGAACCACAGCATCAAAGTCTGGCAGTGGCTGGGCCTTAAACTGTGGTACCTGGAAAAGTTCAGAGGAAACACAAGATGATGTTTTAGCAGTTGTCGTAACTTCTGGAGGCTAAAGAATATATTCTGGATATGAAACATCACCTCTTCATTTTGCTTTTCCTCCAGCTTCTTTTCTTTCAGTGCCCTCCTCTCTCGCTCCCTCTCTTCAAAGGAGAAAGGGCAGACTTCCACATGGTGGCTCTCTGGTAGACGAGGCTGGAAGGGGAGGCCGAAGTGAGGCACTGGAGGAGGCTTAATCGGTGAAGGCTGTTTTACCTGAAAAGAAAACATCACCAGGCTAGAGTTTTTACATGGCCACGGCTGCAGTCTGAGGTCATTATGGTTTATAAATGAGTGATGGGGAAAAAATGCCAAGCATCTTTGGATTCAAAAAACAAAACAATAGCACCCATACCTCCTCAACCCGGGTTTCCCTATGGACTCTCTTTTTGAGGGCAAATGCTGGAGACTCTGGCACAGTTGCAGGCAGTATTTTCTTCTCTGGTAATCCCTGTTGACAGAGGAAAGTCTCATTTAATGCATGTAAAAAGGAAATAAGCTTAAAAGCTTAACATTCTAAAGAAGAAAAAAAAACTGCACCAGTTTTGTATTTGACTGAACTGGCAGCAGAATTCAAACTCACCACAACCCCCTCCAGGATCTTTTTAGGTAGAGGCTGGGATTTAAAGTTGTGCAGCTTCTCTACATCTTCTTTTGGCTTGGTGACCTGTCTCTCCTGGAGTCTTCTTTCGATCTGCAGCTCAAAACCCTCTGGTACAGTGGGTTCCTTCACTGCAGGCCTCTTAAGTTCCTCTGCACTCTCCAGTATTTTCTTGTTTAGCTCCAAGGCCTTGAATTTAAACCTGTCATTAAAACATCAGATAAAGGCTCTGCAATTAACAAATTTTCATCAAAGTAGATTATATATTTATTAAGATGACATTGAATATGGTGTGCAGGATCTGCACATCAAAAACATTTAAAGGCTATACTTTAAGGTGAGAAATGGCTGTTTACAGTCCAAAACAAGCATCAATCAGCAATGTATTTATTTAAAATAACTTTACAGCTAGTCACACTATCAATCTATCTTTCCACTTGGTCACTTGTTTCAGATATTGGGCTTAACAAAATTATGACAGTTACAAAAAGTTAAAGCAAAAACAAAAGGGGGTAAAGTAAGAGGTTTTTACTTGTGAAGTTTGTCCACTTCTTCAGCCTCGAGGTCAGCACTGCTTTTGACAGTTGGTGGCCGGCTCCTCTGCCGGGTCATCAGGTGTGGGGTGTGAGGCTGGGTCAGCTTCAGGTGGGAGCCCTTCACTGGGGATGGCCCTGAAAAACAGTAATGACCCATGAGATTCAGTTAAATTTAATAATTGTTGAGAGATTTGAGATTGATTTAAGGGTAAAATTAACACTGACATACACACCTCTGTCTTGACTCTGGCGACTGCGCAGATGGTAACGGTCTGGGGTTCGTTTTTGGAACTGCTCAATCTGCTGAGCCATGGGCACATAGACAGATGGCTCATCCACCTTTCTTTTGTTGCCTGTTGAGAGGTTGAACGGTTTGGGCACTGTGGCACCTTTCATAGCCTTTGCCTAAGAAAAAAAGACAAGTAAAGACCAAAAAATGTTACCAAAATTTCAATGAAGGATGGGACCTTGTTTGCCTCAAATGGTCCAACTGATGGAGAATGTGTTTGATGACTTTCCTGTCTAGTCAATATTAATCATAAAACTTTAGCATACTATAAAAGGACTAAAATGATTTTCTCAGAAGGGATAAATGTTGAGCTCTCCTTTTGAGTTGCACTGAATGTGCATTTTGCAGGTACAAGCATTAACTTTCATAAGTATTTATTCCAAATAACCTCCAAAGTCTATAAACATGTCTGCATTGCAGGGCTAATAGACCACCCTGGACAACCCCTGTGATTCTACTGATGTGCCATAACACATTTCAGAACTGGCTGTCTGCTCTCCATTTCAAAGCAAGACTACGTCTTATTAGGCAGCATAGAGCAGACTGGGCCAGACAGGAAGTCATAGAAAATATATTTGATGCAGCCCCGGATTAGAAAAAAGGTACTCACTGGTGAGGAGGGTTTACGGAGCTGGCTGATGAAGTCTACATCTTTTTGGGCTGTGTCGGATGATGTGGTTGCCTTAACACGGGTATTTGTGTTGAAGTGGAATTCTTTGGGCACAGTTGCCGATAGGACCATCTTCTTTGGTGGTGGATCTGAAATAAGATTGAACCAAAGTTTTATTTCAAGTAGTATATTCAATCTCCTCGGACAATCACCTCTCATTAATGTTAACAGAACCATCTGCACTTGTTCACAGTACTTTAAAAAAAAAAAAGTTTTACAAGTAGTTGCAGCTGCACATTAAATCAAATATCTACTCACTGCCAGCCAGAGCTGCTTTGTAACTGGCCTCGTTCTTCTTGCGGTGCAAAGCTACTGCCCTCTGGAGGTTCCTGATGCGCTCCAGCTCCTGTTCTTCAGAGCTGTTTGGCCTGTTTGAACACACACAACCATCATCACATATAGTTTTAATATGCTTTTCCATCTAGCTGTCATTAACAGTGGGGATCTTTTTTTCAGTCTTTAGACACTATTGGCATTAGGCCTGCACGATTCAGGAAAAAATATGAATCTCAATTTTTTAGCTTTGAATTGAAATCACGATTTTTTTTCTACCTGGGCTTTCAGCAACATCCATTTTGCGTTCATTTGTTCACTGAGTTTTCCTTGTGATTAATGTTATTTCGGCAACGCCACAGTCCCTCTTCAGAAACTTTCAACTCAACTATATGATTCTGCGTGCCGTGGATCACGTGACCAAAAGGCGCTTTGTCATAGGATAAGGGAGAAGCCTCGGAGTGCTTGTTTACAACTCTGACACATGCCGCCGGCTCTTAAGAGGGGGAAAAAAAAAAAAAAAAAAATCAACATAATTTAGAAATGAAATCGCATGTAGGGGTGAATCGACATCAAGGTTCTAAAACGATTAATCGTGCAGGCCTAATTGGCATTAAGAGAATGAAACTTTGTCACTACTCAGATTTTCTTAATGCTTCTTCCTTACCCACCTACAATAATTCCAGGTGGATAATGCTGATAAACATCTGTTCCACTGCTATATGCAGACTTACTCTGTATTTGCAGCAATAGAGGCTGCTGCCCGAGTCTTGGGTGCATTCCTAGAATTTAGCTGCCCGCTCCTGCGGAGGACACGGGTAGAATTCCGCTCTGGTCGAGCAACAGGACTCCTAGAAAACACAGAATTAAGAACTTAAAACAGAGAGGTAATACAAAATGGGGACTTTAACAGGACCTTTGATGCACAGGTGATTAGGAAGAGTGTAGGGGTCTGACTGTAGTCCCAAGCAGACACGCAACTGTAAGGCCAAACCAAACAAGTTTAAGCTTCATTCATAATGTTGACCCTAGCTTGAATACACATCTGAATGCTTTAACCTTACTAGTGAATTTACTCTGAGCAGCGTGCTGCATATAAGCTTCCCTGGCTTTGTCTGAAGTCACTATGTCAGATACGGCCTTTAGTGTCTTTAAACTCATCATTTCCTAACACCAGCGGGCATTCGTTTCACACTACTTTTGATCAAATGCACACATACTCAAATTAAGTTAACAACTTACTCAATTTACAAACATGGAATTCACTGTCAGTATTATTTAGCACCAGCTTTGCTAGTCAGAGTTTGTCAACTCTTACAAAACCCATGTCTTTGCATGACTGCTGCCTGCTAGCTTACAGCCAATGTAGAGTATATTGTTTCCTTGATAACCTTGTGTTAAATCTGAGTAAGTCAACCTCCTTTTGTAATACAGGCTTCTAGTCTGTTCAAAGTGCCTTTAAAAAGTTTTGGTTGTGACTTGATGCTTTATAAAATAATAGTCACTTGGCTTAATAGAAGGGAAACCCTGGAAAATGTAATTCTCTACATGAATATATACTAAGAAGAAAAGGAAAAAGAAAAGATTGGACAGAAATAACTAAAAGGACTGAACTCTGGATGCTAACTGTTTGGGCTAAATAAAGACATGATTGCTTAGTCAAATCTGTAACTTGGGAAACTTTTTTTTTTTTTTTTTTTTTTTTTTAAACAGGGTAATGAGGTCAATATCCAACACAATCAAAAAAATCTAGGTTCTCAAATATTCTCAAAAACATAGATAAATAAAACATTAGGGACAACTCTGAACATTATGAAGCTGATTCAGCAGAGGGCCACAGTCACAACAAATGGGATATTAGCAGAAATCTGTCGCATTTAGCCTCTGATGATGAAAATTACATCACACAGACAATCACACACCCGTAGACTCGAAGTACAGCTTTAATTTAAAAAGGAACCAGACTGTGTTGGGTCTGTCTATTCAGTGACTTTTTAGGTTCAGAGGACTTGCTTCAGTACAGCACAGGAGAACTTCTTATGGAGGATAAGTAAGGAAACTTACTTCTTGTGTTTCTTTGATGGTGGTGCAGCTGGACCACTGGTAAGCCCTTTACGTTTGGAAACCCTTCAAACAAAAACAAGTTTGAGCAAGACAAAAACTGAATTAAAATTTTTACTACACTAATGGAGATACTTAGCTCAATAGCATCTATTGTTCAGACTTTTCCCTATGATGTGCATCTTTCATGCTGTACCCCCTCACTTTGGCTATTTTGGTTAGTTGCCAGTATAACATGGTGTTCAGGCACATAGATGACATTTCTCGTCCACTATTCGCACTGTCTTTGCATTTTTAGAAATCAACATAGTCGGTCAAGAACTTAAAGTATTTGCTCTGTAAAGCAGCAACAAAGTTTGAGCACACAGTAGCAGCTGAATTTGTCTTATGTGACAAGCATAAGGACAGTTGACAAGCAAGATGATGGCAAGGGATCTGGTGTCTAAGTGAAATGCAAAGCACCTACTTAGCAATAATTCAGATTTAAACCTAATGGTAATTAAGAACTAAATCTTGTCAATGATGGAAAATGAGTTAAAAATTAAAATACCACAATTAGCATGGCTGGGCTACAAAGCAATTATGCTATTTGATCAAAACCTCCATATCAATGTAGGGCCAAAATGTAAAAATATGACTAGGCTTAGAAAGGGGAAGTGGACTAACCTATCTCAAGTTAAATGCTTGAAGAAAATATTCCATTTTTATTAGCAGTAATTTGGTTTAGTGCTTTGCAGAGTATCATCAACAAGTATTATGTCTGGTAAAATGTCTAGTGTAATCAGACAACACAACTGTGTACATTTGTGGTGCTGCTTTTTAGAATTAGACAAATTTTCAATAACAAAAGTATCAATGCATGTACACAGGGCAAAAATCATTGAGGTCATACTGATGCTCTATGACTATCGACTAAGCTTTAACCACTGGGGTGCAAGGACAGTACCTGCATGGTTGAGCAGGGGGTTGATTAGTGGTTCTCCTCTTTGGTTGGGTGCCTGACCGAGCAGGTGATCCAGCACCCCAAGATGTCACTATGTTGGAGGGTGGCGCTGTGGATGTGCTAGGACCTAGAATAGTCAAACAATATGGGTTCATAATAGTCATGAGGGCTATTAACTGAAAGACTACAACTAACAACTTGGACCACATAACAGTTCAGCTTTAGATCGCCATATTATACAAATAAGGATCAGTTTAATCTTTCCAAACTCAAAATTAAACAGCATAAATCTCACTGGGATGCATGAGATTTTTACACTTACAGTATTGACCAAACAATTTATCTCCCAACCATCTACAGATGTTTCCATAACAATGTTGCCTTTTTCAGTATCTAAACTGTGTGTACCAAACACACTGATACTAAGTATGGATCTGAAGATACACAAGTCACTTGTTGTTTATGGATATTGCCTGCTTAAAAAATAAAACTGAAGTAATATGAAATAATATGGAATAATATAAAACCTTTACTTAAGTAATATAAAATTTCAGGCAGTATCAGCACTTCACTTCAGATACTGGCACTAGAGGAACCACAGTCACCACTGGAAGCCACTGTAACTGCCGTGAATCTAGGTTACATTAGACCACTTCTCAAGAGGCTTGATAGAAAATTATGAATGCACCCTTTTTAACAAGCTCTTATGTGAAGAAAACTAACCAGAGTCCACATCTTTCTTGATATGCGGGGTTACGATGGCTCTCGGCAGATTGTGCATATCCCCTCTCATAAAGGGTCGGTCATGTCTCAAAGGTGTTTTAAGCTGATCATCTGCTCCCCTGGCCCGTTGTTCTGTATGTAAGAGAAAAAGAATAAACAAAGTTTAAAAAAAAAAAAACAAACAAGATGTTGACTCTTTTTGCAGACTCTTGGATGGTTATTTTAACCTAAATGTCTAAATATTCAATGTCAGTTTCATTTGTCATAGCATTAAGGCCTGTCGTAATACCTCATTTTATTGTTACAACTCAAAAAGGTTTTTAAAACGATCCTTCTTCACTTCTATAGTAAATCACACACTGCTCAGAGCATCAAAGTAATATATTATTCAGACCAATGCAGTGAAGCAGGATCAACATAGCAACTGACCTCCCTCCCTCCCTCCTGATTTTGTTTGGGGGCAAGCTGTGGTCCTCAGTATCAGAAATTATTCTGATTTCTACATGAATCATTCTATGATGCAAACATTTAACTGGCATGGACGCTTACATACTTTAAAATAGTGCTATCAACCTAAAATAGATATCAACTCATACAAGCGATTAGCCCTTATTGCTGCTCATGCTGTAAGCCTATGCCTGAAGATATCTCAGCAAAAATAATTTAACAAAATGCAAAGTTCTACAAGCATGGTTTGCATTCGCATTGCAGCACCAATGCCACATTTTTTCTATCTTGAAACACCTGACAATATTTCAAATCTGCAAGTTGTCTGTATTGTTTACATCTACATTTCTAAAGGAATGTTTTAATAGGAGGGGGAGGGGAAGTGTGTGTGTATGATGGGTGGACAAAAACACTGCACAGGTAGCATACATGGTGGTGGAATGTTTTTTAGTTATTGGTGACAATTTCGCACAAAACGATAAAATTTACCAAAAACCATTCTGAATGACTTGTTATTGTTGAAAAGAAATGAGTTTGTTATTTTTTCCACATGTTTAAGGCTTTTGCCAGAGTAACTACAAGTGAGTGATGGTAACTGATAATCGCTATATAAGCAGGCGATTTAAGGTAACGTTATAGCACATTGTCCTGAGCGGTTCGACCAAAAATGGATAACCCACAAAATACAAAATAATGTTATCTTACATTCTACAAGAGGAATGTGACGACCACAAGAGAATCCGAAAACACTAGCATACGCTGTGGCCTCAATGTTAGCACGATCTTAATAACAGTCGGATTAAACTGTTAAACACAGACTTACCAAACCAACTATCATCGTTTTCAGAATTCTCCAATTGTTTTAGGTCGACCACTTCAGAGGGGGCATCAAATTCGTAACGCTCAGAGGCGTCACCGGGGTCGCTTTCGGCCATATTCACAAGCTGTTGTTCGATTATTCACCTAAACGAAAACATTGACATTACACACAACAAATATTAATGTTAAAGTAAACGGGCCCTTGAAATACAACCCGTGTTGAGTGACCAAGTGAAATCAATATTTTTCTACAGCTACCGTTAGATTAGCATTACATTTGATAGCTGATAGCTTTTAGTGGAAAAGAACTGGCTCGTAACGTTTTCCAGACAAGAACAAAACCGGAAAACTTGCTACTCAGTATAAACGCATTTGTC
>JAPZDY010000002.1:3387485-3406627 GCA_029783645.1 Ctenochaetus hawaiiensis
GTTGAGGTAAGTTAGCCATAACAATATCAAGTGAAAAACAAGAAGCTAGCCTTTGATAGCATGAGTTACAAAAATTAAACTACCCGCTAAATCTAATACACACAAATGCCATAGAGTATCGATACATTCCTGTGAAATTTCTATTAAGTAAACATGATCTTTGAAAATAGTGAGAAAATTACTGCCTTACGTTTGTATCTAATGAGTAAGATATGTTGAAAAGCTTACCGGAGATGTCTGCTCCCTGTGTGAAACAAACGAAACTGTAGACCGTTAACGTTCAAATTGCCTACCTTTTGAACCAGCCAATGGGTAACGTCACGCACGTCAGCTCGCCGTTTATTGGCTCATGCAAGTCAACTTCCTAAAATCGACCACATGATCAACAAACATAATGTGAAAGTCTGTGCACGCGAGTTGCTGCCGTAACCGCAGACACAGGATGTGAACATTTTGAACATGCGGACACAAATTGATAAAGAAAAAAATATTTAGTTAAAATACGCAAAGATATTGGGTAGAGCATAAAGCCAAGATATGTTGATGGGAACGATCACTTCCGACATGCACGCCCGACGTTTAGAATAAAAGAGGAGGGACTAAATATGCTAGTAAGAGCTCTGAAAGTACATTATGCTTCCTAAACACTACAGAAAAGCTCATAAATTGAATTTCAATCGGTGACAGCAAAATGTAGTCAATGTGCCGCTCAGAGCAGTGCACGGAGTAGACTTGTTAGTCCTGTCCGACCACCACCACTGAATGACTGTGTGAGATATGCTTTACCATTGGGTCTACATAAAAGGTATGCGTGAGCACAGCTGAGGAGTTGTTAAAGCTGATGTCTTATGTGTAGTATTTAAAACTGTGGAAGGCGTGTTTTTTGTTTTCTTTTGTTTTTCGGTATTTCAGGAGTAAAACTCTCAGTAAACTTGCAGCACATTGTAATTCAAGCAGTCTTAGAGAAATCTAGTCCTCTTCAACCTTCTCATGGTTTTTTTTTGTAAGGGGAGGCTTTGCTTGGAGCAGAAAAGGTCCTGACACGCCCCTACAGCTGGTCAAAATGTTATGTTAAAATCTGCTTTTGCCTATTGCCAATACACCACTACTGCCCACTACTAGAATGGTTTCCTTGTTGTCATTGTCTAAACAAGAATATGTCTGATAAATAGTTGCAACTGATGAAATCATTATTAGCCCTTTGTCTTTTGGTTTTAATAAAGAAATAGAGGGGCAGAGGAGAAAAGCAGTACAAACTGCACTTCATCATGACATTCAAATCATGACAGGTACAGTGGGGGGTCAAAGACAGTGCAAGATAGCTAAAGGATCAGAAAAGATCTTAAACACCCTCAAGCCGTCAAACGAATTAAAAGATAAAAATGGGAACTACACTGAATGTGAAAATGTTGTTGAGTGGAAATCTTTTTGTGCTTTGTTCATCAAAAGCCCAAGGATTAAAAGCCATGGGGGTATGACAACTGTTAATATGCCCTTTTAATGTGTCACACTTAATCAAACTTCAAATTCTGAAATCAAATCACATAACTGATTTGATTTCAATTACATAACTCCACAAAGGTATATATGTGGGTGTAGAAAGATAAATTGAGCCCAGAAAGTGCCAGTGTGTAGGTTGTGTGTAGACTGTGTGTAGGTTTTAAGTGTCAATGCTTTATTGCTAACATTTAAACAGGAAACAATGCCAGAGAGAGTTAGCCAGAGTTGCACGAGTTTCAGGTGAAACAATACATATGGCCTCTGCTGTGAAATAAAAGATGGGAAATGTGGTGGAAACCATGACTTTAAACAATGGTGGACATAGCACTGTGTCAGGAGTTTTAAGGAAAAAAACAAAGTAATATTATTAAAAGAGTGCATGATTACTACAGAATTTGGAAAAACAAGGGGAAAAATAATTGTGTAAGCCAACAGCTGTTCACAGTGGAGTAAACATTGGTGACAAAGGTGCCAGGGATGAGGCACCAAGGCAACATAATTTACTAACCTATGGTCAGTGAAGATAATCTTTGTTTCATTGTTTCATTCTCATTGGCAGAATTTTACGAGCTAATAAAGAGAGAAGAGTACAGTTTGTTGAGAGGAAGCTACAAGATCTTTAAGAGATTAAATGATGTAGTGTTAAGAGAAATATTATCTCTCATTCATAATATATGGAAAGATGGAAGTAAGCAACAGAAGTACTTATCTTTAAACTGGGGAGGGAGCTTTGAGGACATGGTCATACTGGCGAACTGCATTGACAGCGGTGATAAGTAAAATAATTGAAAGAACAGTTAGTGGATCTGTGTGCAAGCTGGAGACAGAGGGTTCTTTGCCTCAAAATTGAAGTGACTTTCTGTGAGGATTTATCAAATTTATCAGGGAACTGTTGACCTTTAACTGTAGTCTATTTTTCAACTGAGACATATAATTGGGATTTAGCAACTTATTTTTACTTTGAGAGTACACAGCATAAGAGATTGAGGTCAGGAAGTAACTGTTGTCTGCCAGCTCAACTTCACCTACGCAATGGTTAGCCGAGGCACATTTTCTGGTAACACTATGTACGTGACAAGACTTCCATAAAATGTATCACACTTTACTGTTCTTGGTCAGACCTCTGAAAGTCATGGACCAACCTGCGCAACACACAACACAACATAGCATTAGAAGAGTCACAAATTCAAGTAGACTATGAGAGAATAACGTTTACTATCAACTACTCTGAAGCTAAAATTAATGCTCTTAAAGAGGCCTTACTTTCCCATACATAATGACTGTGAACCAGGATATAGAAAATCACCTGAATCAATACTGACAATAGCAGGACAGTCAGGTGCATTCCTAGTAGACTCAGGTGTGACATTGTTATAGAATCATCACCCTTACCAAAACCTGCAAAGAAAAGTGGTAAGATATGCAGAACAGTGGGTGCTGTGGGGTTCCAGTCATGGAGCCCTATACTATGACACTTTTATACACTTTAGATGATTCAACTGTCAAACACTGACTTTTGCTTTCAGATCACTGTCCTGTCAATTTGATGAGCAGAAATTTTATGTGTCATTTCGGCATATTTTGATCTCAACACAAGAGGGCATAACAGTCTCCAAAGAAACTTCGATCACACAAATGCTTACATATACTGTAGTCTATAACAGTCTCTTTGTTGTAAATTTAAGCGTTGTCTCTGCTGCCATTTGGTGTTGCTTCAGTGTCATCACAGCTCATCTCATTTTCTCTCACTTACTGCTCTGATGCATCTGTTCTCATGTCCTCAGATTCACTGCACTTCACAATGTTTCAATGTTTCAATGGCCAGATGGAAGGAGGTACGGGAAGTATGGGATAGAAAGCCCTTAAAAGTTGAAAGGCTGCATTGTATTTTTTGGATAAAGGATACTGCCAGCAACTATATTGTGTCTTGTTCACAAGAAGAGCTGTTTGATGGTGTATCACTCCACGTGTCCCTGGTGATGTTGGCCCTTTGGGAGTGGAGGGATCTGGGATCGTGGCTGATCAGAAAACAGACCCTTCCTGACTTTAATCCCGTGGATTGGGATCCTGGAATGCTGTACAGCAGCAAGGATGATGTAAATAAAACACTGTTTACGTCCACCATCTTAGTTAAAAGAACTGTTGAGTTCAATCCAGATGATATGCACACCACACACACCATGTTATCATGCAACACATCTGTTGACATGGGAAAAGCTACACATGGACTCTTTGTCCACAAGGATATTCAGAAAGTCCTGGAGAACTCCATACTGCACTGTAATTTACACATGCTTGCAGGCTCCACTTTGTTGTCTTTGTTGGTGACATAATTATTTGTTCTCCTTCTGAAGCTTGCAACACAGAGGCCATTGCATAATTTCAACATCTAGCAGACAATGGCCATAAGGCTAGTATTTGGGATATGTGATTATGGAAGAGGGCCAGTCCTTTTCTCCTGAGTGCATTTAAGCTGTTCAATCTGTGCTAAAATCAATCACTAAGAAGCAAATGATGAGTTTTTTTGGAGCAACTCATTCTGCGGATAACGGGTTCCTAATTATTAAGGGAGAGACGCACTTCTCCTTTCCGTTATTCTTGGTAAAAATCTCAAGGCACATGACAAGCTGACTTGGACTGACAGGCATTAATTGATCTGGAAACCTCTTTGCAGACTGCACCCATATTAGGACTGCCTAAACCTGCCCTGCCCTCCACTCAGCTTATTGAGGTGAAGACGGTTACATGACATCTGTTCTGACTCAGCATCACACAGGAAAATTGAGGCCAGCTGCCTATTTCTCCATTAAACTTGATCCTGGTGTGGCTGATCTCCCTCTGTGTCTGCGAGCAGTGGCTGAAGCAGAAAAGGCTGTGGTTGCGTGGCATGATGGGCTATGGTGATTTGACTCTGATGGTTCTTCATGCAGTAGCTCATATCCTGCATACCCAGAAAACATCTCACCTCTCTGTACAGTGCTGGTTAAGACATCTAACTACTTGGCTTCACATGTCTAACATTACTGATAAAAGAAGTAATGTTCTTAACCCCAACACTCTCTTTCCCACTGCAGTAGACGGTGAACCTCATGATCGTCTACAGATTTTTGAGGGGGGTCTGTGCAGACAAAGACCTTGGCACATAAACAGGATTGTGTGGCCTCAGGGGCTGATTTTTCTTCTTAATCTCCCTCTTCCTTAATCATTCCCAATAACATTGCACCAGATGACTCACTCACGAAGGTGTTGACTAAATTTGAAACTCTTAGGAAACCAACAATGAAATAAACAATAAAGCTGGAAATGATACTTGAATGTTGGATTTGTTTGGTAAGCAATTTGGAAAATCCAAATCTATCATTTGTTCCGCTCTTACAGGTATTCTGGTTTATTTGTGCTTGCTCTGCTTGGATGTGGTATCATATCTCGAGTAATAGGTCTCGTTGTAAAAACCATAGACAAGTCTGTCACTCAGTGACTGTCGTTTCTTCTTGTAAACCAACCTATGCTTGAAGAAAGCTAAGATTGGGTTCCTTCTTTTCATAATGAAGAAGACATTGTGTAGTTTAACTTCATTCTTACCCCAGCTTGCTCACAACCACAAGGGTGTCTATGCTATCAGTTGATGATGTGCTTACTTCAGCCTGAATTATTGTATTTGCTAATGTTATGATAAATTTGTAGAAAATTTTAGGCCATTTAATGACCAAAGGGGGAATTGTTATGGCAAACTTATCAGTGAACCAATAACTAATAAACTGTTGACCCTTAACTGTATTCTGTATATTTCTACTAAGGTTAGCAAAGATATTTTCTAATGACACATATATGTGACAAAACTTCTAAAACATGTACTGTGTCACACTGTACCATTCTTGGTCAGACCTCTGAACCATACTCTGGTGTATGTGCTCTGTTTTTCTCAGTTGAAACCTGATTACTTTGTAAACCTTTACTTGTATTAATAAATTACACAAAGATAAGTTTTTCTCACTCGAAGACCCTAAAATTTAATAATTGGACTTTGCATATTAAAACTACGCCCCTAATCTTGAAATTGGAAAAGTTAAATGAGTGTCTAAGGGGGTTTCAGGGTATACAACACAGCTAATAGCTGTAATATAGGCTTTTAAATGGGTAGAGGGGGTCATGGTAGTCATGTACTCAGACTTTGCCTAAGTTCTAATGATGCTGAAGAAATAAAATTTAGGGCTCAACTAGATCTTGTAGTGAAATTGTTGGTTCTGGGTCATGGTTAGGGTTAGTTCTGCTGTAAACAACTGAACCTGTTTAATTTTCTTTGAATGTCAGCAGCCTATGTTGTTGTACAAGGTCATACAGCACCAGACATGGCAGTGGAAAAGGTTCAGAAGAGATATTGATCCAAGTGCACACATGGGATCTCTGAATGTCAATCTAACATGCACAGCGGGATAATAAAAGGAAGGGCGTCATCATTACTTTTGATATAGATGAGTGTGAGGACCCTTTTGTCTAGACTCACTGTCATCATGACCAGACTAAGGCTAGGACAATCTGGATTGGCACAGTATTTAGCTAAAACGGGCAATCATGAGGATGTACTATATAGAACCTGTGGGAAATAAGAGCTCTTAAACTTCTACTTGTGGAATACAGTCTGTTTACCATATTATCACAACTATTAACAGAAAGTTGTAAACCAGTCAGAGATCGTGAAAGCAGCGTCTGCACCAAGATTACATCTCATACCAAAGACCACCACCTAATCCCGAGGCAGCAATGTGTCGAAAATGATCTAGCCTGCCGGAAATCCAGAAGAAGAGGAAGAATAAGTTTCGCCGTGTCTCATTGGCTGAAAGTATTTACTGTGGGTGGGCGCAATCTTCGTGGCACTGTCGGGGGCGGGACTGTATGTCCGACAGGAAAACTAAAGAAAGGCGAGTACTATCAAACAAAACGATGTTGTTTTATACTTAAAATAGGTCTCCACTTAGTTTCTGTTTATGTTGGATATCTGCTAGAATCAAACAATGTTTTGCGGTCTACAAATTATATGTATGTTCAGCTTGAAGAGAGGCCAGCTGTCTAGAGAAACTAAGCAAAGTTAGCAAGCTAATAGTTAGCTTCCTTAGATGGAATGGAAACCGTTGCTAGCTAGAAGTTAGCGAACACTCTTCTTATTTAGTTACTATCGTAGGCTAAGTAATAATATTGATATACAAGGTGACTTTGTGATGGTAAGTCATTTATAAGGTTAAGCAAATCATCAGAGGGCACGATTAAATATTCAACAACATTCGCCATGTACAGTAAAGGTAAATTGAGAGGAACTAAAGTTGTAATGCAACATGAACTTGCCAAATTTTCCGGATACGCCAGGTAGCTAAAGAGATTAAAAGCTATATTTGTGTCAGTATAACGTTAGCTTTTGCCAGCATTGTGCTAACCCAGTTCACTCTTAATAGTGGTGTAAAGTTTGAATAGATGGTTATTGAAGCATCTGTTGTGTATGATGTCATCGTCTAACTTTATCAGGTCTTCTATCAGCAGATGTTTTTTCAACTAACGTAAAGTAACATTTAATTAATGTTATTGTCTTTATTCACAAATATATCACTTTAATGTAGGTCATTGTCAATAACAGTAATTAGCATGATTATTTTGTTTTGCTGTGACATATAATTAAGTTTTGTTCATAGATATGAACAATGCAACCTAAACTTAACAAGTTAATGCCTTAGCCTGAATTTCTTCTTTTGGATCAGATGAAACTGGACAATATGTTTTAATTGTTTGTCTGTGTTTATTGTGTGGGGAAAAACTATGTTAGATGGTCTAAGGCTTAGGTGTTGGGCAAATACCTTGAGAAATACATGATGGATTGCACTTAAATATGACAGATGTTGATTGTAAGAGGATGAGTGTCAGTTGTTTTGGTGATCCCCTAACTTTTGTTTTAGTTTCATAGGAGGTTACATTTAGACAAGGTTTTCAACGCTCTCTCAATACATAGAGGAATGTGATTCTCCACGTTTCTATTGTCATCTTTAACATGCTCTGAGCATACTATACATTACACAGAAGAAATAGTTGAAGTGCCTTAGCTGGGTGATGCCGATCTGGGAAGTGCTGCTTTTCTGGAGAGTGGATACATGTCAACACTGGACAATAACACAGTTGTGAATCTCATGATGTTTTGTTCACTTTACCTTTAATGACAAAGTCAAGGTGATGTCAGTGTGCAGGCTTACAGACAAAACAATGGGTGCAGGTGTTTTGACTCACATCATTTGCCACTGCTGTATACTGATATCAGAATAATGCTTTGAATTCTAGTCATCCTCAGTTTTACCTTGAGATTGATGCTGTGTCCAGACCACAAAAGTTACTGGCCATCTTAATTATTTCAGTAAGGCCCCTGCATTGGCACAGCAGGACCATCAATGCAGAAGTCTCTTGTAAAAAAACAAAAAACAACAAAAAAAAATTTTTTCCAGCAGAAAACTTCAACCTGGCTTTAACCTTGGCTGCTGTGCAGTCACTGTTTAATAGCAAACCATTGTTTTGCCGATACATGCAAGCTTAAATTTTTGGTAGATTGTTTTCTTACACAGTGTAGTACCACAGTTTATCTTGTGTTTACCACAACAGAGGATAAAATGATTATGATATTATCACATTTTAAGGTAGAATTATTGAATCTTCCTCACAGGATTATAAACTACAGTGCAGTGTTTTGGTATTTGGTATGAACCAACAAATTTGTGGATCCACAACTCAAACTAGCCTCTCTGAATCCTGTTTTATTATCCCTCTGTTATTTTTAGCAACAGGCCAATACCAACGCAGCCTCTTTCTTTTTTTGGGCGGGCTATTTTTGGTCTGAGTGACCAGTTAGACCAGTGCTGTGCACTAAATTATGTACCTGAGAAGACTCCAACAATATTGTTGCTAAAGAACAGAGCTGGAACTCAGAGTTTCCAGTTATTAGTTTTTTAACTTTTCAAAATATAACTTATAAATAAACATTTCAGCTGTACTAAATTAGACTGTAGGAGCATGACATTAATGAGTGTGTGTTCACAGTTCGAAGGAGACATTTTTTCATCAATTTTAAATTTACTTCTGCTTTAACATAGAAAATTTGATTTTAGAACTAAATGGTTGTTTGTGTGTAAAACATTCTTAATTAAGTTTACATTAGTTAATATTCATTTTCAACATTCTTTATTAATTAACAGTTCAAAATGTGTCACATGAAATGCACCCCTTTTGTTGAGAATTTTCTTAGATTTCATGGTTCAATAAATTAGTGTTCTATCACAAAAAAGTCTATAATATGTTTCAAAATAGCTTAATTCTTGTCAAAAGTAAAGCATCACTGTGTCATTTAAATTTGTGACTTGCCTGAACTTGCCTGTAAACATCCATGAAATGTCCTTCTTCTGTTATTATTCTTTCAGATGGCTGCGATCAGAAAGAAACTTGTGATAGTAGGTGATGGAGCCTGTGGCAAGACCTGTCTCCTCATAGTGTTCAGCAAAGATCAGTTCCCTGAGGTTTATGTGCCCACAGTGTTTGAAAACTATGTGGCAGATATTGAGGTGGATGGTAAACAGGTAAGCAGTTTATGTCAAATGTCAAGTTTATCCTACTTAAAGTGGTCTGTTGAAGGGATTTTTCTTTTGTTTTGGGGATTTAATTAGATGAGGTACTTATCAATTTTCACTGTCATACCTAGACGGTGGTTGGCATGGTCTCAGTTTGGAGTAGCAGAAGGAGTAGGGGTGTAGGGAACTAAGCAATATACTGCTATGAATGGAGACAGCAGCAAAATACATCAGGCAGTCCTTTCTGAAAGGAAGCCATTAAATTGGTCTCTTCAAAGCTAGCTGACAACATTCACATAAGCATAATTTTCACTATAACTAACCATTTAAAAAAACAAAGTCGCACAAAAACAGCACTTTCCTTGTTTTATGGGTGAATTTATTGCATTTTCAAAGGAGTGTAGTGGCTTTGAAAAAAAGATAGATGTAACTGCTTCAGCCTCTTATCAGAAATATATGTTTGATGGCAAAACCAGGGAAAATATTTAAATATAGAGTACAGTTGAAGAGAGATTTTTTTAGGTGACATATTTGCTTCATTTTCTGTATGAAACTCCAAAAGTGTTTGTAGGCATGTTTTAAGAACCTTTGACAGAGCCAAGCTACCCGTTTCCCCCTGCTTCCAGTCTCTATGCTAAGCTAGGCTAACCAAGTCCTGACTTAAGCTCTGTACTTACTCAGACAAATTAGAAAGAAATCCATCTAAACATCTCACTTTTATAAAGAAAGAGAAAATGTTTTTTCCAAAATGTTAAACATTCCTTTAATAATATCTACAGTCATATGAGCATTGAAAGTGTTATTGGTCACTGTGAACTCACTTCCTTGACCATGCATGTCTTAGATATCAAAATCTTGTGAATAAACTTTGAAACTAGCTTCAAAATTCAGACAATGTGCAGCTGTATGTATGCAGTGTCATCTTTGGTTGTAAAATTGGTCCTTTGGTCCTGTTGTAGGTGGAACTGGCTCTTTGGGACACAGCAGGACAGGAGGATTATGACCGACTAAGACCTCTCTCCTATCCAGACACAGATGTGATCCTGATGTGTTTCTCTATTGACAGCCCTGACAGTCTGGGTTAGAGTTTCTTTTTCTTCTTTTTCTTAATTAATTACATTTATTTTTTTGAAACCTGTGTTCCATATGCATCTGCTTCATTTTTTAACATGTTCACCCTGTTCCTGATGCAGAGAATATTCCAGAGAAATGGACTCCTGAGGTCAAGCACTTCTGTCCCAATGTGCCCATTATTCTTGTGGGAAACAAGAAAGACCTGCGAAATGATGAGCACACACGCCGAGAGTTGGCTAAGATGAAACAGGTCAGTGAAGCCCTTACTTGATGGAGCTACCAAGATACTTTCTGGTAACATTGTTTTGAGGGCTTCAGCTGATTATTTGCTGATCAATTTATCTCTCCCTCATAATAAACAAAAGAATTTTGAACAATGGTGGAGTGAATATACGGAATATACCAAGTGATGCCACAATTGGTTTTAAAAAGTGTTTTCTATACTAAACTCTTCAAAATGATGCCCTGTTTTCTATGAGTTAAACTTATTTTCTTCTTTGTCTTTGGTTTGTCTAAACAGGAACCAGTGAAGTCAGAAGAAGCAAGGGACATGGCGAACCGCATCAATGCCTTTGGTTACTTGGAGTGCTCAGCCAAGACGAAGGATGGCGTGAGGGAGGTATTTGAGATGGCCACCAGGGCGGCACTACAGGCCAAGAGACGATGCAAGAAGAGCGGCTGCCTTCTGCTGTAACCTGCTGAAGCAGAATTAGGAGGGAGAGGGAAACAAACTAAGCCAAGAAAACACTCCTCTATGTCTGCTTTGTGACCAAGGTAGGCAAATTTAAACAGGGCGTTATACTGATGAGGGAGAAAAGTCAAACTAGGCCAAAGGGAAAAAAGGAAGTACAAATGCAATGTAAAAAGGGAGTATACTGTATACCTTTAAGTCAAAGGCTATAGCCTTTATCTTTCAAATATAAAAATTCTATAACCTTGTCTTAAGAATTCATTGGACCTTAAATTTAGGAAATATACAAAGAAGGGAGCATCTCTCTCATATTTTTAAATGTGTGGAGGTGTAAAGGGCTTTCCACACCAGAAACAATATTGTAACCACAACTATAATTCAAGTGATGTGAGCATCCACACTGATGAATGTAACATTCTATAAACAGTGGCATCAAGCATGTGCTGACTACTCCAGCTGCGTTGGCAGCTGGGATATAGATGACCCTTTATTGCTGTGCGATGCCCAGAAAAACGAAACTAAATGGATATGGGCTCATGAAATTCATTAACAATCAGAGAAATTAGGATAGTTCAGCACTCTGTTACAAGAGTTATCATCATCATCATCATCATCAAGATAAGTTGTATTTGTACTTTATATAAACAACATCCATTCTTCTGGCAATTGTTTAAGAGGACATGAGTAAGGACAAAATTTAGAGACTGTGTGAGCACCTAAGGCTGTTTGGCAGTATGTCTCTGGTAATAAACATTTTTTAAATGTAATTTGCAGCCTGATGTAATGTTTAATGTGTTAAATGAGATGTAAGTGAGATGGGCTGTAAATTTATTGGTTTTTGATTGGCCCTAAGTGTTTCCATGAGTTATCAAATTGCCCTGAAACTGATTCCTACAATATCATTTGTCACTGTTGTGGTTGTTATATTTAGCGGTGTGGACTCTACCTTTCACTTGAGTCAGGACAATTTTAAAAATGATATTTATAGTTACTGTCACAGTTAATGTTCTCAGTGTGGGCAGCCCTAAAGTACTGTAAGAAGGGTTTTCCAGTGGTTTCTCTGTCTTAAACTGTAGCTCTTTGTTTTTCTGGTCAAAACCAGCTCTAAAAGGGATGGGGGGATTAGTGCAGCCGCAGATTCATGCCTGCTTAGCAAACTGTTGGAAGACTTCCATGGCTTGCAGTGTGACAGTGCTTATCTTTTAGTGTTGCCCTATCATTTTGTAAGATTATCTTTCTTCTTTAATTATCTATGAATGCATAGACCAAACTAACATTACATGGATTCCATTTCTATTTTATGAATGTGTTTAATACAACTTTTATTCATGTAAAAAGCTATGAGTTTGACAATTGGCTTTAAGCATATTACATAATGATAATAAGACCAACTTATTGAAGTGTTGTAGGCAAACTTGTGAAAGAGTGCCACAATCAAAATACTGTGTTGAGTTGACATAAACTGTCAAAAACACTGTAAAAAGTTGGGTATTGAAGAGTTGACAAAAGTATGGTAACCTTAAGACAAAGACTAAATTCTCATGTCATAGTGGGGCCTAACTTTGTTTCAGTTACTGAGAGGACCAGACCTTTATGTAAAACAGGGTTACATTAGAGACAAGCCTTTCTAATTCCTTATTCTCTTTGCTTAACATTGCTTAAATGTATTTTATAGTATTTTAGAAAGATGCCTTCATGGTTTCTGCTCTGTTCTACTTTGCTGTTGATGCAACTCAACACTTCCTCCATGTTAGCCTGATGTCTTAATTCATCATAATGTACATTTCTACAGCATTATGTCCTTCATTACTAAGACAGTAATGTTTTGTCACTTTTATATTAGTTTGTCATATGTGAACTTTTTTGGAATTACATTTTTTCAGTGACTTCAATTTGTCTATTTTTTCTCAACAGTTAGCACCAGTGAAACACAATACTTAAGTTTAATTTGAAACATTTATAGGAAGTGTTGAGCATCAGTCTCAGGAACAGCTATTAAAAAGAAACTGCAACCGTGGAAGCAACAGAAAAGCTTAATGAATGAACATATAGCAAGGAAATCTGTAGTATGACAGTACTGTTGAATTCATACAGTGAGTGCTATGGAAATGTTCATGATGCTGAATTTAAGCAATGGAGACATAGCATGGTGGTTCCAACTCTCAGCGTTTTAAACAGCCATTATTTGTTGGTCAGCTGTTATTAGACACGCTTATATTATTTAAATACCAGCCGTTTTTTTTTTAAAATATATGGTGTAACTGTATGCCAGGGTTTTGTTGGAAGTGTGTTTTATTTCTACTCTCCAAGGTCACTCATGATGTCTACAAACACTCTTTTTTTTGCTTAGTATTTTGTTGTTTTAACTATATGTGATATTCTACTGGCTTTCGTTGTATTATTTGCACAGAACTTAAAAACAAAAAAAATATGATGTCATATTATATAATGCAAAGTGCAAGAAACTCCTTTAGTATTGGATATTTGTTAGAGGAATATTCTTTTGTATACAGATGTATCCTCACATTTCTCCAGTCTTCTTTTTTGATGTATTCAAAAGTCAATAAATTGTAAATGAAAATGACCAAATTTTGCCACAAGTCATTTTAATTATTTGTATAAATCATGCCTTTGTTGACCCCTTAGAGGTGGCGAGTCAGTCATTCCAAGCCTCATGCTGTGAAGGCAAACTTCTAAATCCTACCAGAGTTTCCAAAAAGTATCAATTTGTCAGGCTGGATCTGGAGAAAATGCTGAATATTTTCATTGAAATGAATGGTGCAAACATACCCATTAAGATTATGACTGTCAACTAGCTATAATGAGTGTGAATAAGTTAATAACAGATCTGATAGTGCCAAGTTAAAAAAAAAAATTCTGAATGTGAAATCTGTGAAACCAGAGTTCTTAATGACAGAGTTAGAAAAGTAAAAGTTGGTGGCATGCCCCAAAAACCAAAAAGAAAACAAACTGCTGTCTAATTTGAAGTTTCTGTTGTTTCTTGTCAGCTTATAAAATGAATGAAATAATTCACTGAGAAAAATGAAGCCAACAGTTTACCTTAAAACAAGTTTAATAATCTCATGTACAGTTAATTGTGTTTGACCAAATTAATTGGACAGAAATATGTTAGATTTAATCATCTTGAAGTCAAATTATGACTTTAGTGTCATGGTTAATTCCTGATCTTGTGAACTGGGCTTTATACTCAAAGAATTGAGGGGGTTTAGGAAAGACGGGCTTCAGATGTGAGTGATTTGAGACAAAATTTACAAATAGGACAATCCAGGAGGCTGAAGAGAGGATTGATGCAGCCAAAAACCTAGTACAAGCTATGTAGAAGGCTACAACTGGGCTGGAAAAACTGATTCACCTGGACTACACATGGACTGATTTGGAGTGTTGTTCTAGATGAGATGTATCAGAATCCATGGCGCTAAAGAGAGCAAAGGAACTTCACCTTAATGGTTTACTCGGGACAGCTCTCTGGCTCTTTTGAATTACAGGCTCTTTACAATAGTAAAAAATTGGACGGATTAGACAGTCAAAGGCCTTTGTCTATCACTGTGTCATCATCAGCCCCAGATCCAGCTCTCCTGTCATCGTGTGAACACTCCCCTCAGCTCATTGATAGTTTCAAGACTCGAGTTGCCACTCTCAATCATCTTGTTGGATATTCTTTAAAAGAAAAAACTAAGCACATAACATCTGGTTAGCTTCTTTGAGGCTAACATTTCTTTTGCTGGGCTAAATGGAAACAATGTAAAACACAGTAAGTGGTGTCTTGGCCTCTGACCATGGGCTCAGTCAGAAGCTTCACTCCAATGTCTGATGTAGTCCTGCCACAAATTCCTGATAGCATGGCTCTGAAATGAAAAGCAAACGTTTAGCTAAAACTTCCTTCAAAAGAGATCTGAAATAATCAACTGATTCAAACACTAATAAATCAATGGAAACTTTGTAGATGGCCACAAACCTGTGTCAGGCTCAATGATCGAATGCCTAATGAGGAAGTCCAAGACCACCATGGCACAGTTAGGCTTAAAGTCATCAGTAGCCAAAAGTTCCTTCACCTAAAACAAAACCGAGCGAACCCAAATATCCCTTTAATATTTTTGTCACATCTTAATCTGGGTTCATTTGATGCTGCCTACTGAGTACTGTTACTTCACAGAACAACAACTGAGAATATCGGCAATACCAACCTTATCTATAGGCAGGAGGTAGAAGTCTTGCACCTCATTGTCTCCTATTTTGGGCTTAAAATCCGGCGGAAGTTCCAAATCAAAGACAAACTGACTTTCAGCAAACACCCCCTCTTCATCGTAGTAGGTGTAGCTACAAAATATGACAAAATGTTTAGTTATGGAATCTTAAGAGGCTTGTCCAATAATAATGACATTCTTACAGAACAGGACAAAGCTAATGGAGGTGGTTCTTCAAAAAATCTGAGGGGAAGACCTTGGTCAAGCCTCGCAAAGACAGAAACTCTGCGCTAGTTTTATAAACTCTTTTCATTTTCACCTTTCCCAAAAAAAGCACAATCGTTACATTTTCAATTTAAAATGTCCAAAATTTTTACAATGTTAAGACCCAGAAAAATCTGCAGTTTTATTCAAGGTAAAGATGTCAGAGAATGAAAAGAAACTCTGTAAATGTGACTGAACGTAATGTAAATAAAACTTTTAATGTTTCCTCATCCATGAACATTAGTTACTGAGTCAGAGTTATTTCTGCAATAGGGTCTGTTTAACAGTTTATTGATTTTATTGAGGGGCTTCCAGCTGCATTATTACATACTATGAATTTAAACGTACCCTGTGAATTGTTTTTGGAACAAACAAAATGTATGTTTTTATTAAAGGTTTTGGTGAAAAACCTTGATTAAAAACATATATCTCTTCTACATATATTTTGCTGGATTTTAGTGTTTTATCCTTGTCAGTTTTCTGAGCTGTTAAGTAATTTTTACATCATCTATATCTGTTTCCCCTGATAGGTGTTGTCATCTACAAAATCCAGAGCGTTTGTTTCTGGTAATGAAGAAACATGTCACCCAGTGAAACAGCGTGTCTCACTGATGTGTTTTAGTTGTTTTTTGACAACACTGGAGCTCATTTCATCAGAAAATTTAGATTTTGTAGGCTTTTGCATTTATTAGTAGGATAAAATAATTGTGAGGCATATCCTTTAACTCCCAGTAACTCTTCTGTTAGATGAGTGGTGGCAGCTCACCTTACTGTGCTTACAGGATGAGCCTTCTCTGCAATGGCTGCTGGTATACAAGCTTCTTCCTCACATTCTTTGACCAGAGTTTGTTTGATGCCAAAACCAGCAGCCAGACCACCTGCTGCCTTCCAAGACACAACACATAGGCCTTCTTGATTCATTTGGGAAACTCTGAATTTGAAAACCTAACAGTTTATTGCATGTGCTGTGGCAGCATGTTTAGACAGTACCAGTTACAATCTGTACTCACCACATTGTCCAGTAATCCAGGGTATGTCTGTTTAGTTGGGGAGCGTCGTGCCAGCCACATGCTAACTTCCCCACTGTCACTGACAGTGTAACCATTGACATGGACTCCATACCGCTTCACCCCAAAAAGACCTGTAGTGTAGTATCACAGTGAGCTCAAGCAACACAAATATTATGTGGTACTGTCACTGCATGCCAATACTTACTAGTAGCAGCTCTTTCCATCCACATCAAAGGAGTGTCATGGAATTTGGGCATCACACTGTACTTCTAAAATATGAGAATACTTCAGATCTGCTGTGATAGATGTGCCATTGCCAGAAACATGTAGGCCAATTACATGTATTAGAATGCAAACTTTGCTATTCTCATTTTTACAGTCCACAGTCCAGTCCAGTTTACAGTATGGAAAAATTGTCCATTAGATGTCATCAACAAAGTCTCAAAAAGTAAAAAAGTAGAGTCTGCACACTAGTTGATGCTGCTCCCAAAAGCTTTAATGCTGCCACAGTGACATTCCTCAGATCTTCTTCAGCCCTTCTTCAGACGCAGCCCCAAACATCAATGTGGCAGCATTAAAGCTTTTGGGAGCATCAACTGGTGTACAGACTCATTTATCATATTTCATCATCTATTTATAAGTCTTAGTTATTTTGTCCAGCACCTTGCAATTATCAGTTTTGGATGTGCACACTATCAACCTTTTTTTCAAGCACTATGAATATCAACTGAAATTTACATGAAGTTTTGCTAACATTTTTAAAAAAAATATTGAGCCATTGTCAATGCAGTTAGTCTTGTAAATAGCAAAACAGAACAGCGCAAAAAAAAAAAAAAAAATACTGTACTGTGTAAATTGCTGGATCAAATATCTGAGTACCACATATTTATCAGAAAATAGACCCTGCCATTTGTCATTTATGACCTGTTCATCCATATGCAATGTAACATATTTTTTACTACACAAGTAGACAATATTCATGGCAAATGCATCCACAATATCCATTAAAGGTTCATATTATACAGGTGTTACAAAAAACTAAAACAAAAACATGTAGATTTTAAAGAGAACTTTTGTTGAATCAGTATTTGTAAAGAACAAAATAGTATTTGAACATCTCTGCAAAAGAGAGATGTCATATGAGCATGAAGTACAAGGCTGGATACAAGCCTACAGTACAAGGACTCCCTAAACAAACTGGTCAACTGAATGATACTGCATTTAAATGGAAGATATTTTGTAATAAATGTGCAAGTGCATCCAAATTACCCCCAAAAGATTACAACCCAAGCGGAGTAAAAATATAGATAACATAGAGCATATGAGTACCTAACAGGAACCCATTAACAACTTTTTGCCAGGGAGCCCCCTGACAGGAATATCTGACCATGATATGTTTACTCTTGCCATGTCATGGAGCCTACCCATAATATTGTAAACACAGCATCAGCTTTAGTTAGAGCGCTATTATAGCTGCTTTCACTTGAACTAGAAGTGGTGTGGGTGCTCGTCCTGCGTGTCTCACCTCATTTCTCCATCCTTTAAGACAAGTCATGGAGCCCTCTTGTCTCACAGTTTGCAGGACAGTATCCACAGCCTCAGATCTCCTCCCATAGGAGTCCAGACTGTTACACAGTGACACTGCCCCATCCTGTGGCGACCTGAACACCTCTGGATACCGTGTCAAGAGTGCAGCTACACTGGGAGGAATCCAACCTACTTGCACTTTGTCTATCTCAAACCTAAGGCAGTGAGCCCGGCAGGAACCTGTGAAAACAAGTCACTTTAAGAACATTTCATAACGTCCATTCCATGTCATACTCAAAGATCCTGTCAGTCGCCTACCTGGTAAATAAAAGCTGTTCATTCGACGGAGGAGTTGCAGTACTTTTTCTGACCACACAGAGTTGGCCATCTTAAACTACAGTATGTCAACAAGCCACTTAGAACGAGTGAACCGATATGCTCAGTCAGCGTGACTAGTAGAGGTGGGCGGATATTACTGACGCTTCGGATATTTCAAAGGCACAAATGGGGAGAAAGCCCAAAATCTTCATTTTAGGCGTCATCCGTCAACCACAAATAAGTTCCCCATGTAGTACATACTCATATGTCAGTTGTCTTCTCCCACGTGACTCTTGCTTCGGCTTCCTCTTCTTCTTCATTGGTTTTACAGGCAATCAGCATTTAACATGTTGCAAATGTTGCCATCTTCTGGACGGAAAGACTCAAATTCCTACTTGTAGTTCAATTAATATATTCTTCTACGTGGCTACGCTGTTGAAAGGTGGAAGGTGAAATGTGAAATAGATAATAAATGCTAATTTATTCTCTTAGATTTGCCCTTTCGGATTTATTGTATGCTATTAGTTAGAGCCTTTTATTTTAGCCTTAAAATACTGCATTTGCTTCCAAAATTACTTTATGTGGATAAATCAAAGCTACATTGCCCACACTGCTGCATGTACTTGCTTAGTAAAGCAATTACATCTCACCAGATTAACAACAGAGTGAAAAAACACCAAGTCACCAACACAGATTTATGAATAACAGTAACTCCACTGCAGCTATCGCCTGAAGAAATATAAAGCAAGAAGAACAAACCACTTCATTTTCTAGACATACAGAGATCGTTGATATTTTACTCTCCACACTGAGTCAAAACATTCTCTAAACATTTTTGCAAAAATATGTTTGGGACTACTAGATTAAATTGGGATCATTTAGTCTCTGTTTCTAGAATTAAAGTAATTTTATACCTTTAAGTTCTCTCTGCTCAGTATAATCATAATATCATCTTTTTGTA
>JAPZDY010000002.1:3412693-3429314 GCA_029783645.1 Ctenochaetus hawaiiensis
CTTATAGACTAGTCGACTAGTCGCAAATAAAATTTGAGACTAGTCGGCGGGGAAATTAGTCGAAATTCCCATCCCTACTGTCTATAGATGAAGGGAGGATAGGATGGAAATGATGTGGAGTGTAATGTGTGCTGAGTGTCTTCTCCCTTGTTTCTGCATGATCTGATCCATTCAACTCTGGTGCCAAATGGCAACAATGATGACCAAATGAATTTTACCGGTCAAAGTGTGGGAAGAGCGGGTACAAAACAATCGAAAATAAAATATCAGTAACAATAAGAGGCATAATGAAGTAGTAACGACACAGGCACAGAGAGAATATTACACTTTGGTCCATATTTTCTTTGCTCCTGTTCATGTTGAGAGTACCAAACAGTACCTACCTCACATAACTTTAACCACACCATCAGCCAGAGCCATTAATTAGACAGGTTTGAGCTATTTAATCTGTAATTCTTATACATTCAAAAATAACTTATTCCAGAATTAACAAATCAGTCTTCAAACTGCGTTCAAACCACAAAAGTAACTGGATGAGAATGAGGAGGGTCAGTTTAGTCTGATAACATGTTTGTGTGGGTCAGTTAAGCCACACCTGAAGAACACGACCAGAAAATTTAAATGTCAGAGCAGGGAGAGTGATGAGGAAATGAAATCTGGTCAGGGTGTTAAAGCCTGTGAGCCATCTTCAAAGTCTGCACTGTAACCTAGAATGGATACAGAAGCCCATTTAAATAATTTGTTAGTCTGGTGATGTGGTTTGATGGGAGTTTATTACTATTTGTGTCATAGTGAATGGAGCAGCTGCCACATTTCCAGAGGCGACGGAGGAAACTTCAGAGTGGGTCACAGCCATCGGAGGTGATCAGCAACCTGCATACACTCATTCACCGTCATGTGGAAGGATCTGCTTCTGTGGAGTGTTGTACTTGTTATAATGTGTGTGTATGTGTGTGTATCCAGAGGATTCCCTGGCATTCTGGCGTGCGGTGAAGGAGGCGGGGCTGCTGGATGAGGTGGTGGAGGACTTTCAAAAGGAACTGCAGGAGGTGCTGAAAGGGCTGCAGGAGAGAGTGTGTAATCCACCGCTACAGGTTAAAGGTTAGAATCACCTACAAAGAAACCCCAGGGGTCCAAAACATGCGAGACAGCCCAATTCACGATTTTCTCTAAAAAAAGGCAAAACATAATCGACTGGGAAAAGAAGATTAGAGAAGAATATAACAGTTCCAAACAGACCACACCCACTAATATGCTGACCTTAGAGTGCAGATTATGTTCATCCTTTGTTGATTAAACCTTCTCAATTTAAGAATAGCAATGCCAATAAAAGGTTTTTTTTGGTTCATTGGTGGAACAGTTTGGTTTACATCAACAACAGAGTGACATTGCTCCAATACAGCTGCAAGATCAAGAAAATCATTAATTAAGTGATTAAATCACACAGTCACATTTAGTTTCTATTTTTAGATCTGCATGCTTCATCCCCACCTGACACTGACTGAAATAACATCACTTGAGGACATTTATCACCCCTGGTTTCCACCAGCATGGCGTTCTGTCTGTAACACAGTCCTGTTCCATACTCCAGGTGGCCCTATACCCCACCAGAAGTGTTTCAGAGGTGGAGCGTCATGCCTCTGTTGGCTCTGAGTTTTATACTTCAACCATGATTGAGTAGGCTATGTTCATTGTCTGTAGTCCCTACTTTGTGCTGAAGCCTACCATCCAGTTCTGAACAAAATGAATCAAAGATTTGTTGCTGTGTTTGATCAAAAATGCCCTCATCTATTTAATTATAACATTTTTGGTTGAGTAAATCACAAAAAGTGGATTAAATTACAGTATAATTTACTCTATTTATAAACTGTCTTACATGCATTTTTACAAAATACAAATACTTTTCGATACAGCAAAAAATATCTCACAAGCCTTGTCTAGTGAAATGCAAGGTTACTGAACCACAGAACGCACTTTCCTTCCAAACTCTTGCAATTCTCTTCCACACTTTTCCCTCTTGGGTGTTTTGCTTTTAAAAGAATCAGTGGACCAGAGTTTTATCAACTTCTTTACAAATATCCTCTGACTTTTGACCTGATGCCACACTATGCAACGGAATGTTTCTGATGCAAAGTTAAAAACTATCTGGGCAATGTGTTTTATTTTGAAAATTTACCAAGTTCTCTGTCGTTTCTGTGTCTGACATCTGGCATGACCCGATTTGCTCTGTGCCAATTGATGCGTCTTCCGTCAAAAACAGACGTGGTAGGAATTATTTGTAGAGCAAAATGCAGAACCGCCTCTGGGACGCTCATGAAACGTGCCATGACACACCTGGTGGAAACATGATCATTGTCCACATGACGAGGATCAGCCCTGGCATCAGCGTTGCAGACGGAACACAACGTAGACGCGCCTGGCAGAAACCAGGGGTCGGATAACGCAGCTCCATCTTGAGACACACAAAGCTTTATTCAACTTATTTCACAGTCGCAGCTGTACTCTCTGGCCCCTGGAAACACATGCAGATGGATTGTCTTGATAGGATTCCTTTTTAAGGCGTAACATGTCCCTATGTCCCATGTTGATGAACATGAATTGTTGGTTGTTTTTTCAGATGCTGTTTTATTGAACAATATAGTGCAGAACTTTGGGATGTTGGACCTTGTGAAGAAGGTTTTGGCCAGTCACAAGAGCCAGATGGACCGTTACAGAGAGCAGTACACTCGCAGCCTCGCTGGTCAGTGCAAGAGTTAGTTTTTTGGCATTCAAGAAAAAATCTGTGTAGCTCTGGCGAAATTACTACCCTTCAATCTGCATTAAGGGGTTGATAAGAATCTTGGTGTGTGTTTATACATCCTGGTAATGCAATGTCTCCCTCTGCAGCTCTGGAGCAGCAGTGTGACGAGCACAGGAAGCGAGCCAAGGAGCTGAAGAGCAAGTCCCAGCACCTTAACAACGTCCTGATGACCCTCACCCCAGTCCCTGCACCCCCTGCACCCAAGCGTCCCCGGCTGACTCGTGCTGTTTCCGGCCCAGCTTCGGTCAACGCTGCTCCCACCCAGATCACCCTGCCTCTCAACCAGCTGACTGGCCTGCCGCTCGGCAAGGTGCTGACCGTGGCGGGGGCCCAGGCCGGCACCAACCTGGGCGGGTACACCCTCTTGACCTCCCCGCTCTCTGGGTCAGAGCTGGCAGCTGACGCCTCTAACCTGACCGTGCTGTCCACAGCGGCGGGTCAGGAGGGTGCAGCCGGTGCCAGCGGCTCTGCAACCTCCACGGCCTTTGTTAAGGTGGTCGGCCCTCCGTTCCAGCTGGTGACGTTGCCGGCCACATTACAGAGCTTATCCGCCACACAAAGCACAGCTGTCCAACAACAGATCGGTAGCATCAGTGTGGTGGATGCCACGGTAACTGTTGCAGATGAATCACAAGAGGAAGGTCAGGCTGTTGGTGATGATGAAGGTCAGCCAGAGCAGGATAAAGCGGAAGAGGGGGAGCAGTCGACTGAGCAGCAGTGAGACAGAAGGCAGCTGTTGTGTCCCCCGTCTCCAAGCTTTTTATGGCCTTCTTTAATTATTTTGGACTGGGAATCAACTGTGATGGCAGAGAGCTCGTCCACATTTTGACTATGACAGACTGTTTTATGTCTTGTGTTCATTCTTTTTTAAGACTATACATTTGCGTTGTTTGTGTGTCCTTCAACTTTCAAGACACCCTCTTTCAATTAGACAGACGTCTGGTATCAGTAGTGTGCATCTCTGTAGTGATTTTGCTGTAAATACGTTTTGTAACTAATATATTTTGATACAACTGTTTCTGTAGGAATTTATTTCCTGTAGGCTGGAGAACATTAGAGTTGTTCAATTTGGTAATAAATGCTCAGTGTTTGAGAAAAAATTGTGCATCATTACATATTGTGAAAGTGAATGTCTCATCAGTGCGGAACAGAAGAGACAATTGCATTGAGCTTTGTCCTCGGCCTTGCAAGTAAATAGAAGAAGAATTTAAACTGACAATAACTAAAGGTGAACTTAATATGATTTTTTCTGAACTGTCAACTATTTCTGACTCTCCTCATCAGATGCAGTTTGCTCAGTCGTCATGGAGGTTTGTCAGCTGTGATCACATGACTAAACTGACTAACTAGAATCCAATTCGTTAATATGATACAGGATAATAAAGGGCCAATGTATTGCTACTTACATACACAAAATTAAAGTTTTCCCTTGAAAAATATTATATTGACCATCAAGCAAATATGGATACACACATTTCCCATGTAGAAGAATATTATATAGATTCAAATAGGCCCTCAGTTTCGCTTATTGTATCCTGTTACATGTAAGTACTAATCAGGGCAGCTGGTGTGCAGTGTCAGTGTGAAATTTAATTAAACAGAAAATGATTTGAAAACATGCACCACGTGTCCAAAATGTTCATCAAAAAATTAAATGTGTTAAAGTAGAATGTAATGGGAAACTATGCATGAGACACAATGAGCCCTTCACCATAAGTTATACTCTATTGTACAAGAGTACCTCCCAGTGATTGGGTTTTTGACTAAATAGGAGCGAGTTTATACTTTGTGCGTCTGTTAGTTGCCCACAAGGAGGCGCAACAATATTACAGGTCACTGGCTCCTTTATTGGGCACGCTGCCACAGGTGTGTTGGCTGCTCCAGTCAACAGTGAGGCTTCCGTTTGTGCGTCGTTGTCTTGATCCCCTCAGAGCTGCCTGATGTTCTTTATCTGCGGGCTCTTTAGATGGTCTTAAACAGCCTGGCTAAAATTGTTTTTGTTTTTTTTGGGGGGGGCACGTCAGATCTTGTTAAAAGTTATATGAAAAATGGAAACAAAATAGTGAAAAAAATAATAATAATTTTGCATTTGCGTAAGCTATTTGGTTAAATTTGTCAGGATTCTCGAAGTAAAGGCTGTCATATTTGAATAATAGCAGCCAAGGACACAAATTAGCTTCAAACGATTGTTTTTTTTAATTGAATTTTTCCCCCTTCAAACCAACATCAGATTTTTAAAAAAGTCCGTTCCGAGAAATGTTCGTTTTAAATGAAACATTTGTGAGTTGCTAAAGTCTCACTGCTTTAGTTGGCCATGCAAGCATGCCTGTTATTATTGGATAATAAACTACAAGGGTTAAAAATGCTGTGCTCCTAGTGTTTTTTTGTACACTGAATGTAAGAGCATGTCTTCGGGTTTTTGAAAACTTATTGGGCTAATCATGTCTGGGTCTGCAAGTAAGAAGAAGAAAATATGTGTGTATAGTGCCAAAATTCTGAATGGAGATTGGCACCGAGAAATGGAAAGCACTGAGGCTAAAACCAGTTACACAAGTGCGACTTTCTTTGAACTTGTCTGATAAACAATAAAATAGTTTAATTAATAGTTTTATTAAACAAGCATCCTTTATTGAAGACAGACAACGATGCCAAGAAAACAGAGATGAAAGCTCTTACACAGAAGTCAACCGAGTAGGCAATTAGCAAGATAGGCAGGCATATGATATTTTTTGGATAAATGGTGGCATTTCAGGTGAACCTGCAAGTTCGGTCTCGTTTTGCTTTTTGGGGCAGGGTTCATCTATAGGTTCATGTCATCATAGGAGTAATATGGCTCTTCAACTGAGCGCACAGAGATTTTGAAGTGGCGGCGCAGAAAACCTCCGTACCGCTTGTCCCACTTCAGGTTGTTCAGTTTTGGTCGGATCCTCCTCATGAAGCCTCCGTAGCGCTTCTGTAGCTCCTCGGGCTCCTGGCTCTCCTGCTCCGCGGAGCTACTCCTCTTTGACTTGGGGCCGAATTTGCGTAAAAAGCCGCCATAACGTTTAACATAATTGTGGAGCATCTGATCGTCCGGAACATCACCTGCGTCCTCCGGCACCTCTACACCTCTCTCGTCCAGCCTCTTCAACAAGTCCTCGTATTTTTTGGGCAGCGCTCCGACCTTCAGTATGTAATTTTCGCGCCACGGAGACGTGAAGAATTTGTTCTTATTCTTGTCGATCCGCTTAATGAAGCCGCCGTAGCGTTTGACCAGGTCTGCCTGCTGGCTCTCCTCCTCCTCTACGGCCTCATCCTGGCTGAAGTCGGCCAGCCCCGGAGCCTGGCCGCAGCTCCTGAGCTGGCCTTCACACTCCGCACTGCACGACTGCAGGACAAACACACAGAGGAGTGTGAAACCAGCCAGCATCTGTGCGCACTCATGGTAGGTCAACACAGTGAGGTGCGTTGGTACAAGTATGCTTAAACCTTTTTCATTATTGAATACATTTTAATGGGCTTGAAATCATTTTGACCAAATTAAATCACAATCTCAGCCTCGATTTCCTCTTTTTATTTACCCTTAAGTAGTTCCAAGGTGCGATAACAGCACAATCAGACTGACTAAAGACTTACTGATTGGCATCTTATAAAGACAGATTCAAACCTATGTCACGCTTTTGCAGAACCAGCATTCTGTATATAAACTTAGTTACTTAGTTAACAGCCTATAATATTAGGTTTTTTTAACTTTAGGTTTTAGGAAATTCAAATAGAATATTTTGATTATAATAGTTAATAACAGTAAAACACTGTCAATCTAATCCCCCAAAAGGTCTAATGCCCAATTTTAACACAAAAGAAAAACTAAAACAACATTAGATCAGTCCAGCGCTAGGGTTAGCGCTTACCCAAACCTAACAGTAGTTTCCCACTTGTCCCTTTTTAAAATGAGGTGTGCAACGTTGTCTGGTATCTTACCAGGCTGCTGAGGGCGACGTCGGAGCTGAGTAACTGCTGTGCGCATTTCTGACACTGTGAAGAGCAATCTGCGTGGATGGAGGGCGGCAAGCTCAGTATCAGCACCAGGACATACCACTCCATTCTTCACCAGATCCCTGACACACACACACACACAAAGCAACAAAGGCAACGCCGGTGAGTCTCGGTGAGATAAGGCTGGCACAGCGATAAACCGGCCTAATTACAAGGATTCAGTGACATAAAACATTTAGCAAAACTTCACTTGTACCAATGAAAACTGATCATTTATTTAACTTAATCTTAATTTAGTCCGCCACGATAAATTCGTGAAAACAATATCTTTTACGCACGTGCTTCTGTGCGCAATGCGTAATGGTGCACAGGCATAAAGTTTTTTCATCACTTTGTTAGGCTGTTAAATACAAAGCAAATAAACATTTAAGTGTTACAGTTTCAGGAAAAAAAAAACAGTCCAAAGTATTGAGCCAGTACCTCAGGAGTTGGACAGATACTTCCAGCCGTGTTAAGACTCGCTGAGTCGCATCTACCATCAAATGGAAACTCGCTGAACGCTCTCCAACACTTGTGTTTCTCCTTGGCGACTCGTCGCTTTTCTTTTTATCGCCGGAGATTTGCCTGTGTCACCGCAGCGCATCAGAGCAGCTTCTATTGAGGACCAATGAGAGGGAAATATACTGCGTAAATAACCCCTCCGCCTCCCCGCTTCAGGAGTTTCTAACAACGCCCACACAGAGAAGGTATAGGAACAACAGCGCAGCGCGTCCCATCAGCACATTATCATCATCATCATCGTCATCATCATCATCATCATTCCATCTCTGAGGGTTCTAGATCAAACATTGGGCTGTAAATCACACTGACATTAATGAACAAAGTGTTTTCTCTATGAGACCAAAGAGGGAGAGAGAAATCTGACATTAACCAAGACAGCCAGAAATAACAGAAACACACTGATCAAAATATAAACAGGATGCATGACACTTATGCCTTGAAGGGGTAGGTTATTTTTACGAAATTGCTGGAGCAATAGCAATACTTATGCCATTGCTTTGGTATCTGGAGAGCTGGCTCAGTATTTTTGATCTGCTTTCCTGTGCTGACACCACCCCCCAGTCCAAGAACAAAACACCACTAAACTGATTCAAATGTGGACCAAAATCTGTCTTTAGCACAAACTTCATAAAAAAGCTGAATATTAATCCTCTACCCACCAATAAAAGCTTCAGAGCTTGAATCTTTTTAACTTCGAACAGATTCTTATTTGATCTAAGAGATATTTGGTCATTTCAGAAACTGAAACAGACTCTGCACCTTTTAAAAACTTCACATTCCAGGTTTTTTGATAAATACATTTTTTGCCTCTATTGGCACACATTTCATACAACTGCCGCCTAATTTAGTAAATACCATTTTTTAAAAGTTGTACCACCAGTATTATACACATAGTGACTCACTGTAATTGCTTGCTCAGACTAGATTCTCTTGCCGTTAAACTGATAAACTGTTATTTGTGCCACAGTATTTTTAGTTTGAGATTAGAGGTGAATCAGTTTTCTGTTAGACAGGGAATGATAGGATCTTATTGTGGCCAAAGGTATGTAGGCCTCAATCATCCGAAGGTCAGTTTTTTCTGTCTGTAAGACATTTCTTTCTTGGGTGTTAGTTTTCACTGCATTGTTGATGTATGTTTTTCATTTATGTTTTTTACTATTTACCTCCTGTTCAGACTCTGGGCTTACTTTTCTGTGCTGTATGTCACTGAATTTGTTCTAAAGAGTGACTGACTGTAATGTGATTGAGGCTCATGGGAGAGAACCAGACTGTATATCCAGACCTATCCTTATTATCCTAATATTACAAATCAACTCTAACTGACTATGCTTGTGAAGCTCAGCACAGAACACTGTGACAAATTTATTATTTACAGAGCTTGAATATTATACACATCAGTCACCAAAGGCAACAGCAGCAGATGCAGCAAACACACCCAGTTTCTTCAGGAAATGCAAATTCTAGTTTCCCTAATGTGGTCCATGTGGTTGATAAATGCCTCCAGGTTTCTTTTGTGTGTGAAATAAGCAGCAGTGAGGTCAGCAAACGCTCTGTGCCGTACAATGAGAGGTCGTCTCACTTCAATGTTGAAACCTTTATGTGCTCAGTGAGGGACCAAGGTTACACTGCAGGTCTTCTTACATTTGTTTTAGGAGGATAATAAAGAGAAACCTTGGGCATGCAGCTGAATGGAGCAATGGTTCAGTCCAAAGGTGCACAGTCGGGCTTTTCACTCTAATACGGTGTCAATCTTTGATTTTGATTAAAGTTGTTTGTTATTCTGGAATAATAAATAATTTCATTGTTTGCTGATGTGTCTTATTACTGAATATCTATATGCAGCTACATTACACTTAAGACAACCTGTTGACATGTGATTCTATTTGCACAATTTATTTATTTCTTGGCGCAGGTTAATTTTTAAACACACAATATTTTTTTGCTGCTCGAGGTCTCTGAACTAAAACAATGAATAACAAAAGACACATTTTGATGATGCCATTAAGTGACATTGAATCATGGGATTTTTTTTTCTTATGTTATTGTTAAACAACCACTAATGTGGATGAAATTCTATCTTTGTGACTCAGGCAGAAATGTTCCTAGATGAGGCAAAGTATAATTTTTTAAAAGTTTTATTCACACCTCAGGAGAGACTTTAGAAAGAACAACCTGGAGCACAATGACTTAGGCAAAAAGCTTAATTAAAGAACTAAGGTTTCAATGCCAGGTGTGTCTTCATCAGAGTCAAATACTAATGAGACTCACATCCTCAAATAACCTTCCCTAATTAAGGCCTAATTCACTACAGGCTGGGGGAAGGGGACAATACTGCATGTAGGCAGTGTAATCAGTGACAGTAACCAATTTACTTTACAGAAATTACAACACATAACACCAATAAATAAATAAATACAAATACCACTATAACAGAGAAAAACACATTCTAATAAACAGCTTCCCCTAATTAGGATCTCATCCAGCACTAAGGACAGCATGGCATATTTAAGGGTCTGTTGGAGATGTGGTGGTTGGGTTAAGCCTGTGGAAAGACACTGTTCCGTGGGAAACACCAAGAGCTCTCAGGTCTGTCTGCTTTTCCAAACTGGTTTGCCGACTGCTGGTCGGGTGCCGTCTTTATCTGAGGTCTGTATACAATTATAAGTTTACCATGTCTAAACTCACGCACTGAGAAGAATTTAATATGCTAAAGACCAGAAGAGTTTGTAACATCTTCCCCTGGGACACCCTTTACCTCCACTCAATCTCCCCCATTAACCTGCTACCTCTCCCTAAGTACAGTCCCCCTCTCCCCCTCTGTGTGTGTGTGTGGCTGAGTCAGAGGCACATCAGCTGCATCTCCTCTCAGTTATCAAGCCTTGTTATAAACACCCAGACCCGCCACTTTCACTCTGCCAGATCGTCGTCTCAACTACCACTTAGACTAACTATGCCTCATGCCCTCGCACAAGCTATTTGCTAGTTTGTGTCTTGACTTGTAATGAATCCATCTCTCTGTATTCCAGAGCAGCCTACCTGCTTTGATTCAGACCCTGATCCCTGCTCTTGGCTCAGCTCTCCTGTCTCCAGTTCCACCCTCCTGCCTGATGTCCCTGCTCAGCTTTTACTCTCCTACCCACAGCCCTTTAACCTCCTGCACAGCAGTAAACATTTTTGAACTCATTGTGGTTCCTGTCCGTCTGCACCGAGGATCAACTTTTTTGCAGCCTCACTTAACAGAATTAGCTTTGATAAGTAGGATACTGGATTATAATTATCCTCTGCTGGATTGTAGCTTCACAACATATTATACAAGTAAACAGAAAAAAAGTGAACAGCATGTGACATGATATACAGCTTAATTAAACTATTCTTACAGGTCTGGTGTTTAGGCTTTAGGGGGGACTATTTGTCGAATTTGACAGAAGAAATATAATATTTATAAGTGTGTTTTTATTAGTGTAAAGTCCCATGAAAATAATTATTGTGTTTTCATACCTTAGAATGTGTCTTTTGTATCTACAGAGGAAGTGTGTCCCCTTCTCTGAAGTCTGCCATGTTGCATTTTCATTTTTCCACAGCAGCCCAGAATGGACAAACCAAACACTGACTCTGGAGAGGGACTTTCACGTATGTAATGTCTCTCACAGCCAGCATAGGTCCTCCTACATGCTTAGACCCTTTCAGGCTATGAAAACAATTCAGGCTGAAGTCTAGATGGTTGATCAGTGTTTACCAGTGATCCATCAAGCTTCTCTACCTTGAAATCTGTTGATTATACCTCCACCTCTGAAGAATGGTGTAACTCTTTTTCTCCAAGAATTTGAGAGTGATATCCATGTTTTGTGTGGGCTGCAGTTTTGCATTCATTGAGTCTGACCAACACAGACTTGCTAACATGAACATTATAAAATACGTATTATTGCGGCTTCCAAAACAAACCTTTTAGCCACTGAGAGTATGAGGTTGGGTCCTCAGGTTCACAGATTTGTGACATGCTAGGGGGCTATGATGACAGATACGCTGAGATCCAAAGATGCTTTTGGTGATTTTATTATAAACGAACAGCACAGAGCTATCACAGCGCAGCAAAGATGGATGAATGGAAAAATGAAAACCAGCGGATTAAACAGATAAAAAAGTGATGAATGAATGAGTGGGTAGCGGTCAACAAAAATTACGGCTACTACCCAACCCTGACTCTCTCATCTCTGTCACAGGTGAGTGCACACCTTTACACACACATTTCCGCACGTGCACACGCCCACTCCCACGTGAACCACCGCCTCTGCAACACACATACACACTCAAGCACACTGTGCTCCTCATCTTCAACCTTTATGTCTCCTACACATATAATATGTGGAGTTACAGTTACTGAAAGATTAGATAATGTGTCTCTTACCTGTATGAGGATAAGGAAAAGAGTGTTTACTGTCCATTTATGTAGAGCAGTAAAAACGGTCTATAAAATCTTACAGGTGGGTTTGATAACCAAGGGCATCAAAGGGAGGGAGAATGGATCATACTGTGCAATAATCTGTCTCTAATGGAGCAAGACTTTTTAAAAATAATAGGAGGAGGCTCTGAATAAATACCTTTTATGTCAAGGTCTGATTGCAAAATGTGCCAGTGTTTTGATACTGCATTTTTTTTTTTTAATCTCGCCTGCCCAAGGAGAAAACTCTGTGGAGGAGCAGGGTCAAGAGGAGGGTACACATGGTTTTTTAATCATTAAACTGGACCTGTTAATACATCTCGCCTTTAACTGAGGTAACATCCAAGTCCAAATATCTTCTGTCAAGAAAACCTTTTTTCATGTCTGTAGTTTTAATTTCAAATTCAGTTTCTGATTTACAGTTTCTGTAAAAGTGTAAAAAATGAGCTTCTTGGAATGATTGTTATCTGCTTTAAGAATTATATAGGTAGAAGTTTTCTATAGATCCTAGAACAAAATTCATTATCATTATCCCTACAAATGGTGCAATCCAAGAAACTTATTTTCTCAGAGTCAAACCCTAAAGTGAAAGAAAGGACTGCTGAAATTCAGTTGATGTACTCTATTCAGGCATTAAGGCCCTTTAATGTAACCTTCCATGCCATAAATATAACATCAAGATACCCCTGCCATAGGGAAAATTGAAGAGGGTGAATTCATGATTGTCAAAGTTGGTTTGGGGGCAGAAGGCCCTCAGAGTGATGACTTCACTCGTGTGCCAGGGCATCTAGACCCATCTCATGAGGAACACAGATGTAAAAGGCTTTGCACATCAAAGTGACTATTATTCCCCATTTAAAACAATCAATAGCTTTGAGAACTTGTTTTAGCTCCTAAATAAGAAGTTTTTTGGTGGAAAAAATCAACATATGTATGACAGAGGACTCAGTCAAGCAACACATACCTAAAGCAACAGGATGAAGCAGGGAATTTTCTACACATACATATTTTGAGTAGACTATAAAATACCAAGCAAATGGCATTCTTAATTGTTAAAAAATTCCACCTCTTCCTCAGTAATTAGACCTTTTGAAAACCATTTCAAAATATATGTGAATTGCCTCTTTAATGTGCTCTGAAGGATTCATATTGATAAGGGTATAATTATCTAATACCTGTATCATATTGTTCATAACTCATGGCCACAGTAGAACCCTCTTTATTTGTGGGGGAAAACATCTCAGTTTTACTTTCCAGATTTTGTAAAGGCCTGAATTCCTTTTTTTAAAGATTCTTTTTATGGCAAACACTCTTTTCTGGCAAATATTATCAAATTCTTCCTCCAAAAGATTATAATAAGTGACAACAGCTGGACTGAAGTTAGAAGAGGGTAGGGACTCATAAATCCTCATAAATGTTGTAGCTTCTTCACCCTTGTGTTCTGTGTTTATATAGCTTTAACTACATAGCTACCAGACATTGAGAACAATGATCGACTTTAACATCTCTGTTCTCTATTCCAGTCCTTGGTATAGTTTTGTTTCTCTTTCATTTTTGGAAGCAATTTATTAGGGCCCGAGCCCTGCCAGGGGAAGGGCCCTATTGTTATTGAAACAGTGATCCTATTTCATTGAGTGAGTGACATAAGTGTAGTTTTTCTTTCATCTTACTTTAGGTTGTGTTTTTTATATTTTCATCTTTGTTTCCTGGGTGACTAAGGCGATAAAGTCTAGAGAACATTTGTTCATGATTTGTTCCCATTTTAGCATAAATTGTTTATCATCTACACCAACTAATGGGGCTTAATTAAAAAAAAGCCCACAAGGAGTTTTCTTTGCTGTCTTATATTCAGAAAAGGCAAAGTAAGACACAAAAATGCACAGTTGTAATGGTTTCTAATGAAACAGAAAATGTGGTGATACAAAACCAAAGATTTTGTTACCTGTGTAGAAAAGAATCTATGAGAGCGTCCCAGTACTGGTGCTGATGGTTTCAAAATCCATAACTCAGTTTTGTTATGAGAAGCAGAAAACAAAGAGTTTACTATTCAAACCTAGTGACTTGAATATATGAAGAGGCCAAATGTCCTTCAGCTACCTCAGAAGCACTTGACAGTCTAACTGATGCTTTCAGACATGGCAATCTCCTATCAAGAAAGACTTCAAAAAGAAGGTGTAGAAAGCACTGAAGCACCCAGGTTTAGACAACAAACTTTAAAGTAAATAAACCTAGTATATATAACTTTATATTTATATATACTTTGAAGATCCCTTCTACTTAAAAATGTGTTTTTCTTATGATCACATCCCCAAAAATGTCAATACCTTGATGAAAGTGACTCGAATCTTTTTAAAGTCTGTCACTTTAGAGGTTTTTCAACATCATAGGTGAAAAAAAAATTGAAACCTCTAATGCAGTGCCCACTGCTTTGTACTTACAGTGACATCTGTGACAGCCACTGCCTGTTTCAAGCTAAAAAGCTAACAAACAGCGTAAAGAAAAGATGTGAACCACACTTAACCTGATACGACTGCTGGTTGCTCATTTTAACGCACAACAGACTCATCAGAGTCCTTTACATGTTTGAGCCTCAGTCTGAGTTTCAAACATGGAGCTCAGAGCTGAATCTCTCCAATGTTTCCTCTCGCTACCATCTTAATGTGCACAGCTCTCCCACCAGTCAACTTAACACAAGCAGCAGTGGTGGGCAGGGCACAAAGTGTGATCCAGAATTTCTCAGTGAGGAAGAAAGAGTAGATGTGCCTCCAGGCCCCTGAAGAAGCTTTTCTCTTTGTACTGTTCATTTAGATAAAACCATGTTAAACAAATATCCATCACAGCAAAGTAAACATGTCTGGAGAGAAACTTGTCATGTGTCTCTCTATTAGAGTCAAACAGTACTGAAACTTACATCCTCCTGAACAACCTCTCCTAGTTAGGCCTTAATTTTCAGGCTTAAGGAACAGGGAGGGGTCCTAATACAGCATTTATGCAGGTTAATCAACAACACACAGTAACCAACTAAACTTGTGACGAAATGCACAGCGAATATTATGGATAAGAAAATAAATACAAATACCACAATAAATCACATTCTTATTAACAGGCTCCCCTAATTAGGACCTTATCCAGTGCTGAAAAAAGTCTCCTTTAGTTTGAGACTAAGAGCAGTGAACAGGCTGTTGACTCCTCATGAGGCAGCTGAAGTGTGTCAGACCTCCTTCTTATTCATGTTATGTGCAGTCACTTGTCCAGGTTGATGAGGTTGTCAGGAAAAAAAAAAGATGACTCTCATGCCTTTGGTTCACAGTGGTTGCAGCGCTGCACTATAGAGCCCCTCTTTTCTAGGCATTGCACATCAGCCAATTTGAAATGTCTTAAGTTCAGATGCTTTCTGTCATTCCTTTGTAATAGCTTACAAGAACCTGGCCTGGGATTTGTCTTCTTAAGTTTCCTTGAGAAATAAAGCTTGTCAATAGGCACGTCTATTTTTGCCAAGCCCCCTGGCGTATATTGAATAAAAACTGTGAGGGTCCAAGGGATGAGTATCTTTCTTTTCTGCAGACTATTTAGGTACATGGTACAGGAACAATGATAGCTGTTTTGAAGCAGTTTTGAATACAGTCTTGTGACAGTGATGTGTTAAAAATGTCACTGATAACATCAATAAGCTGACGGGCGCAAAGAATGTTATCAGGCTGAGCAGATTTATTTATGTTTACTCTCAGCAAGATTCTTTTAACATCTGCTGTTGATACTGACAGTGGCTGGTGTTCTTGAGGCAGAGGAGACTAACTCTTTGCTGAAGAGATCAAAGTGAGCTTAGAATCTGGGGGTGCTTCTGCTTTTATTGCCTGGTATGGTCTGGGTTATTTACCACACATTTTGGCGTTGTTGGTGTTGAGATCAATCCTCAGTCTCTTCTGATGTCTCCACCATGCCTCCTTGTCACCAGGGAGTGTTTTATTATTCTTTGTCATCTGACTGAAAGACAGCATTTTTGGCTCTGGATAGAACTCTCATCTCTTCATTCATCAATTATATTGTTGTCTTTGTGATTGCCACATCATTACCAATTTGCTAATGTATGATGTCACTGATAATGTGTATCCCTCAGGATCAGGATGTGGTTCTTCTGAGTAGCAGCGTCTCTGAACATGTGCCAGTCTTGGTACTCAAAACAGTCCTGTAAATGCATGTAATCATTTGTTGATTCAATGGCTTCATTTGTTTGAGCTGCAATGTTTTTATGAATGAATGGTCACTGTGAAGACATGAGGACATTAGCCTCTTGTTTCTTATTGCTGATTTAACCTGCATCTTACATCATCCATTTCATTTTCCTGAACCTACACATTAGTCAGGAGTAGACTGAATAATACCTTCAGAATATCCTTAGATCCAAACTGGCTTAGATTAGCTCTCATTCGAACTCTTTTCCTCTGTCCCTGGGGCAATCACACCACTTGTGGTGGCATTTGCTTTGCCTGGTCTGGCTGGCTGGTGGTGAGAAATCTTTGCAGACAGTAACATTTCAAGGTCCACAACGCATAATCTAATATCTGTGCTTCCTTTTACGATCATAAAAGTGCATTATTTCATAGAGATTACATGCTCCTGTAATAAAGTTGAATAAGTAGAACAAAAATGTTGTCAAGTGAATGAGATATAATGACTGTTGTGTCTGCATGCACAACAATAACCATGGTAATTTACAGTATGAAAATAATACTACTATGCCATTTTGAGCATCTTTCAAACGGAAAATGTTAAAAAAATGATCACTTGTTGTAAAAAATGATAATAGTAATAATAAATCCTATTATAATGCACATTTCAAACTTCAA
>JAPZDY010000002.1:3439415-3460210 GCA_029783645.1 Ctenochaetus hawaiiensis
AGGCTATTGAATAGAGTAATACTCTATTCCATGGTCTTAGTAACCAGATTGGATTGACTGAAGTGGTTTTCCATCAGTCCTCTGGTGACGTTAAGGATCAGATCATTTTAGACAAATCTCTTGAGTTATCCACTAGAGGACCTTACAATGATCAGAGCATCAGATCAATAACCATGATTGAGTCAGCTAATTGTTGCTGTTGTCAGCTAATAATGATGTGGCACAGTTTGACCTATGGCTTGTTTCGCCACAGGAACGTGCTACATGTGTTGACAGCATAACCCCCATTCCACCAAAGGTTGATGAGGTTAGCTCCTTAGGTTTGTAACATATGACACTCCTCCTGTCTGAGGCTTCCTTTTTGAGACAGGCATTGGTACACTGAAGTTTTACAGTGGAAGTTAACAGACATGGCACTGACCAGCTTTCCTCGTTAGATGTAAAAAATGCCAGATAGACATGTTGAGATGGTTAGAATTTTGTTTTCACTGAAGAGGGACCTTAACAAAGTCATCATCTATTCACTTTTGGTCTATTATTCGACCTGGACTATGGGGCCAAAAGAGATAAGTCAGGAATAATGGTAATATTAGTGTTCACACACATTGCTCCTCTTGGTAAACTCTGGATAAATTCAGACAAAAGGGCTTTAAACTACATTCCCATGCTTTTGCTTTCTACTTACTCTAGCTAATTAAAAGGTCACATCACAACAGAAAGAAAAACATCTAGGAGAATCACATCAGTCTTAAAAATATATATATATTGACTGTCATCATACATCAACAAACATGTTAATTATGCACTGATCGCAGAGACAAGAAAGTTCCCCCTTTTTTGAAGCAGGCAAAAAAATCAAAACACAAATAACCTGGAATTATTAATCAGAAGCAGCAGGCAATCAACAAACATTATTTTTGCAATTATTAGAAGCACATGGTTGTATTTTTTAGGGGGAAGATTTGCGTGTGTGAGAATAAAAAACTAGTGGAAGATAGATGCTCAGCAGTCAACAGAATTAAAGAAGCCTCTTGGATGAGTGGACAAATCTTTTTAAATTCTCAAGTTGAGTCCAGAGGATAGAAAGATCCTGGAAAAATACAACCAATCTGCACAGATACAGTAACTTAATAATCTTATTAATAAGCTTATTAATCATCACTTAATAAGCATGTTAGCAACTTGAGATGATGCACATCTTATTTTCTTTTGTTTCTTTTTTCTTGGTTTTGCATCCGCAGTAACATTTAAAAAATAGCTCACAACTTGTTGTTTGTCAGGTTCAATTCAGCAGGTTAAATTTATTATGTAAAAAGCCAAGGTTTGTCTTTTAATCCACAGGAAGTAAATGATGGCAGCTTAATAATGTGACTGCAGAATGCTTTCTAAAGATAAAAGAGGCTCAGTCATTTCAGAGGGCAAATATAACGCTGATCCCACTTAACATTATGACACTTTACTTTCTAATTCTTCTCTAGCACAATGGCTGACACATGATGGAAATCCCTTTTTCGTTTTCAGCCTCTCCTGTTTATTCCGTTGTATGTTTGAGGAAGATAACAATGACTTTTTCATTGTTGTGAGACCTCCTAATAAATGATGCATCAGACAGTCACCTGCATGACTTCCCACGTTTCCTTTGTGTGGCTCTGACGCAGCGTGTCATTCAGACTTCCCGCAAGGCACCTAAAAGCATTTTGCCATTTCCTCTCCTACAGCATGGAGTAGTCTTCCCCTACACTCTCAATCCCAACAAGATCACACAGAAATCCCTGCCGAACGCTGAGCAGCAGGACTTCACTTCTGTAGCATGCTATGCTGACTATTTTAGTTCGTGACCCCACACGACAAAGGTCACTGTCAAACACATTCTGCTCCATGAAAGTGAAGGAGGTTGTTGTTGTTTATGTCAGAGTCACTGATGTCCCTCCATGCTGTGAGGGTTCCCCTAACATTCTCAGGTAACTGATCATCTTTGACTTTTTGCACTCTTGAGTTTTTAATAACTTGAATCCTGATAGGAAAATTCCAACATTTTGGGTCTATCAATCGAGAAAAAAACTTTTTTTTTTTATTAACTTTTTCAGAAATGTGTATTTTTTTGCTGTCCTTGTCATAGTAAATGGCTACATTTAAACAGTACTGTTATCCAAAGTATGTTTAGGATTTAGGACAACTCATTGATCCAGTCGTGCCTACACTCACACAGGGTGCTTTTTTTTGGGTTCAGTGTCTTGCCCAAGGACACTTTGGCATGTAGAAACAAGGAGAAGATTGAGCTGATCAGTGGACAGCCTGCTCTACTTTATGAGCCACAGCCACATAAATGTGGTTTGTCTACCTTAGCACAGAGACCTGAGTCCATCATGACTTCTAGGAGCAAGCTTTGCACTTGCAGCGCACCATCTTCCTCTAAGCTGTAAAAACAAACAGCTCCTACAAGATGATGGAAAGCAGACTCTGTTTACATCTTTGTTGCTTGATCCTTATTATTTGCATTCTTCAGGGTGCATATTCAAAATATACACTCGTACATGATTTTGTTTCAAATATATGCAGGTTCTATGTATGTGTAGCATTAAGGACCTACAAATTTTATTTTACTGTGCAACATTGTTTTTAAAAATGACAGTAAATAAACCTTTATGCCAAAAAAACGGAAACTTTCATGAATCGATGGTGATTTTATTTTAATTAGTTCCATGAATAGGCAATGTTATTATTAACTGACTCAGGTAAAACAATAAAGTGGTATTACATTTGCATGTACATTTTATATTTATATCAATTGTATTGCATTCAATGTTCTGCAAAAGAAAAGAAGCACAGAATTGACAAAACAAGTAGCCTGTATAGTTATTTTCCTTTTCATCTTCTCTTTTTTTTCCTAGATACAAATCATGCCGTTTTCACAGCAAATGATTCAGGGGTTCATGGCAGTTTATGACCCAGGGGTTGGGGGCCTCTGCATTAACACAAAAAGGGGCCCACCAGGTTCCCCTTCACACAGTGTGGCATCCTGGTGCAGCCTCTCCTACTGTACCACCTCATCTCTGCCCGTGTCAAACCCGCTTGGCCAGAATCAGTGGCACTTTACAGTCATTGCTGTATCTGTATCCATTGAAAGTAACATTTCATTCAAACATCCCTTTATTCAATAACTCACTGGAAACTTCACATCATTACTCAAGATAAGACACTTCCTTTCTGTGTCATAACCCGGGGGGGTTGTTGTCTGTTTCCATGGTTACAGTACAACCAGGAAGAGCTAGTCAGTGGTATGATTTACAGATTTATATAAATGCAAAGAAACATACACTGAGTAAATGCAGAGCTCAGGAGAAGGTCATAGCTGATTGATTGAGTCACATACTTATTGCTACATTACCTTAACAATGATGGTAGCTCTGAGGGCAAAAACTGAAAATAAATTCAATTTAAACGGAATTTAAAAGAACAAAAAAAGAAGAAATTTGTTTTTCCACTACAACTCCATTTCCAAAAGAACTCAGGATAAGACTGTCACATTTACATGTTTTTTCTAATCATGCATGTTAACAGTTTGTTGAAAATTGACATATAGACTCTGCTTCAACCCAAAAAATATAAAATTGTCTGCAACTTTTATTCACAAAAGCTGCCCTAAAACATGTAAAGTACCACTGACAAGCAAGCCACAGCACTCTAACATATTTTGAAAATGACAGTTTATAAAATATGACAGATGTAGGTAACATTCTGGAAGTCAGGGTACTTTAATTGTCAAAACAGTGAAAAACTGTCAAAAGTTCAAGAGGTTTATTTCTTTTTAAAATGAATTAAAAATCCTTAAAGATAAAGTATCTGTCGCCTGGATGGTGCATATGATTGTTGTTGGTGAAAGAAAAACCTCCTGCCATAAATCAGTGGCATTGTGAGTGTTTTAGAGCTCTCCCTGTGGAGAATGTAAGTGTTATACATAAGTCGTAACTCATATTTTCATGGAGGTGGGAGCTGGCTTTCACCTCATCGTCTCCACCCACGATCAGCACCCAAGGGTTACTTCACATTCATGTAATATAAACAGCAATTAGGGCCAAAATATCCCATGACATGGACATTACACATTTGTTATAGGCTGCATATATATAGATATATATATACATATATATATTGCAGAGCTGGCTGCCATATGGGTAGCGTAGGCAAATTGAGAGTCTGTAAGGGCACATGATGACTGGTGAGAGTGAGGCAAAGAAAAAGAGAACAATGCAAACAATTCAAGAATATTGTGGGGGCAATAGTGCCATTCCTGCTTTAACACAACCAACCAGGAAACAGTTTTATGACTTTCTAGCTAAGGTACACAGTTATACCTCTCCAAAAGATAGGAAATTAAAAAAAAACACATAAAACAGTATAACATTTGAGTTTTTCCATGTTTACTTGATAAGTCTGCAAGTCTTGTGGAAAACTTAGAGCTATTTCAGTTAATGAATGAAAGGGAAACTTTACTTATTTTACCCAACAAAATGTTTGCATATCTTGGAAAGTATCACTATATTTGTGAAAAAGGTTGTAAAAAGCTCAAAAAAGGAAAAAGAAATGTGTTGGTGTGGAGTTGAAAAGGAGTCATAAGACCAGACCTCTGTAGCCCATCTAAATCTCTGCCCAAACTGTTTGCAGGCAGGGCACTGATTCTCTCAGCCCTCAGTGGCCTGCTCACCTTCACTATCTTTCTCCTGCACAGGCACACAGTCATGCACACACACACACACACACAGTCTATGAAATGGATGCACCTCTAAAGAGCTACTTTCCAAATATTCATAATCATATTCATCATTTTTATCATAATCATCACTTTGCTAATTGGTACAGCTTTAAGTAATTGTTAGTAAACATGTGTGAAAAAGCTGAACAGTCTTATGACCAGTGTAATTAGGTATCCAGCTTGCTGTCGTAGTTAAGCAAGAGATGTAGGAGAGGAGGACAGAGATCCAGCCAGCAGCAGGTGAGCACTTGGCAACTATAATATGCGAGGGAGCAAATATTTAGGTCTTTGCTTTAAGGCTTAAAGGAAGAATCTTCATCAATAATGTAATTCACGACTGTTCGATTCAAAAAGTATTTCATTTTCACTATATATTAGTGAAATATGGCCATATAGGATATTTATCAATAAAAGTCCCTGTTAAAGAAAGTGGGATACACTATTTCTTTAAAAGAAATATCTCACTCCTATCTGCTCAGTGCTCCACTACATTCACCAGCTGGTCTCCAACCATGTCTGTGTGAAATTTAGTGCTTAGCAGGTAGGGTACAATGAGTTTATCACTAAAAAAAACCTGCCTGCTACCAGGAGGGGATGACCACTCTGAGACTGAACAGACACAGATTAGCTGTGGCTGTAAGTCTCTGTGGATTTGCCACTTCGATTGACACCATGTAATCCATCATTTAAATATTGCTAAATGTAGCAGTAATATTTGGTGTACAGTGTATTATTTGAGGTGTTTTATTTGTTTGCCTCCTGGAGGAGAAAAGTATCCTCCACAGAACAGGCCTTAAATCTCCTCTTGGCTCAATAAATAAAGTGTCTTTTGAGATTTTGCCTCACACTCCTTAGGCAAGAGCCAGCACTGGTGAAGAGCTGTTCTGCATAGAGTCATGCTGTATCTTCTTTTTCACTGTTAATGATCTGTTTGTTTTTGTGCAACATCTGTTGTTTCTGTCACCTTGTGTCCAGTATGTAAGAATGTAATCAGTATAGAGTCAAAACACTCCTCCATATGAATGAGAATCTAAAACAGACATTTAGAATAAAGATATTGCATAGAAATGTGTCGTTGGATGTAAGATTTGTCATCTCAAACTGACTTCAGTTGGTCTCTGTGCTACATTCAGAAACTCGTGTCACCTCTGGGTAATGACTCCACTACAGAGGAGGCTCAAGACAAAAGACATCAATAGACAAGCATCTCCATGTCTCCATCCATGCAACTCTACCTCAGTGGCATTGGCCTTCACGTTGCCGTGGTAACGCTGGGCATAGAGATGTGGTTGTGAGCGTTTCTGAGTCAGAAGCTAAAGTAAATGTCCCTGAAACTTGTGAAAGATGTTTATTCGGGAGCAGAACAGGCAAAATAATACAGCCAGAACTCCAACACAAAACCACTGCAGGCAAACAGAGGAGCAGAGAGACGGCAAGGTCAGAGCCACACACACACACACGCACACACATAGCTGTACCATGAGCGTAAATGGAGAATGAATACCCACCTCCACTTGATCACGATGTCTCTCCCTGAACACACACGCACATGCACACACATCATTTCCTGTGCAATAACAGTTTTTTTTTATTCCAATGTTGCTTTCAGTTGGATACAGATTTAGGATTTGACATTAATTTTTTGGTTAGAAAAAAATATTTTATTAATACATAAATATTATTTTGCTAATCAAAATGTTTTCAATGCTCATTTTTATGCCAAAAGTATTCAGTGTGTCCCCTAAAACATAAACATTGGCAGGGTAGAGCCCAGACTTCGCATTTAGTTGTGGAAGAGCTCTTGGGGAGACTGAATCGCATCATCTAAGGTACATTACGACCACAAGGGCTTACCAACAAGTGAAAAATAATCCCTACATTACATGAGAAATGAATTCCAGCTCAGCCACAAGAGGTCAGAAGTACTCGCTTTTCAAATGCTCGTAGTCTCTGTTACCCTGAGCTCATGGTGCAGGCTGCTTCAGAGCAGCAGATAGACAGCTCATTTCAGCCTTCTCTGTTCATAGTTAGCTTCATGGTTTTAGTTGTGTTGGGTTATTGAATAACTCTGACAACTGTTGCTGGTGTATTTTGTGACTATGATTGAAAATCACTCCACAGCTTTAAGCATTGATTTAACTCAAACAATCTCTCCCTGCTGGTCTTGCACCTTGTGTGATTCCTGGACTCTAGTGTTCCTTTGGTCCTTTTGAGGATCAGTTTGACAACTGCAACTAATTGCTACTTTAGATATAAAAGATTTCACAAAATATAATTAGAACAGTGCACTTGTCACAGTGCAGATGTTTGCAAGGCAGGTGTGGGGACATGTGTGATAAACAGATTAAAGAGGACAAATGTTGTGTACAGTAAGTATGCATGAGAGTACAGGAATGAAGAGGAGACAATATACAGGTTGTATTATCAAAGTGTAACCAGACAGGTCACATGGAGACAAGTTTCTCACTCTGTGGCCTTTAAAGACAACAAAAGTGTCTTCCAACATTACAATGACCATCAAACACATTGTTCATAGTGGAAATAAAATCCTAAACCGCACTAGTTGTTAAATACTTGCCACCCCATTCAGCTGAATAGGTTGTCAAGAACTGTAAACCACTTTAACCATGAAAGGTCCAGTTACCAATGTAATCAAACTAGATTAGGCTTCAGAGTCTATGTATGATAGTATGAGAAATTAGCTGCTGCAAGATTCATACACCAAGAAAAAACAAGGTATTCAGACTTACCACCAACACATAAACACATAAAGGCTTTTTTAAAGAACATATCACAGTGAAAATAAGAAGTGTTGTAGGTGTAAGCCTGCTGTAGCTTAAATGTCTGATCAGCTATTTCTGCTATGCTTATTTCTGTACATTCATTAACGCGCTAGTTTATACACATACACACACACACAAACATACGCACACATATGCATATTGCGTAAACTGAACTTAAATCAAATTTAATTTCAAATGGTGACGTTTTTGACATTAGCAGAGGGTTAAAATCACCACTGATGATTAAATAAAATCTTTTTTGTTCTTTCCACCCTATAATAGAGACACAGAGGATCACTGTAAACGAAGTGGATGTTGAATATAAAGTGATTTACATCATTATGATTAGAAAAGAATCATCTAGTGGCCCTTCACAGATAAACTGTTACTCTACACACCATGAAACAGCAACTGCCCCCTTCCAGTTCTATTAAACACCTTTGTTGTGTGCCTCCCTCCTACTGATACTACCTTAACCATGCAGAGCAGCTGGACTGTATATCAAGTCTAAAATCTTGCAGGTCCATCTTGAAAAGCCCCAACCAGATTTGTTTGTGTCTGGTCATAATATGACCGGAAGTGAGAAGCAGCTGCAAGCTTGTAAGCAATGGCTGCCACTAAAGAAGTTAGCATGGATGCTGCAATAGCGGCAGTTTTATCAGAACTGGACAGCATTTCCATATTAAAAGAGGGGAAAAGAATGGCACTTAAGGCTTTTCTTGATTGAAAAGTTGTTCTTCTGTTGACTGGCTTTGGCAAGATTATTGAATGTGACAGACAGATTGTTTGTCCAATCACCTTCCAATTTTTTTTTAAATGACCTACCCCCTCAAAACACTGTCTATGTGCTGTTTCCCAGATGGACATATGAAGTATATATTATGGAAAAGTGAAACATTCCATCTGGTGTGTCAGGTTAATACTACTCTAACAGCAAAATAAGTTACTTTAAGTTTTTTTGTGTTAAAACCTTAAAATTTGACATGATTTAAGTTTTTTATTTTTGTGCTCAAGGAAGGACACAGAATAATAACATGCTAAGTACTAAAATATTCAGTGCCAAGTGCAGAGGAGAGGAGTCCATGATACTGTGTCCTGAGTTAGATTCCTGCTGATTGCAGTGTCCCTAAGCCACAGCAAATTCCCCTTTTGATTAAGGCCACAAATAAAGCTTTACTGGCCACTGAGCTGTGACAATAGAGAGTCTGCTCTCTAAGTCCAGCCAGCCTGGTATGCAGGGCAAAGAATGCCAGAATGGGATGGCACAATACAAAAGCATCACTTGTTTTTATCTGACATTGTTGGGTTTTTAGCCCTGCTAGCAAAAGCAAATGGCTGTCAGTATGGCACAGCACTCTGATGTTCAGTCCTGACAAATTGCCTCTCAGTTGGGTGTAAGGAAGAGCATACAGGAGGGGAACAGAGACTAGGGGGACAGAAACAGATTAGCAGCAGTGTAAAAGAAGATTATTGTTGCGGTGTCAACTCTCCAGAAAAGCAGCAATTTTTTCACATGAACTCACCGAATCAGTTGTCATTATTTTTTTATTTTAGTTCTTTTATCTGAACACATATACACACTTTGATCACATGAAGGTCCCATTTATAACGGTCTAGCAAGATTTACAATACAATTTCTCCAAACTTAATGACTTTGTGTAAGTGTAAAAAATGAAGTCATATCCACTTAAAATCACTCGACCCAACCCTCAACTGAAGGGTCACAATATAAACTGCAGTGTTTAAAAAGGCCCCATATGATTTAAAAGAAAGAACTTGTGGTTGTCATTCAGTGGGCCCAAGTTCAGTTTGTGAGCAGCTTAATGTCTTTCATGCAACACTTATTATTCTGCTGTGCACTCATTAACTTCAAAAGCACAACTTAAAATATATCCACCTTATATATATATAGTACAGAGTACTATTTTTATCATTTCATTGATAAAACAAAACTTTGATCATGTAAATTTTTAATAGAAACAAAAACTGAAGTACCTTAAGCTAAAAGAGAAGTAAACAATCTCTGGAAAGACTCAGATAAAAGTAGACAAACCCTTACTAAAGGTGTAATCAAGAAAATTAAATACCTTTTTTGAACCATTTAGGGTGCATGTATGCATACTTGATTTTGTTTTGTTTTGTTTTGTTTTGTGATTTGGTGCTATATAAATAAAATTGAATTGAAAATTGAATTGAAAGGTAAATTGAGGTAAATTTTATTCTCAAGCATTTAGAGTCACTGTAGCTGCTAACAACACTGAGCAACTTAAGTCTAAACACGCTGAACATGAAGTTTTTGGGCACGGGATGTTCAGTTGAAATACCAGTTGTACTCATCAGCTGGTTACTTCTGTCCAATAGCACAGTGAAACACCCAGATTGTTAGCCTATCATCTTGCTGCTGTTTTTTCAAATATGATTTTCTTTCTACCATTAGTTCATTCATGCTGCTTCTACATGTGTCCCTCCTCCTCCCCATTACTGCAGCCTTCACGAATTTATCAGTTTCAATTTATCATTTCATAGGTTTCCAGTTGTCAGCAGGGACATCAGCCCCCACCACTATCAAAAATGCAAGGGAGGAAAGCTTGTGGAAAATTTCTTTTTATGTAAATTCACACTTAAACGTATTTATTTGCTGTCTTTCTGTGCTATGTTTATTTATAATGTGACAGCTGTTCATTGTCAAGCTCAAACTTAAAACATAATGCAGTAGATTTAAATATTTTTCTCAAGAACTGCAATTATGAATCAGAATGTGCCACAATAAAACTTATATGAATCAACTGAATTCTGATTGAAATTTTTTGTGATAAATACTCATACACAGAAGTCATCTTTGAGTTATTAGTTATTTTCTCATCACTTTTCTGTAACCTGTTATATACCAACAGCATGAAATAAACTCCAGAGCATCAGAACCAAGCATAGTTTATATAATTATATAAGCCAATAAGGTGAAGTTATGGTATGGTTTAAAGAAACTATATCATATTTTATATGTAAGTTAACATCATACAGAGTAATGATGTATTGAACATTACATGTATGTTTTGCTTTTTGATGCTTTTTACATGTATGTTTTGCTTTTTTTCTGTCATAGCCAGCGTGGGCAAATGATCAGGGCACACTACAAAACATTCAGTAGTTCAGGACAAACAAGATCAACCCTCGTCCAGAGCAGGTTAGGTCTGCAGCATTAGTCACCATGGTGATCTAACGAGTTAAAAAAAAGCCCCCTTTGTAACATGGAAAACTCTGCCTTTTGATCGAACATACTTTGCTCCCATCAATCTGGCTTTCAGGTAAACCTCTCTCATGATAGAGAGATAAACAGACCAACCTCTGCTGGTGCTCAGGGCAGATGTCCCTTTATTACAAAATCTCTCTGTCAAGTGCCAAAGACTTTGTGACGGCACTTAATTATTATGTATCATCTGCTACAAAAAAAAAACAATATCTAACTTATTTCATTTAATTTGTTTAATTTTTTTTCAGGATTTCAGGCTCTGGCAGGCTGAAGAAACAGAGCACAAAAAGTTTGTTTCATATAATAAAGTAGCAAAACGTGAAGGAGAACCAAAGCAGCAGAGAAATAAAAAACCAGTGATAAACAACCCCAAAAAAGGGAAAGAGAGTTAAAAAACAGCAAACCATTAAAATTTTTTTTTACCTTTTTTGTTTTGCAACAGATGCCTGTAGATAAAGCTAACTGCCCATAAGTGAGGGTTATTAGCTTTCAAAATACAACAGTGTCTCAGCATGAAGCCATATCTAGGCCATAATCTGGATGCTCTGGATAAATATAAAAGAACGACTTTTATTAGGGTGTAATGAATCAGTGGTTTTCTACGTGGCTTCACTGGTGAACTGCTTCTTTGTTTATATCTGATTGTACTTACTGTTCTTGTTTTATTTTGAGATGGCTTTAATGTCAAAAATCAAGAATCCAAGCTTTCCAGTAAGGTGTTACATATGCACTTCAAATAGTAGTTTGTATCCATTAAGGGAAATATCAAAAACACAAGTATGCCACCAGCCTGAAAATTTGTAAGACAATATAACATGATATTTGAGAAAACATACACTGTTCAGCCATAACATTATGACATCCTGCATATTACTAAGTAGCTGGCCCTTTTTCCCCTGAAACAGACCTGACCTGTCAAGGCATGGACTGCACTGGACCTCAGAAGGTATGCTGTGGTATCTAGCACCAAGCAATGAGTAGCAGATCCTTTAAGTCCTGTAAGTTGTGAGGTGGGGCCACTGTGGATCAGACTTGTTTGTCCAGCACATCACACAGATGCTTGATTGCATCGAGATCTGGAGAATTTTGGAGGCCGAGTCAACACCTCAAATTCGTTGTTGTGTTCCTCAAACTATTCTTGAACCATTTTTGCAATATGGCAGAGTGCGTTATCCTGCTGAAAGAGTCCACTGCCATAAGGGAATACTGTTTCCATGAAGGGTTGTTCTTGGTTAACAACAACATCCACATGAATAGCTAGACCCAAGGTTTCCTAGCAGAACATTGTCTGAAGCATCACACTGCCCCTGCCGGCTTGCACTCGTCCTGCAGTGCATCCTTTGCTTTGAGGCCCAGTTCTGGTGCTCACATGCCCATTGTAGCTGCTTTTGGCGGTCAACATGGACACCCTAACTGGTCTGCAGCTTCACAGCCCCGTACACAACAAACTGCAATGCACTGTTTGTTCTGACACCTTTCTATAGAAATCAGCATTAACTTTTTCAGCAATTTGAGCTACAGTAGCTCTTCATCAGATTGGACAACACAGGCCAGCCTTAGCTCCCTACATGCATCATGAACCTTGACTACCCATGACTCTGTTGCCGGTTCACCAGTTTTCCTTCCTTGGACCACTTTTGGTTGGTCCTGACTGCTGCAGACTGGGAAAATCCCACAAGAGCCACAATTTTGAAGATGCTCTGACCCAATTGTCTAATCACATCACAAATTGGCTCTTGTCAGAGTCACTCAAATCCTTATGCTTGCCCATTTTTTCTGCTTCGAACACATCAACTTCAAGGATAAAATGTTCACTTGCTACTTAATATATCCCATCCTTAATATATCCCACCCACTGCCTGGTGCCATTATAATGAGATGATCCATGTTATTCACTTCACCTGTCAGTGGCCATAATGTTATGGCTGATTGATGTACATCCAGTGTGTAAGCATGGCTGTGCAAAATCACAGTTACATGGTTGTGCTAACAAGCCTGAAAGCAGCATGATCTATAATTGAGGTAGTTGATCTCAAAAACACATTTCATATGTTTAAAAACATATAATATGAACAGATTATGTGCACTGTCTGCAGAGTATAGACCAGTTTTTGAGGACCATCGCTGAGTTGTGTTTATGGAAACAACCCAGAGAGATAACAAAAGTATTTACAATAGAAGACCCCGCAGAATACAAAAGAAGGCCCATCAAGTCAGAAGTGCATCCTTTAGCATGCTTGTGATTTTCTTTGACACTCACAGGATTGTACATCATGAATTTGTCCCCATGAGTAAGACTGTGAACAACACGTACCACTGTGACATTTTGAAACACCTGAGGGAGAATATTTGGTGTGACACAAAGACAGTTGGTCTCTCCAACATAACAACACATTTGTTTACAGCTTGTTAAGAAGATGCAAGTTTTTTGCTTGCAAAAAGACAGTCATTACTCCCCAACCCATTACTTGCCAGATTCAACTCCCTTTATTACCCAAAATGAAGTGTGACAGAAGTTTAAGGTCCATAGTGAAATCAAAATTGCGCACTTAAAAGTGGTCTCAGAAATGCATGTAACTCAGGTGCTAATGATGAAATGATGATCAAACAATGAAACCTGAATAACTCATCAAAGGTGCTGCTTGTACCTCATGCACATCAATATATTTATCAAGTGACTTAATTACAAGTTAGTGCATTTGCAGGGGCAAGTGTATACAATCCAACAATTGCAAAAATCAAACAAGTACATGGAGAACAAATAAGTGAGCATAAGAGTTAGAGGAAAAGGTGGCTTAATTAATTATTTTGTTATTTTATTTTATTATAAGCCAATGTGCAGTTTGACCAGGTTAATTTTTTGATTTGTGATAGAAGATTTTGTAGAGTTTCTGCTGTCCTGGTGTCAACACCAGCTTGCTTCACCATAGTGGAGCAAGGACAGCAATATTGCTGAGCAGTAGCTGGGCCCCCCCTCATTGTGAGGGAGTAACCAGCTGATTTGAGGTAGCAGAGTGTAGTAGAAGGGCTGGGGTTTAAAGGTTGACCATGTCATGGATGTAGGATGGGACCTGAGTCACAGGCTTCCTGCATTGCCCTCTGTGATAAACTGAAGGATGCTCTTTATGTTGTGAAGAAATCTGTAGGAGTGGGTTGTTGCAGCAGCGTTGGCGGCCAAGTACGAACAGTCATTCTGACACCAAGGTCCTTTTTATCCAACAATTAATGAAAATATGATAATTTACAAAGTATTATTTTTTCATTTTTAGTCTTAGATTTTTATTCATAGATAAAAGTTAGTTTTAAATAATGAAATTGATGTTAGAATAACCTCAAAAAAAGATAAAACAGCCTAGAAATTTTTAAAAAGTCTTGATGTAAACAATGGTTTCCTGGACAGGTGATAGGGAGCCACCCATAATGACGTCAGTATTTCTAAAATTCTGGCTCCTTGTGTTTAATGTTCGTCAATGGACTATCTGCGCTTGATGCTGTGTTGTATGAGGGGGCTTTGTGCATGCCTGCTTACACGTGTCATTGCCCCCGCCTCTCTCGTGTTTGTCCACGCTGCCACAGAGCGGCGCAGCATGGGTGAGGGAACCTGCACCAGTTGTGTCCAACTCATTAAAGTGTTACACAAAATAAATCAGAATCTACATTAATAAATAGATCTTATTGTGTATAGAGTCACATTGCAAAATCAAAACAAACGTGGCATGCTTCCTGTATCCTCCACCTTTTTCACCATAGCGGGATCTCCTCGAGCTGCTTTCTCTCTCCGCCAATCGTCGCGTGTTGTCGGCGGAGCTGCAGAGTAAGCCACGCCCTCTGTTCTCTGTGTGTTCTTAGGCGCTGGAACATTTTGTTTACTACAGCTGGACAGTCTGTGGCACTTCAATAAGTATCTTAATATTAATCGTTTAAAGCTTCAAACTGTTGGCAGGCTGGCGTTTAAGCTCTCCGCACAACAACCAGGAAGACGTTTGGACGTCAAACTAGCCTATATTAGTTTTGAGTTTAAGTAATGACATTTAAACACGTCCTCCCTTCATGCTTACTTTTAACAAAAAAGAAGTTATGGATATTTGCGACGGGAAGAAGAGAAGAAAGGTAAGCGGCACTGGGAAAGGCTGCAGGCGGAGCGTGGCCGGGAAGATGAAGCGAGAGGTTTGCAGAGTCCTCCGGTCCCGCACGGTGGAGGACAACAATTACACAAAGCCTATGGAGGAAGACGGGGACGACGACTGCTTCTCCATTAGCTTCCTCCGAAGTGACCGGCTAGAACCCGCCGTGGTGGTGTCTCCCCGCTACAGCCTGCTGCGGGAGGTTGGCCGGGGAAGCTACGGGGTGGTGTATGAGGCTATTGCGCGGAAAACGGGGGCCAGGGTGGCGGTAAAGAGGCTCCAATGCGACGCCCCAGAAAACGTAGAGCTGGCTCTGGCCGAGTTCTGGGCCCTGACGAGCCTGGAGAACCGGCACCAGAATGTGGTCCAGTTAGAGGAGTGTGTCCTGCAGAGAAATGGCCTGGCCCAAAAGATGAGCCACGGAAACAAGAGGTCCAAAAATTACCTGCGACTAGTGGAGACCTCACTCAAAGGTAGCCATGACGTTAATGACTGATAATTATTTTATTACTTAACGCTATACTCAAAGAATTTGTGAATGGAAATGTCTTTAACAAATAGTTAACAAGGTGACAGTGATTCCGTCACCCCAGGCTCTAAACATGAACTTTTGGAGCTTTTGTCATGTCAAGGGACCAGTTGTCTCATGTTTTGATTAAATCACTCAGGTTATCGAGGCTACGAAGTGGTTGAGTGCGTTATCAGCTTATGTAAACACGTACTATGTTTACGTAGTTGACACGAAGTGTGAGCAAAATTGTAGCCCTGGTTTAAAGAATCACACTCAGCCACAGATTACCGATAAGGGAAAACCTTTTAGGTTTTATTCTAGTCAATCATGTCACCACTAATTGGCTTTAAAGGTGTGCATCTGTTGATGTTTGCAGCTGTTATGTTAAAATATGTGCTATAAACTGCGTATATGGCAGGAGGCTCGCGTACTGAAAAAAGATTTCTGTGAATTTAAAGTAACACTGATTGCTCTTGCAGCCTTCTATTTGCCAGTGACGTTGCTATACGTTAGCTATAGTAGGCACACAGAGTACACTGTGTTTCCCTCAGCTCACAAGAGAACACAGTGTACTATTTGGCAGCATCTTAAACCATTGCTTTTTGAGTGAAAATTTGGACACTAAACAGTGTTGCTATAGAGTAATGTGGGATATCATATTAAAATACTGCAGCTTTATCTTATGAAAACTACATTTTTAATAAGTTATGTTTCTGTTGTCATCAGTTCAGTTTGACCTACTTCTCACTTCCTTTGTTATTGCTCAGCAGGTCAATAGAAATATATAGGAGCTGTTACATATATATATTTATAAAAAAATAAATTTGGTATTGAAATACCAAATCTGACTGGTGCTGTTAAAAAAAACAGGGTTCAAACTGAATCACTACACAGTCTCTGCTTCTGTCTTTTAATAGCCTGGCTGTTGAAATGAAATATTGATCTTGAGTTGACATCTTTTGCAACCATCAAGTGATGCATAATACAGAATGGTAGTAGAATTTTGAAACCAATGCACTGCACTTATTTTATATTATTCACATGTCCTCTTGCCTTTTGCCTTGGCCCGCTTAACCAGGTTTCTGAAGTGAGAAGCCAAGTAGTCACCAACCATGATATAACAGCGCACAGAGACACCATTAGGGCAGGTCACTGTGAGGGAGCAATGCTGTTCAGAAATTATGAAAGCCTGTTTTTACTGCTACTACTACCATTTAAAAATATATACTCTAGGATAGTGTTTTTTATCATTTAATGTTATAAATCTGAAAAAGTAGTGGACTTAATATGAACTTAATGACGTGATATCTGGGAAAAATCGACTGTGTGTATTGGGGTCTATTTAATCAATCCACTGGGCTTATATTAGTTAATTACAGATATAGCATGCTGATATGTGCTTATATGCTGGCTTATAAGCAGCGACAAATGTCAGCAGACACATTTCAAAGACATGTTTGAATGTGTCCCACTTGCCACATTTCTTGGTCACAGCTCCTTACCATCCAAACTTTTTAATCCATATCTAAAATGTGCATGTTTATGTAACATAGCAAAAATTTGCTCAACTTTTTAAACTTTCATTTAATTTCAAGATATCATCATCAGTAATGACCACAAAAATCCAGTGTTGTTGGGCTTAAGTGACATTAGGATTTTACTTTAGAAGAGGAGCACTGCCTTGTATGACACTTAACACCATCTCCAAGGCAAAATGCTATAAGCCTATATATGAATCGAGTGTGAGTAGGGTTAGGGTTAGGATTAACTAAATTGATCACAAGGAGAGACATGTTCGGATGCAGGTAGCCTAAAACCATGACCGTCTCCTGAGGGAGACCCTGACTATAATTTCTTGACCCACCTGCTGCTTGTGAAATGTGCAAAGGTTTGAAATTTGAAACCTCAAACACAGCATCCTTAAAGTGCTGATTGGTGCTGATCATGATTCAATCTACAGCATCCAATACCAAAACTGAGAGAGATGTTTTTTCCCCAGGAGTGAATCCGCAAGGCCTAAGCTCTCCCACATGATACCAAGTAGCTGTTTCTATTAAAACATGTAATTACTATTTTTCTTTTTGGTTGCATTGAAATTTTAAAACTCATAGACACTCATGGCTTAAGAGTCACATTTCTCAGTCAGAAAATAATCAGTTAGTCAATCAGTGTGCTTTAAAGACACTGAAAGCAGGGCTGTATTATTGTGTACTTGACTTGAGTATCAGTTGTTGTGACCTTTAAGTATGAGACAATTCTACATGTCCTAGTTTGTGTATGGAGCTCTGCTGGTTTTGATCTTTAATGAACTGTCTACATGTCACAGTTTGATTGCTGCTACCTGATTACTAATCTGGTCATTTCTGTCTATCCTCAATCTGCATCCTACAGGAGAGCGCATCCTGGGTTATCCAGAGGAGCCATGTTACCTGTGGTTTGTCATGGAATTTTGTGAGGGTGGGGACCTTAACCAGTACATCTTGTCCCGCCGGCCTGACCCCCAGACCAACAAGAGCTTTATGCGCCAGTTGACAAGTGCTGTGGCTTTTCTGCACAAGAACAACATCGTCCATCGTGATCTAAAGCCAGACAACATACTCATCTCACAGAAGTCTGGTTCACCTGTTCTCAAAGTGGCAGATTTTGGCCTCAGTAAAGTTTGTGCTGGCCTGAACTCCAAGAACGGTGAGGAGGTCCCTGCAGCAGGAGTGGGTGACAGAGGCAGCAACCAGAACAACATCATCAACATCAACAAGTTCTGGCTGTCGTCAGCTTGCGGCTCGGACTTCTACATGGCCCCTGAGGTGTGGGAGGGACACTACACTGCCAAGGCTGATATCTTTGCCCTGGGCATCATCATCTGGGCAATGATTGAGCGGATCACCTTCATTGACGCAGAATCCAAACGTGAACTGCTGGGCACCTACATACGCCAGGGCACAGAGATTGTGCCTGTCGGAGAGGCTCTGTTGGAGAACCCTAAGATGGTTCTCCACATCCCTCAGAGGGCCAGGAGCTCCATGTCTGAGGGGGTGAAGAAACTCCTCCAGGACATGCTTGCAGTCAACCCTCAGGACCGACCAGATGCCTTCCAGCTGGAAATGCGAATGGACCAAGTCACGTGTGCTGCGTGACAGCCCCCAGCTTCTCAAAACCTCTCCTTTTTTTAACCTAACCAGTCAAAAAAGGGACCCCTTTCATTCCCAGGTAAGCCCCACTTCCTTGATAACTTCTGTGTCGCTAATTATCTTGCAGCTTTAAGGAATATGCTGTTTGTTGTTCTGTTTGTTTGTTGTGTGCAGCCAACGGACCTGCAAGGTTTTAAGTCAACCAAACCATACAAAAGCTAATTTCAAGTAACTCCTTCATCAAAGAATAGGATCAGTCAGTGGACTGATCTGCTATAGTGACTAGTGGGAATTAAAACCTTCAGGGCTCCCTGTCACACAGGGCTCATGGTCACTGGCTGAAAGGGAACACTGGCCGTTGATAACCCAGGGCTGTAAAAAGGTAATCTTCCTTTCAGCTGACACCATTAGCCTTTCTTGTCCTGGTCATCAGCTGGGACATTACTCTTTTAATAGCCACTGGTGGTGTGATGTTACTGTTTGTTATTGTTTTTACTACTTTCATATGAATGTTTCAGAAATGCAATTTCACTATTTTGCTTTACAATGAAGAGAAAGGCAGTTTTTCTTAAATCCAACAGCCAGGTTGACATACATGTAGGTCAGGTGAGAGATTTTGCAAATAAAAGCAGAAAAAAGGATGTCTGTTTAAATGTAACTTTGGTCATGAAACACACTCTCTTTACATCTAGCCTACATGTTAGCAGGCTATTTAAACCACTTTATTAGGAGGTAAAACAAAAACTAGTCAGATCAAAATTTTGCTTATATTCCTTTATTAATAACTGCATGCTCAACTACAGCAAGCAGTGGAGGTGTTGAGCAGAAAGTTGATCTGTAAACTGCAACAGATGTTAGAAAAGGAAGCTTGTTATAATTTTAGCTTTCACTTGTTTTTTTTTTCCTCATATAAAGGGAAAAAATGCTAACCTGGGGATTTGTTTAGAGCTCCCAGATTTCATCAGTTGAGCCAGTTAGTACAGTTTTATTACTGATTTTATTACTTTCCAGTGATAGGAATGATAGCCAAAAGCAAGTTGTAATAAATTAAATCATGCATTTAAGATAACTTGTAAGAAAGGTGTTCCATCATTTGCATCTCTGTTGAGCCGTGGGAACCACATGGCGTCAGATTAGATGTTGGCCGAGTCCCTTGACTCCAAATAGTTCCTAAGCCTTACTGCTGCTCCTGATTTCTGTCAGAGCTTTCCACGTCACAGACAAGAAAACAGGATTAACACAAAAATAAAGGTGTATATTCCAGAGCACTGACGTCAAGACCCAAAACTATTGATACAGTGAAGCTGGCTTCTGTAAGTAGATGAACAAGTTGATTGAGAGTAACAGGCACATCAAGACAAAGATTCATTTGGCTGAAAATGAATAACCATTTACAAAAGTGTAATTAGAGTTTAAGGCAGGTAACAGGATGTGTGTCAATAGCCTCAGGGGAGGGAGAGTGCGGTGTAAGAGCACAGCTACAGTGTGTGAGCAGGAGGGAAGATGACTTTGGGAACGGCACAGGGTACAGCTTGGGCCTGAGGGTAAACAGCCTGGCTTTTTATGAAATGCGTAGAGTTAGTGTGTGTGCGAGTGAGAGACAGAGAGGGACATTGTGAGAGAGTCATGCAGAAAACAATGAGCAGAGAAGCATAAACAAGTGAAGGGATCTTGGGCATTAACCTGACATGTACAGTACATGAGGTTTATCTGCTTCATACATCTCTTGTGAAAAAAACTTGAATTTTGACTTCTGTTTCCATCAAGGTACTGACCTTTAAACAAGTCACTTCCTCCTGTGATATTTATGCCATTTTCAGTGGCAGAATTTCCACCAAAGAATATCCTCAGCAGCCGCTTTTCCCTACCTACTGCTCGCTTATTTACATATTTGCATGTCTCTTTTTTGAATTCGTACACAAAGTACACTGTTTCATTATCTAGACCGAAGTAAATGGTATTACATGTAACACATTTGTTAGATGTAGATATTTGTTGATATTTGCTCCCATAAACAAAACACAAACACTAAAGCAGGTGTTATTTTCATTGTTAAGAACCTGAGTTGTTAACAATTATCTTATTCCTGTGAGACTGCAAAACCTCTTCAAGTTTGATGGATTATGTTCAATAAACATTATAAAGAAGGACATATTTGGGACACCCTAGAAGGGGGGGGGGGGGGGGGGGGGGGGGGGGGGGGGGGGGGGGGGGGGGGGGGGGGGGGGGGGGGGGGGGGGGGGGGG
>JAPZDY010000002.1:3479179-3491356 GCA_029783645.1 Ctenochaetus hawaiiensis
TGATAAAAAATTTGAAAAACTTCATAGATTCTGTAGCATGCTTCGCAAATTTGAAATTAAGACTGTTGAGAGACGAAGATAGGGACTTGGGGAGAAGTTTGCCTGAGCTTTTGCCTCATTTTTTCCTTCCTCAACCTCCTTTTCTCTTTACAGACAGCAGGGAGCGCTGCTGCCTGGACATACCAGCTGCCACAGACAGCGGAGACAGTTTCCACGAAGTGACAGCTTAGGAGGTCTCGGTATCAGCACCTATGCGGGAGGAGAGGAGAGGCGCGTCTGCTGAAATTCTGGCACGTAATGTTAGTGATCAAAATGAGTGTGTATCCTGTGATTTAAACTTGGCCCTTTGCTTAGCTCCTTTTCCCCTGGGTTATTTTCGCAAGATGGGAAAGGTAACAAGCCCACAGCGCTGGTGCCGGCGGTCTGCTGCCAGGCCGGACTCTGTGACCTGGATGAGGAGCCCCTTTGCAGCCTCTGCTATTCGTTTCTTTTGTTTATATGAGTGCAGAAACATGCACTTTTTCTGTCTCGTCTTAAGTCCAGCTCAAGTTAGGCCTATACAAAACACATTTTTGAGTATATATTAAGACAAGTTGTTTTTTTTTGTAAGAGTAGGTCTAACATTTTATGAAATCAATCCCTGGGTTTTTTCATCATCACCCGGATGCATAATTTCCGTAATGTATTTTTAGTCGGTTAAAGGTCCCATTGGTATAACTTCAAAATTGGTGACATTTATTCTGAAAATTTTAGGCGGAAGTTCTTTATGTTTTCCCCCCGTGTGAACCTGACCAGTGACGCTGATCACTGTCATTAAAGATGGAATCACCAGAGGACCTGCCAGACCAGGTTGTCAGTGTTGTGCAGGATGCTACACGAGCTCCCGTGGATGTGGATACCGCAGTGTTGTTGCTGGGAGCAGGAGTTACAGCAATCACACATCCGCTGCTATACGTGAAACTGCTAATACAGGTAAGTGATGCAGCTAGCCTATAGCAACCAAAACAGTAATGTGTTTTCGGAGTCAACCGAACGCTGATATTTTCATCTTCTCGTTTAAGTTTAAGACCAGCTGCCGATGGCATGGCGGTCGGCTCATCCACTGTTGCGACATCCGTTATACATGCAGAATAGTCCGAAATTATTGCTGTGTCTGAAAGATGAGATGTGATAATGTTACGGCTCTGATCCGATTTTCGTTTAGTAACGTTAAAGGTGTCTGCAGTCCTTCACTCCTCTCCTCGCAGTTTCACAGGTCATTATTCTCGGTCACTTAGGCACTTGAGTTGACATTTAGCTGATGTTTCATGTGTTGTCACAATTAATTTGACTTATGAATACATTTTTAGTCAATAATTCGTATGTTAGTTACGATGTAATACGTTACGTATTATGAAAGATTTCAAATGGTTTGGTGCTTCTTATTCAAGTGTTATCGAGTGTAAATTAGATAACCTTTGATGATATACTCATTAAAAGGACAATGAGTTGTGGTTGTCAGTTAACATCATGAGGCCTATTGTAAATAACATGTTTTGCGCATACTTTACAATTTATAATAATGACCGGATATATTTAGCGTCAGCATGCACATATGGTAAATATGTGTGTGTGTGTGAGAGACTTAGGGGTAATCGGCAACCCGATCGGAGCACCCGTAGTGTGTGTGTGTGTGTGTGTGTTAGTGTGAGTGAGTTTGTGTTTGTGTGTGCGTTCGTGTGAGTGTGATCGAGTTTGTGTGTTTGTGTAAATTTAATATGACAGAGGTTGCTTCATTTTAAGTGTGATGCATTATTTTTCGATGTTTGGGGTTTCTTTACTGCTGTCAACCACTGTCTCCTAATGTTAATGGAGAGGTGAAGGGATGAGTTAACTTAACTACACTAGTTTGTCCTGTAATCATTATTTTATAAGAGACTTAACTTGCAACTTTGGTTTTAGTTTGCCATGATTTAGCTGAAACCCATCATGAGCCCTGTAAAACATATACAACAATATTTATTTGTTTGTTCAACTAGTTGCTTGTCTCTAGGTTGGTCATGAACCTCTTCCTCCAACTGTTGGCACAACTATGTTTGGACGAAGAGTCTTATACCTTCCTGGCTTCTTCTCCTATGGTTAGTAAGGTGTGATTATCATTTTTATTCTTATTCTATTTCTACTTATTAGTCTCATTGTTTTACACATGCTTTAAGAGCAGTTGACAGGAGAAACATGTTCTTTCAGCACAGTACATTGTGAAAGTGGATGGGAAGAGAGGACTCTTTCGTGGCCTCTCACCTCGTATCGTGTCCAATGCTATCTCTACTGTGGTCAGGAGCAAAGTTAAAAAGGTAAGCAAGGACTGAGACTAAAATTTTATAGATATCATTGCAACCCACATATGACAAAGCAATACAAGCCTTTGTAAAAGCTAGTTTTTTACAGTATAAGTCTTATTCACTTAAAGCTCTGTCACTGGCAACTGTTCACTTCCACAGTTGGCTGTTATGGTTTTGGACATACACTTGATCACCTGCTCTTATATTGGTACCTACCTTGGCTTTACTAGTTTTCAGACATGTCAGTGTAAAAAAAGAAATAAAATAAAAAATAAAAATAAAAAAGAAGTGCTATTATATGGATTGCACTGCATCAGCAAGGTTTTTCAACAGAATAAGAGCAGCTGTCATTAAGCACCACTGTGTATTACACCACCATTGATTCATCACATGTACCCTTTAACTATTCAGTCATGATGTCTCTCAAAAATGTCTTCAATGCAGTTGCAATGACAATACTTTTCTCTTAATAATTGTAAATGATAGAGTTTAGTAATTGGCTAGTCTGTGTATTTATTAGCTGTGTACCTTATGCTTAAGACTACATGCAGGGCTACAGTGTGGACTAAATATATTTATTGTTTTAGCCTATTGCCTTCATTGACTTTTGTAAATATGTGCTCATCCTAAATTTTTTTCAGGAACTTATTTATAAAAACTTGAAAGGAAAAGCTGTGGAATGCAAATGCAAATGCTGAATGCTGCAAAAACACATTTTGTAACATAAAGGAAATAACAAACATGGGCTTTGTAAAACTGTTGTTGGTGAACACAGTTTTTTCCAAATGATTGTATCCTGTTTTAATTCAGATTTTACCCTGCATCCCAACTTAGTAACTAAATTTGCTAACTGTAATCATTCCCTCACTTCGGTCTTGAAATTATTCTGTGGTCAAATTCTCCAGGTAATAAGGTGTGTGTGCCTGTGTGTGTGTGTGTGGGAGGTGATAACGTCTTAAAATATGCCAACAGACATTTAAAGTTTCATTGGAAAACCTTAATTGAAGTTTCAGATTCGAAAAAAATGACATCTCAGTAGCTCTGGTCACTTGTGAATTTGGTTGAGATAAATTCCTGATACAAGTCTTATAAGTACATATTGTTGGGTACATGATCGTACCATTCAAGAACTCATGGGTTCACATTAGGGAGGCAGGATACTGTATTTTTGCAGATACTTGATGTGTTGATATTTTCCAATTAATGCTAAAGTGCCGACGCTGAAATTGATAGCCTACGTGATTGTCTAGTTGCTGTAAAACTGTGCCTACTGGGAGCTTTAAAAAGTAACTCCTGGGGGCTTTGGTACTGCAGGAAAACTATAAAAAACTATTACCCACACACCAATACCAGGCCAAAAGCTGCAAAAGATTGTTTTTTTCAGTCAAGAACTGAAATGTTTGCTGTTTTTAAAGTTTTCTTTTTTTGCACTTTGAGCACTTATTGTTTCGTTAAAATGTCTTCATTAAAAAGACTGTTTTTGCATTTATCTGAGCCTGTGGACTTTTTGTGGCTTTCGGCCCAGTTAAATTGAAATGGATACATGCAAATACTTTCCTCTACGTACTTGCAGAAAACACCAAGTCTGTCCTGTGGTGGAATTAACATCATTATTCCTAGTTACTTCCTTGATGGCTTTATGGCAGATGCAACACAAAATACAGTGCTTCTCAAAATTTACTTGTTATTGGGCAAAATATGAAAACTACTGCTCAGACATCTTTTCCACTGGTGCCTGTTTTTCTTTGATCTTCACAAGTACATTGTATGATCCAGATGGGCAAATAAATGTGTAGTGTTGAAGGAATGCGATTTTGCTCCTTCTCACATGACTGGTACTTAGCAATAATTGCAAATAGCAATTTAACCATCTGTTTCATACACTTCTAAAAACTTCCAAAACTACTACTTGCATAACATGTATATAAATTAAGACATCTTTTCTGCCCATCACATCAGAAGAATTGCTCATTTCAGGTTGATAATGATATTTCATTTTAAAGCATTTATTTATTAGGCAACTTGGATGACAAGCTGATATAATTGTGCTTCTGTGGTTCATATGAGAGAGCCTTGAGTGAGGCTCATTATGTCTGGGAAATAAGAGTTATGGGGTGTAATTAGCAGGAAAATGGTCTTTGAATGAAAGGGTCTTTGAAAGCACTGAAAGGTTGAGATGTTGTAAAGGGACATTAAAGTAATAGAATTTTTAAATCAGCAGGTGGAGCTTTTATCCAAGGGAGAAGATATGCTGACTCCACTCAAGAAAGTGGTCCAAGAGGTGAGAGGAGCTCTTAAAACACTTACATCTGTGGCAACACCATGACTTCTTTCATTTACAGTCCAATTAAAATTATATAATTGAAATACCTCGTTAGATGTCACGCCTCCTTCCTATTGAAAATTTTAGTACTAAAAATGTTTCATGATAAAACTTATCCATCTCAGTAGTTTCCATTTGTGGCATCAAAGCTCAAGACATGGGCATAGAGTTTGGATGAGTGCCCACCACTGTCTGGTTAGGTTTGTTCTCTTCTTTACTCATTCTGAACTTGGCAGATTAGGGTAAAAACACAGGTTAATTCTAGAATCAGAGCTTTACATTTGTAAAAGACAAACTGTCAGAAAACTTTGAATAATTTTGATTTAGATCAGACACTAATTCTAATAACTTCTAATTAATATTATGAAGACCACTGACATGTTCTGAGGATATGATTGAGACACACAATCTGTTACTCACAGGTGGTAGGTGTGTTTACAGTAATTTTAAAAATCTTTTCAGTAGATAAGAAAGGTGCCTGTTCCTTGAGTTTATTAAAAAAAACTTAATTTATTGGAAAATAAATAAATAAACCACTACATCAAATGACACAGTGACATTAGAGTTAGGTAACAGACAGATGGCAAAGGTGCAGATTAGTGAGAACAAATCGTGGTTGTGCAGAAACATGAAAATGAACCATGCAGTCTTCACATTCTGCAGTTTCACATTCTAACTTATTAAACTGTTGGGCTTACAAACACTTTTTTTTATATTTCTATACATTTTAATGACAAATTCATCACAGTGGCAGCTGCATTCACTTTTGCCTGGCTTAATACACATAACTTAAAGCAGGAATCATCATAGTGAATTATAAGGAATTTGATACAACATACAGACAGCTTTCCTTTAAGGTTGTTCATATTATCTGTTACTCTAGGCTAACACCCTTACTTGTCAGGACAAACAAGACAGAAAATGTCAAAAAATTAAGATTAAAACACAAACTGTCAATAGTTTTTACATATTCTCAGCTTGTAAAACACAAACTTTCATTCAAAAAAAGACTTCTTTTGTACTCTATTTTTCAGGGGTGATGGGACTGAATTTTGTAGTTTTTGAACACCCTGAAAAAGGGGCTAGACTCACCTATAGGTTTAAATATTTTTCTAGTATTAGCTTATTTTTGAAGGCCAAAAATCTTTTGATCACTTGTACTTACTTATCCATATAATGCTTTTGTTAAATAAAAAAGTAAAAGTGAGAAAAGAATTTTGCTGAAAAAATACATTTGTATTTGTGAAAGTAAGTTACCATAATGGTATTGTTTTGGATATTAGCATTAGAACAGATGCATATATGGCTTTTATTGTACATTCTTTTGTATTCACTGTAGAACTAAGGTTTTCTGCTCAATACCAGGTTTTCTCTTGAAATTATTCCTTCTCTTCTCCCCTCTCTCCAGACCTCCCAAGAGATGATCATCCAGTGTCTGTCTCGAGTAGCCACTCATCCTTTTCATGGTATGTTCTCATGAGCCTGTCAAAGAAGATTTCATTACACAAGTGTCTTTTGATTTTGTGGCTGCACTCTGGAAGCTTCTGCCTCAACAAAAGCATTGTCACAACCAAGGCTAAGCCTGCGACTAATTACTCTCATATTTGATCAATTTTGAAGTTATTTTTTCAATTAATCTCTCTGTGGATGAAAGTTAAAATGTTGTATAAAATGCCAATCACAATGCTCCAAAGTGATGCCATCAAATGTCTTTTTTTCTCCGACCAACTAAAATGGAAAGGTATTTAGTTTAACAGTGATGTAAAACAGAGAAAGGCAGAAAAACCTTAATTTGTACAAACAGTAAAGAAACAAGTCAAGGTTCGTCCGTTTCCTTAAAGCTGGTGTTGTAATAAGTATCATATGATAGCAGAATGTAATGTAGTGCCATAATATCCAAGAGTTACACAGTGTGTTTAGCTCACAGACATATTACTGAGTCCAGTTGCCTTCGATTTATTTGCCCAGAATAACTATGACATGGATGAATGAGAACATTCACAGATATGTGTTCAGCTGTTTACTTGTTTTGTTTTCTTTGGCAGTTATGTCAGTGAGGTGTATGGCCCAGTTTGTCGGCAGAGAGGTCACCTACAGGTAAGACCTTGTGCAATGTACCTCATCTTCTTTTAAGGCCTTTAAAAAAACTTGGCTTCGGTCTCAATGGTCTCCTTAATAATCTCATCACTAAATAAGCAAGATTCTAGGTTTGAGTTTTTATTAAACATCACTTATGATTATTTCCTAAATGTATAATACAGGACACGGTCACTCAGAGGACAAAGTCTTCAGAACCATTAAAATTTGAGCCAAATACTTAAGATTCCTATAGATTTTGAAACTGGAGACATTCTTGTGTGTTAACAGAGCATGTTTTACATTTGTAGTGGGATGTTCAGTTGTATTATCAACATTTTGAAGGAGGAAGGAGTTGGTGGATTTTATGTGTGAGTTAAAATTTTACTTCTCATTAGTCACAGTTCTCATGACATATGCACCTTTGGCTTTGCCCTCCATCAGTCTCCATCAGCAGTGTCTTTGTGTTTGCAGAGGTCTGATACCCCACGTGGTCGGAGAGGTTCTCTTCCTGTGGTGCTGTAACCTCCTGGCTCACTTTATTAACACTTACACTGTCGACGAAAGTGTAAGTCATGACATTTTTGAGTGGTATATAAGAGAGCCAAAAAAAAACCCAGCAAGCCATGACAATTAATTGCGTTTTATATTAACAGCAAATTCTGTGCTGATTGCACAATTTTATAAATAGCATCTAAAACTCTAGATCAATCGCTGCTGTAAAAAGAGTGAAATAGCTGCTTTTGAACCCCTCACATTTAAATCAAAATAGTCTTTTACCTCCTTTGGTCATACTAGATTGCATCATAAGTTGAGCTGAGTTTTACAACTAAAAGTTATTCAAGGGAGTGACCATCAATTTAAAAAGTATTATACTGCAGAGAATGTTTAGTTTGCTGTTCACACAGACTTCTTCTATTTAAACCGGCTGTCTCAATGGATTCAGAAAAAGAAATATACAAGCAACAGTTAATCTGTCCAAGACTATTAATGCCTTGACACATGTTTTGTTTTTGATTCGCTAAATTCCTAAAATTAAGTTCTTTAATTTGTCCAGAGTTATTTTTCATCATAAATTATTATAGCAGTTCAAGGGTATACTTCCCTCTGTTGCACTTATGCTTTTAATTTGAAAAATTTGCAGAAAGTGTTAAGTTTTATGGATGATGTTAGTACTTAGAGTTTTTTGGAGAAAAACTGATGAAAGAATCTGAAAAAAGTCAGTAAATGATAACAGGGCAAGTGTTACAAAGACACTATAACATCAGTGTGACATCAGTATGACACCACTGATTTTGGACTGTGAAAAAAATGGACATTGTACTGAATTTAGTTGTTTTAATGCAGGTAATTCCCTCCCTTAACCCATGCTTTACCTTGTTTTCATCAGCAGCAGCTTTTATTTATTCCTGTTGCTATGGTTTTGTTATTTCAGTCCCAGAGTTGATCTGAGAACTGTTTATAGATCTTAAATATTTGATCTAGAAGAAACAATGAAAAGAATGAAGTGCTCAGATTAAATTTGTCAAGGTGCTGTTATGGATAGCAAGTTGATTGTAACTCAATCCATGTTTGAATTTTAATGCCTTTAAGTGGTATCAAGCCATGAACTTTAGTAGTACTAAAATTGCTTTAGTTGACTTGTTTTTTTGTTCAATTTTTTAAAAAATTACTGCTACTTATCACCTATCTGTTATGTGTTTCTGTTGCAGTTCAGTCAGGCCTCAGCAGTAAGAAGTTACACTAAGTTTGTGATGGGTGTAAGTTGAACATTTAAACAGTTATTTGAAATGTTTCCCAAATGCAGTATTACTACATATGAATGGAGTGTTTATTTACTTCTAGATTGCAGTGAGTGTCCTAACATATCCATTCATGCTGGTGGCTGATCTCATGGCAGTCAACAACTGTGGGTGAGTCACTCTTTAAGACACTAGCAGAGGAGCCTTTCGATAGAGATCAACATTTTACTGTTCAAATCCACAACTGACACAGCTTATTCAGTCTGGTTGCTTGTACCTAATAAAAACTATGGATGTACTTGGACTCCTAAAGGAGCTATGTTCTGGAGTATCATTAGGTTAATAGCTTAAAGTTGATTCAAGATTATTTGGAATTAATCACTTTGAACTTAACTCAAACCAGAAATTGGTTCCTGACAGCCTGCAAAAGGCTTTGAAACAGATTTAAGACCTTGAAGTTGACACAAAATATCCTTTAGAAACAAATCCAAACAATAAGGCTTTCCTTTTGGTGCCTGCACTCTGTATTTTTTAAATCCTTGCCCCAGCCATGATTCTTCAGTCTGGTTGGTTGTCATTTTTTGTTTTTTTCAGCTTGGCTGTGGGTCTTCCTCCTCACTCCCCCATCTTCAAGTCCTGGCTGCACTGCTGGAATTACCTGAGCCACAAGGTACAGCCCTCCCTACCACTCCCATTCTGTCCACTGTGTGGAAATGCACAAAACTTTTCACTTCTGACAGACTGACTGGCATAAACTTGAGCAAATTCAGTGGCACAAGGAAAAGCACTTAGCAGCACCAACCTGGTTCTTAATCTGACAGTTGTGTCCTTTCTGATCAACTACCAAACCAGCTGCATGCCAGTCTGTTTTTGTGTGAACCTGTATGTTGCTCTCTGTTTACCTTGTTTTTGTCATGTTCCAAGTTGGCTTTGTCCATTAATAACAATTCCATACTGTTATAAAGAAAAACATAGATAATGCCCTGCTTTTCTAATAAATGAAAACACATGGTTCTGCAGCAGGCTGCCTCCTCATCCCAGTGGTTTTCATAGAGTTGACCTTTTTTATTTAGGCCTATGACCTATACTTAAGACAGGAGTTGTCAGTTGTGAGTATTTCAAACTGGTTAAGGTTAGTTTGTGTCCCCATCTATCAGGGTCACCTCTTCAGAGGATCCAGCTTCTTTTTCCGTCGGGTGCCTGTGACCTCTTTGCCCTCCATCGAGGACTAACATCAGCAGCAGTAGCAACCTGTCAGGATGTCCTTCCTCCTCCTGCTCATGAACATTTTTGTCAAAGACATGATGTCCACTCCCCTGCCTGTCAGACTTTGCTGCAGTCATCCACATGTAGCAGGAGCAGCAGAGACACAGTTCATGGAGTGCCAATGAACTTTTCTTTTCTAAAGCTTTAGTTCAGTTCAGTGGTGTAAGATAGAGGCTGGTTTCTTAACGACTGTTTGGATGAATTCAGCAGTTTGAGGAAGTTTAGAAACTATGGTGAAGAGTTTTTAGTCTTGATTGCAGTGACTGTGTTGAAAAAATGCAACAACTCTGATTTGATGGCTTCTTTTGGATAGTAAGAACTCCTGAGGCTCATGGGTATTGAGTAATTGATGTTGTCACAGAAATCACACTAAGAGAAATATCCTGATCTCTAACGTGAGACATTTCCAACTAATGGCCCTGCAAGTTTACTTCTACAGTGTCACTGATTTTCAGTTTCTGTGTGGTGAGACATTAAGCTAATGACAGCCAACTATATTGCAAAATACCTATTATACTTTCTAAATTTAGTTGAGATGTATAATCCATTAAAATGGTAGAAAAACAACAAAACAAAAAAATTAAACATGAAGCATGTTTTACCAAGTAAAAGAGCTACAGCATGTAACATTACACTGATATCGTCCATATTTAAGTATGACTATGTAAAGAAATATCACTGCAAAAGGCCAGTATGTATCTACTCAGGGAAGAGAGGCTCATGCTTGTGACAGCACAGGATGAAAACATTAATGGTGCCCTCTTTAGCTTAAATGTAAAGTAACTTAGCATAGTGATGTTAGGTGAGCTTGCAATCTTCCTTTTGTGCAGTTGTGCGGTTGGCAAGTGTAGTTGGAAGAAAGAAAATAGTTCCTGCATTACACTACTCAAAACATGGTTCAAGGGTTGTTTTGAGTAACTAATTATGATATCTGGAAGGAGAAACTGCTGTAGATTTTTTACACTTCTCTTTCTCAGTGCTTTGAGCATAACAAGCCATTCAGTTATTTTTAAGAAGAATGAAGGTAGATATCTCAAGAAGCCAATCTCCAAACTTTTAACAATTTTAGAACTCCTTCATTTTTGGACTAAGAGTATTTAAAAGTGTTTAAGTGCTAAAACCAGTTCCTGAGCTGAACTGAGCTTTTAAAATGGTATCACCTGAATTGCAAGGGTATTATAAACATAGACGAGCTAGTCAAGAATGCAGTCAGTTTACCACATGACAGAAACAACCCAATAACACTCAAGTCGTTTTCTGCCACAGCATTGCAGCGCCAATGGTCCCCTCCAGCCCCGTTATGCTGGAGTTCTATGAGTTCCCTGATACACTGTACACCACCAAAGCAAGAGAGCATTGGGTGTCGAGCCTCCTCCTAAACAATGCCATAAATGTTTCCTGTTAGAGATTGCATGTTAAAATAATCTGCAATGACATGTTTCGCAGGTACATTAATGTAAAAAAAAAACATCCATGTCCATTTTTGTAAAGGCTAAAAACACTGAATGGCAAAGAAAAAATGTCCCTAATGTCCTTTACCTATTAGTAATAGTTGTTTGTTGCCTGAATTTAACAATTTTTGTTGCTTAAATTTAGCATTTCCGCTCATGACTGAGACTTCAAGGAATACCAGTTTTTCACACTCATAAGAGGTAGAAAAGTTGCATTTAATTCTTGGCCTATATTTGTCCACACCTTTTTTTTAAATTGTGCAGTAATCTGATTCTGAATCTATGTTTAATAATTTCCTTGCTTTCATGCACAAGTTGGAAAACAAGTAAAAGATGTTTGTCTGTCAAAATTTGTTTTTGTTTGTGTTAACATTTCTCACTATCAGCCATGGTTGCTACAGTCTGATAATTACAAAGCATCTTAAATGTATGCTAAGAGGCTGACAGTCAGCAGCCCGTAAAATTTATTTGCTTACCTATACTCTTAGTTCATGTTAAAGCAATGACACTTGGCCTACATTCACAGGAACACTTAAGCCTGCACTGGGTAGTAAAATTTCCTGACACTTATTGGCTAACTTTTGAAATGGCAACATACCTCTTACAGCAATTCTGTCATGTACTGAACTGAACTCACATTATCAGCAGCAACACGGTCAACTCTGGGCCTTTGCTCTAGTTTTAGTGTTCTCTCAATTTCCAAATAAAAGTTAATCTTGGCAGTTTTGTTAATAGGTTTTAATAGAAGGATATTAGGCAGGACCTTTCAGTGCTTTTTAGGACTCCCCCTGCCAATTAGAAAATGTTTTGAGAGTAAAAAGTGTCTGTGTTTCTGTTCATGGGAAGAATGTTTGTGACTTATTTTGCTGAGACCGAAAGAGTGTATTTTTTTGGAAACAAAGAAACAATTTAAAAATATAGATAGGTTAAAATATATATATATATATATATATATATATATATATATATATATATATATATATATATATATATATACA
>JAPZDY010000002.1:3498472-3512470 GCA_029783645.1 Ctenochaetus hawaiiensis
CCCAGTTTTTTTCTTCTAATTTAAAAAGGAAGAAGAAAAAAAAACTAATTTCACATAGGCTGAGTAGTCCACCAGTGATTACTTTATCTGTCATTACATTACAAGAAGATGTGCTCCATTGTAGCCAATGCTTGGTTCAGTTGGTCTTTTTCTAGGAGATAGTTAGACATCCATACACTAATAAAAAAAATCCCTCTTGTCCGGGAAGCGATCCACAAAAGATTTTTGTTCATCTGAAACAATTTTTGCATTATTCTGATTAGCTCCTCTGATCAGAATGGGTGGAGATCATCGATAAACAGAATGAAAATGAACTAACCAATTGGAGTATTATTAGTAAGCCTTTATATGTTGCACACATAATTTCCACAATCTTGGTTGAAAAATTAGCTCCTGTGCGATGTGATGTAATCAAAACACCATCAAAGTGTGAAAACATCTCTGTTCACACCTACCAGTTGCCTCCTATTCCTCTTCCAGGTCTCTGCTTTCCTTTTGGAGTTCATGTTCTGGAAGGCTGTGGAGAACAGATGCAAAACAAACTGCTTCAGTTTAGCCCGAAAACATTTTCACAGGGATTGAACACAGTGAGTTTTGTGTTTTAATTTCATAATACCAAAAATGAACAAATTTAAGTTGCTATGGTTGCATGCAAGCTAGAGTTGAAATAAATTAAAGGGTTTGCCTGACTTTGCTTACTGAGGTCACTTGGCAGGCTGTGGTTCAGGTTCTTGTAGAACTCAGTACGATGAGCCCTCTTCAGCCCCGTGCACAGACCAAAGTCAGAAAGCTTCACATGACCCTGGAAAACAAAAAGCAAACTACTATAACTGCTGAAGACTGCAGTCTCTGTGATGTCTGAACAAAATAAATTCATATTCAGGTTGAGAATTTAAGTACTGGAGGCTGAGTGCTGACGCCATCAGTCTCCAGCTTGGTAAATTATTGAAGTCATAAAAAGCTAATCAGTAAAGTCTGGTGTATGCTAAATATGCAGACTGCAGAGGATGAGGGTGAGGCATCAACCACAATTAAATCAGGAGTTATTTATAAAAATAAAATTAAAACTACCACTGTAAAAACTAGAAAAATAGGACCATTAAATGTGAACTCTTAAATAACTCATCAAAAGCTGTATTAGTACATTTAATCAATTAATTTAATGAGTCTTACTGAAAACTCGCTGTGTAATAAAGAACATTTCTGCCTAAATGAACCTTCTCCTCTCAGTCATTTTAATAATAATAACATTCCTTAAGGCCTAGTTGCAGCCATTTTTGACCAAAGCTTATGAACAACAATAAACTCGATTATTATTCATTATAAAGTCTTGTCCTTTCACACTCAATCTTGAATACACTGCAGCCAATCTTTTATGGATTATACATATATAATTGGTTATGGCAGATTGTCTCTCACTGTTAAGTCAGGATCTGTATGAGATGCTTGTCTGTTCAAAGGACATTTTTCTCACCACGGGTGCAAGTTGCTTGCTCATTAATGGTAACGGTTTATATCATTATTTTTCCAAATATAAGATAACTTGATAAAATGCTATATTTAATCCAAAATTGTGTTTTATGAGTGCTTTAGGGGGCTTCCCCACTAATTAAACATGCTCAATTGGCCAAAAAGGTTGAAAAGGGGAAAAAAGAAAAGGGCTGAAAAGAAAACTGTTCAGGGCACACCACTAATAAATGGTCCAACACTGGTAGCCAGCTGCATACTGGCCTGGTGTATCAAAACTCAAAGAACAGGGATTGAGCCGATTTCCCGCGTAGTGTAGGAGTCACAGGTCAAGTTGACTTGATACAGTAATTTTAAAAAACAAGTTTTAAAGCCAGTTTAGTGACTTGGGATCACAGCATACAAGTTTTAGAAATCATCAGTAACCGTGGTTACTGTTGACTCACCCTGGAGTCCAGCAGCAGGTTGTCTGGTTTGATGTCTCTGTGAATGAAGCCAAGCTGGTGAATGGAGTCGATGGCCAGCACTGTCTCTGCTATGTAGAACTGAGTAGCCTCTTCTGTTAGAGTGTCCTTCTTCATTAACAGGGTCATCATATCTCCTGCACCACAGCACCAGAAACCATGGTCATTCTGGCATTCATTATATTGTTAAGATGACAAAAACCCTTTCTAACAAACTCTGCTTTACAGATAGAGCTGTCTAAGGGATGCAAGTTGGGGTCAGGGATGAAATTACTTGTTGGTCAACCACAAAAACTGCAACTTCTTTAACTTAAAACAAGAAAATACTCTAGTAGTAAAATAGACATAGGACTGGGAGTCAGCTTTTCTTTTGTTTCTAAATTTATCAAAACCATGTTAAGCTTGGCTGTTGGATTGCCAACTCCTTAGTCAGAAGGGGCTAGAGTCAAACAAAGCAGAGAGCAGATAAGAGTGGTAGTGTGAAGGAGATAAATGAAATTTCAATGTTTCACAGATTAGTTTTAAAGTGAAAAACAGCAATCAGCAAAAAAAATAATTAATTAATCACACATGTACACGCAAACAAGAATGGAAAAATGCGAAAAAAAAAATTAATTTATTAAGCACATGCATTGCAATTTATCAAACCTGAAAGCAATTTCAGTGATTGTAACTACATATAATACATCTGAAAGGAAGGCGTTAATCTATCCAGTGTTGTGCACAAATGGATGCTGTTATTGTGGCGAGGAGGGGGCATAGGTAAAATTATAAGATGGGTAGACAGTGTGTTTTTACTACCTAAGTCAACATTTTTGGTATGACAGAAATATATATTATACAAATATATTGTCTATCCAGCAATGCCGTTTTGGTGCTCTTGGATGAGCGAAGCGCTGATTCGGAGGCAGTCACAAGAAGAAGAAGAGCAATTCCTGCCTTGCTATCATTCTGCCTCCCAGCAAAACTCTTATTGAAATACTGCTGCATCAACAATGTTTGCACCTGTTGTCATTCCCACAATTATTCTTGGCTGAACACTCGCAAAACACACACCAACTGAACATGCAATCTGGAAAAATGAACATGTAATTTAGTACTCTTTACTCCAGTTTTAGGTGAATTGAGTCCCCAAGTTCCTGGTTTAGACCCTAAGATATTTATCGCTTGTTCATTAGTTCCTGAAAACTTTTAGCCAAAAATGGCTTTTGGCCTACAATGAATATCTAACCTGGACAGAAGTAAGTCAGTTCAGCTGTAACAAAGATGCTAGAACACCTTTGTTAAACCAAGGATAAGCTGGTTTGTGATTGGTTCTGGTCTTTCCACAGTATTGTGTTGTAGAGACAGAGGTTCATACCTCCAGGTAGAAACTCCATGATGAGGTAGAGGTTCATTTTATCCTGAAAGCTGTAGAACATTTTGACCACCCACAGGCTATCTGCCTCTACCAGAATGTCCCGCTCAGCACGAATATGACCAACCTAAAAGACAGGCATGCACACACACAGGTTCAGATATGTTCCACTGATGTAAAAGCAACACTCCAGTGTGTATATTTTGCTGTCATACCTGCTCTTTCTCCAGCATATCAGCTTTGCGGAGGATCTTCATGGCATAGACATGACCAGTGTCTTTCTTCTGCACCAGACGAACCTGTAGGCAAGCATAACCATGCTCAAACCAGCCTGACAGAGGCTTGACTATTGGGACAAATGACACTTCATAATAGCACAGAAAAACAATCACAGAAAATATGACAAGGCAAGAGGTCTATGTTTGTCTTAACTGATATCTGAGAACTTTCAGCAACAGAGTGTTGGGAGGAGCAGAGCAAGACTCTGTAAACTCTTTTTATTAAGACTATGTGATCAAAGTCAATGATGACATCAGTGAGGTGGTCTCTTTCTTTCACTCCATGTTCCTCTATTTTACTATGCAGAGGGAAACTCTGCTACTGTTGTCTTTATATCTCTTGTAATACATGGGCAATATGTACTAATGGTGACTTTGCACAAACTCCAATTCTGTTACTTGCAAATTACAGAAAAGCAGTTATCTCAACAACTGCATATAAATGGTGAGAATTCTGTGAGCTTCTATTGACTGATAAGCTCATGGTATTAAAAGTGTCTGTATACTCAGATCAGATCAGATCAGATCACCCAAGACACATTATTGTCGGATTGTGAACATACTCTATCTTGCTTATTTGCAATGAGAGTCTGTTATTGGGAAGTCACAATTTCCCAAGTAATTAAAATGTTCTCCTCTGTGTGCATTTTGGTCAGTGACTTTGCAGGTTTTTGAATGTTTGTTGATTATCAGCATGAGGCTCTTCAATATTTGTTTGGGAAAAAAAAGGCATAAAAAAATTATGTTCTAAGAAATTACGTAAAGGTTTTTACCTCTCCAAAAGCTCCTCGGCCTATCACCTTCAAGGATTCAAAGTCCTCCAGACCCAGTCGAGTCCGTTTCAGACGCAAAAACTCCGTCTCTTTTCGTGCATGCTGAGAACGTCGCATTCGTTTCTGCAGAGCAGATTCCTCAGTTTTAATAACATCATTTTGTAGGAGGCATGGATTATTCATAACTTCATATTTCTAAAGCATTAACTAAAACTTGCTTTGATACAGTTTCTCCAGGATTTAAGATTGTGTGACAGCAATTTAGAGAGAATTGTCAAAAGTGTAAGTAGTTTTGCCTCAGACTCCTTTTCAGTTCTTACTATTCACCCAAAAGAAATAAATGTTAAGTGCCTACAACACTGTTAAAGCAGATATAAAACCATTACAGTGAATTGTCTTATCCCACAGCAAAGCATGCTGAGACAAAAATGTAGGTGTGTTAGTCACTCACCTCCTCATCAGCCAAGCCTTCCTGATCCATCACTTTCTCCAGCTTCTGCTGCCTGAAAGGACAATATGACCCTTACCACAAGTAGTGTGTACACATTCCTGCATATCAGTAATGTTTACTTTACATCTTCATAAGGTTTACTAAGAATGTAACCTTAAAGATCCATAGAGCATACAAGTACGTTATTGTATATCAGGTTGGCCACACCATTAGAGTAGGATTTATCAGTCAATGGTTTGTTAACACATCATTTTAAATCTGTCTTTACTCTCGGGCTCATTGATGTCAGAGCTTCCTCCAGGACAATCTGGCACCTGATGACTATGTTTTTATATATAGTGGAGGGTTTCCCTCTTTCAGTCTTTCAGGCTTGGTGGTTCACATAACCTTCAAAATACATGGCACATTCAATGACTTATTGGTGGGGCTGACTGAGATGGCGCTAAAGGTGGTCTGCAGTTTATTGATTATTGATTACTGATTTAGAGAAAAGCTTGTTCGCTCTGTGTATTCAAAACTTAAAACAAAGTAAATCCTTCTTTTCCATCTGTATTTTCCCTCCCTCCCTGTGTTTTGGGGGAAAAAGTAAATGTACTGGGTTGTGTGTTAGACAGCTTCTTCTTTTTTTTCATATGGCTAACCTTTTACCATTTTTTCACTTTTCACCGTCAAGTAATTTAAACATGCAGCAGGACTTCGCCTCCTCCATCTGGCAGTGACAGAAAATACAACAACATCTATACATCAAAGCTGTACCATCACCAATTACAGTAGCCTCACACTCGGTTGTTGTGGCTTCAGTCTATGTGGCAAAATCATGACCCTGATTGCCTGATAATCTCACCCTGTCCCCTAACCAACCTAACCAGTTATAGCCAGTCAGAGGCCGAATAGGGCAGGTCATGACTGATTCTAAATTGAAAAAATAATGCCTACTTTGCCATCCTAAGAAACAATCTCTTGCATCCCTAAGCTGGTCACTTTACATTGCATGTAAGTTTAGGCTTTGCAGCCCACTATGCCTGTACAAATATAAGGGAAACATTCGAGTCCCACCATCAAACTCTGCACACTATTATTAGTAAGAGGCTACCACCAACTGCCCAAAACTAGACACTTATTAATGCCTCCATTAAGCAAGATTCAGAGTCTGCCCCACACTTCCATCGATTACTGAAAAATATACTTTATATATTTAAATATACTTTAACACTTTTCATCTACAAATTTTAGTTTTTTTTTAAAAAAAGAAAATCCTACTTATTCTGTCTTTAACAACATATAACTTAGAGATCACACTTACAAATCAAACAATCTGCATTAAAATAATACCAAACCAATTGAGTAAACTGTAATTCAGTTTTTAAGAAAGGAAGTGGCAAAGCCTTATTTATTGCTGACATAAACCACAACCCCTCATGAAACACAAACACATGGATAAATTGAATGTTAATAAAATTTTTGAATGTAAGTAAATATCAAGCAAAAACAGAGCAAAATCAGTCCTATCTTTTTTGATGAGAACTAAGTTTTTTGAATGTTTTATCCTGGTGTAACCTCGTCACAATTATGAAAAGTCAGTCTACAGTTTTAAGTGTCAGTGTATAGCCTCTCTACCTCATCTCTCTCTCCTCGTGTTGGGCGATGAGGTTGCTGTAAAAGTTCTCCAGGGTCACTTTGGCCATGGTGACCCGTTCCTTGGTATGGTTGCTCATGGAGGAGCATGAGCTCTGGCCAGTCATTGCCATGGCTTCCCTGCAAAGACACACTGTCAATGAAGTTAGCAGAGAGCTTGTCTACATAATAACACACCAAATCAGTCCATGCTGCTGTAAAACACATGTCCATTTAGACTGCTGCCACAAAGCTGAGAAACACATGGGACCACTGAGGATTAAAGAGCAAGGATATAATCATGGAGGGCTAAAGAACGCAGCAATAAGACTGCAATGTTAAATACCTTGTTGTTATGCTAAGGTCAGTATTACAACATTGAGCCAACGTCTAAAGAACTGAAACTATGACAGAAGATGACTGCTTGACTAAAAAAAGGAGGAAGGAAAGCTGCTGGTGGTGCAGCAGCAATGCTGATAACATTGTGAAAGTGTAGTTATGAAGAAACGACGAGGAAGCCTTCTATGAGAAAGTTTGGGGTTTTGAGCCTAGCTTTGACAGGTTTCTGGATATATCGCTTACTTTAATGAGAATAGTGAAACAACACTTGAAACAATACTTGCAGGTCAATCGAAATTTTGATTTTTCAATGAAATGTTAAACTACTTTTATTAAATATTCCAGTCATCGTTTGTATTAGATAATGTATTGTCAAGTATGTGTTTGAAATGATGTAAAACGGCTCAAATGAACCTACAACCACTGGTCTTGCTGGCCTGAAGAGTCTGGGAATGACTGTAAACCAAACCGAAACAATTAGATTATAATTTGAGATGCAATTGCTGTCGTAAGAACCTGGTTTGCTGTTGAAAACGTGGAGCGGAACCTCAAAATAATGATATCACTGACTAATATCCTCGTGTGTTCAGCATCACGAAGAAATATGGCCTGAACGTCCCGGAATGAAATTGAGCAGATCACAAATCATGTAAAGATAAATGTATCACATTGAATGTTGAGGGAAAATAACAAATGGTAAATGATTTTTTTTTAAAATCTGGGTTTGTTAAACTCTTGGCAATAACAGATTGGCCAAGCCAGTGTCAACACGTAGCCACAAAAGTTGTGAGTTTCGGTTACAAGCAACGAAACCATACGTGCCATTAACTACCTAAGGAGAAGAGGAATGTGCACAGAGAATGATTCAAGTCGGGCCTCAACGTACATTTACGCAGACTTAGTTCAATATGATTTAAAATTTCAGTTCGACGTTGTTTGCCTTTTGCTGTAGCTTCGTAAACAAACGACTTGACCTACTAACATTAGTTAGCTTGCAAGTTAGCCATTAAAGTTCCTGGTTGCGTCAAGTTGGGCAAAGATAGTATGAATTACTCTGCATAAGTCCTTCAAAATACAACAGCTGCCATGATCATGGCAGGCAGTTTCATACCAGTACGCCATTCTGAATTTTATTTTGAAACATTTCACCGGAAAACACATTTTTTTCACGAACTTGACACTTTGAAGTTAAGTGTTATCCAAAGCAAATAGCTAGGGAAAGTTAGCTAGTAAACGTTAGCTTCTTATCTGCTTCAATAGGTTGAATCGTTTGTTTTGTAATTAACCATCGTAAGATAGCGGACGTTTAAATTTCATGTAACGTTGGGTAAACAATTAACTAAAACAAACGTTCTACATATTGTCTCCTAGTTCTTTCAATCTATATTTTTATAGTCGGGCTTTGTTCGCTTACCTTGGTCGAAGGTGCGGTATGTGCCGTCTCTTCTCTCTTCCTCTGCTTTACCAAATGTGTTGCACCACCAATTTCGACTCACCATGACACCTAGTGGCCAAACCCTCTTTTTCTTTGAGCCCGTTCTAATACCTCAATACATCTTCGGCATTTGCTCAAAACCCAGATCTCCGCTGACACCGCTAGTATGAGGAAGTTTATAAGAATGTCATGTAGGAGCTGAAAAGACTATTCCTTTTAATAAAGTAATTCAACTGAGATTTTGAAAAGTAGGTCTACGTCAACCAACATTTAAAAAACAAAACATAGACCTATTATTTTGAATGGTTTCTGTCTGACAACATGTTTGGAAAAACATTTCTCAAAATTTTGAGAACAAATTTATAAAATTTAATATTTATGTTGACCTTACAAAAAGAAAAAAAGCTAATTCTATACTCATCAGTCTCACCAAGAACTCTAAGGGCTGTACAATCTATTACCCACCTCTGTACATTCTGCCGTAACTGTGTAGGCCTAGGTCTGATCTGGGTTTTATAAAAAAAAAGATGAGTAAAATAGTTTACCCTGAATCTAACACAATAGTAATAAATAGTAAGCTTCTGTGCTGCACTGATATAGGAGAGGCTTTGTGTTTTTATCAATAACCCCTTGGTTTTTCTGACACTATACAGTAGGTCATTCTCTGTGCACTGTTTTGCACAGGGTTCATTCAGCTTTTTACTGCAGATACGTGCTATGGCAATAACTAATATTATGTAAGTGTTTATCACTGCAGATATGATCTTTTATACTATGGAAAAAGATATTTCAACCCTCTCCTTTTTCTTAAGGCTTGGGGGTCCAGTCCATAATAAATACAATAATCAAACTCCACACACATTTTGAAAACTTTTATTATAACAAACATCAATCACATTTTTTTTTACCAACCAATCACAATTAAAAGTTTTAAAACATCCAACAATTAAATAAACAAACTTTTACCATTTGCAACTTACACCAAGAATAAAAGTTTCTTATACAAATCTAATTAGCATATAAACCAGTATCCAAGTGACAGTCTGTTTTTTGTATTTCTGTGTGTATGGATATATTTGCAAGTGTGTGTGCTCATATGGGTTATTGTTAGAATCAGAGTTTCTCTTTCACACTGTCGGTGAATAAGAATTCTTTTAAAAACAGCTGAAAGCACAACTTTGAATGGGACATATTTCCATCTTATATACCAAACACATGCAGTGGTTGTGGCAAGGGCGAGTCACCTCTGTCTGCAACTGTACATGGCAAACAGCAATGATAGTACTGAGAGTAATGATAATATATAAATAATATCAAACACTTATTCTTATTTTTAACATAGTCTGTATTATTATTTTTATTGTTTATAATTTAATATGACCTATTTTTGAGGCCTGTCTCCTCTGCTTGGTGACACTTTTCACTTAACATTCACAGTGTCTCAAAGGTGCACTGTATGGGATTTGGGGGGGGGGCATATTGGGCAGAAATGAAATACAAAATTCACAATTTTGTTTTTGCAAGTGGATAAACAACTAAAAATATAAATTGTTGTGTTTTACAACCTTAGACTGAACACTTTCTATCTACAGAAAAAGCAGGGTCCTCTTTCACAGAATACGCTATGTTGTACAGCCATGTTTCTACAGTGGCTCAGAAAAGACAAACACTGGCCCTTGATAGAGCACTTCTCAGTTTTCATGACAGCTGTAAGCAGAGGTTGAAATTTTTGCCTCCATCCAGCACAACTGAATGGAGGTGAATGAAGGTTTGTTTCTGGTACTTACAGTATTGTACATGACATGAAATATTACAGCATTGCATTCCAGACACTATTCCCATTGCTGAGGATTATCACACACTAGAAATGGTTTTGACAGTAGCTGTTCTTCAGCAAAAAACGGTTCCACTGAGCAGATTATCATGCAATCTTAATTTTGCCCTTTCACATTTAAATAGTATGTCGCAGTTAACAATACTCACAATCATTTCAACAATCTTTTGGGGGAGAACTTAACTGAATTCCTCTGCTAAATTTCTTTTACTTTTGTCTGTGGAAAGAAGGAAGGTTTTACTCATTTATCAGTTGTAAATAAAAAAAAAAAAGAGAGCAAAAAACAAATATGTAGGTAGCTACAAAAAAAACCAACAAACACAAAAGGCTTCAAACCCATGGGCAGAGTTGCCTATAAATCACTGTAGATAAGTGGAGTTAGAAAAAGTAGTCTTAATTTGAAATGATTTTCCTGCTCATCAGCAACAGACTGTGTCCACTGACTGATATCCAACACATGGAACTGAAGTCTCTCATTCTGCCAGTGTTTCACAGAGTAGCAGCAACATACAGCCATACAGTAATTCACACATTAGTACATAATTATTTGAAACCAAACTGGCACAAGAAATAAAACACACAGTGCAACATTCACATCTTTTCCTATGTATTTCTTTATATATATTTACACCCACGGTCCCATGCTCAGAGCTAGTGTTTCTTTGTCTTTTCCCTTTTCTTCTTCTCCTGGTATTCAAGGATCTTTTTGTGAAATATTCCTGCAGTACAATGGACAGAATTAACATCAGTTTACTGTAAAAAGCAATACGTTGTTTAAGAGTCTGGAATATAATAGCAAAACAACTTAAGATGATGAGAGTTAAAGGTGCCAAACCTCTGAAACTACATACAGATCATAAGATTAAGCTGATATAATTAAAATGAAGACGAGTGCATTCAGGCATAAACTTTAAAGGTTAGTTTAAAATTTAGGACTACACAGTCTATAGTCCTATGCATATCTGTGCTAACAAATTCACATTTCAGCTGTAACTGTGAAAGTTAACAAAAGCTATACCTTACTGCTATGATTCGTTTTGTCTTATTAACACAATGCTGTTCTTCTATAGATGTAAATTGCATTCCTTGTGCGTAAAGTAAGCAGTGTAGAAGAGAGATGCTATTGATACCAACTGACTATTTGCACAGATTTTCTCATACCTAAGGTCATGATTGAAATGATAATGTGTCTCATAGAGTACAATGGGTAAGGCTGGTTTATCAGTGAATAGCAGCTTAACACATATATACCGCTGTTGGCAAATGTTGCCTAATAGGTAACAAGAGAGAACACTGAAAGTTAGTTATTTCTCAGGCCATTTAGAATAGTGTCTAAGACAAAATTTTTTAATCATCAAATGTTGAAGGATTTCTGTCCATTTAAAAATGGTCCAATATGAATATTTGTAACAGTGTCAAGTGTCAGTCAGACCAAAGCTCAAGAAGCGACCCTCTCAAACACCCTTGCTGTCATTTGTCTTTGCTTCTGTTTTTGTTTTTTCAAATAGAAAAACATGTTTGACGCTCTGTTATTATTGCAACAACATACTTCATGCTACAGTGTGTACTAAATAACGATAATTATAGCATACTGGTCTTGGCGTAGTATACAAGAAACAAACATACTTCAAGCAACAATATGAAACTTTTCCACTTAAAATAACAGTTTGGAAGTCGGCCTATTACAACAATATGTAGTACAATAACTTTTATCACGAAGAATGGCATCTGTACCATTCCCACAGAACATCCTGGTCTCCTGGTCTCAGCACTATGTAACTTGGGCAGCCGGCTGTGGTTCCTGTGACGTGAGAAGTGCATATGCTTTCCAACACAAGCGTTAGCTCACACAACAGCCTTTAGCTAAATAGTGGCTATATAGACTGTGGTACTGTTTGATACAGTAGCTGAGGATAAGAGATGAAGAGGATGGTGTCAGAGGAATCAAGGAAAAGAAAATGAGAGAGTGACAAGAAGCCGGACTAGTTAATATAGGAATGGCTTTTACATGTTGGAGAGGGTTCGTGAATCAGCGGGCTGCAATGCTTGTCTCAAGCTTTGTGTCCTCTTTATTTTCAGTCAAGTCTTTATCCTTTAATAGTAAACCAATTCAGCCTATCTCGAACCATTGTTGTAAAACCACAGACCTCATACATGGGTAGCAGAACGTTTTAATGTAACATATTATAATTGCATGGTTGTAAAGTGGTTAAACTACTGCCTAGCAAATAGCGATTAGAGACTTACAGATTTTTAGTTGGTGACAAAGCACATCAAACCACATTCCAACAAAACAGGGCTTTCACTGATTTAGCTATCTGAATAAAACAATTCTTGAGATGTCTGACACTAATAACAAAAGTGTGACTTTAGAACGTCACTGTAAATTTTACAGAGGCAACAGTTTACCAAAGATCATTTTTTTGTCTTGTTTATTGGCTGCCCACCACAATTCACAATTTGTTTTCCAGCAGTGAGCTTTTTCCTCATGGACTGCTCTGAATGACAACAGTGTTTATCAAGAGCAAACTTAAACACTGATGTTTTTTAGTCTGCATGCTGACCGTTCTAAGTATACTTCATATTGTCAATTTTCCTGAGTGAACATACTATATATTTGATTAGCAGATGTGTGGTGTATAGCTCTGGGACACAGCTATTCCTGAAGACCTTGAACTGTGTTGCTCTCTAGTCAATTAAATTTTACTCATTGTCAATAGGATTTTGGACAAGTGGTGAGTCTTATAATGATCTAAATTTGATGATTGAATTAGTACACGATTATTAAACTGATGTGTTTAATAAGTGTTTTCAGATTTAAATAACATAAATGTCTGAGTGTATGTGATGTATCCAAGTTGTCACCTTGCTGTGGTCCAGGCTGCTGCTGCTCCACCTCCTGGATAAACAGGTCAAACATTTGCGTCTGGATGAATTTCTTGACATAATGTCGAGTGGTCTTTGACTCAATGGCCTTGTAGAAACTTCTCTTTTCAAACACCCCCTGCTCTCCAGCTTTACTATATTTCACATATGAGGCATAATGGCCAACTGTTTTCACAAAGAAATGTAGGAAGGCCTCTGACACCACACGGTTCAGTTCCTCCACCGCTGAAAGAAAAGAGAGAAAACATCTGTAATGACAAAACCATATTTCTGTAGTGAAACACCTGTGTTTAAGTCTGGTTGCAGCTTACTCACATGGTGCATTCTGTCTGTTACTTAGTGCCTCCAGTATTTCATTCTGGAGCTTCGGGGGAAGAATGGAGCTTTCATCGCCTATCTGGAAAAGACATTTTTTTTTTAAGCACAGTTTTGACTTGAACAAAGTGATTGCTTCATATAAACTTTAAAATTGTAAGTGATAATCAACATAATATTCATGCACTTATTTTTGTTGCTACAACACTTACTGAAACAATGAAGGTCTCCTTTTTATCCTCTGACAAGTCAACCACGAGCAGCTGTGTTACAGACAAAAGAGAGAGGAAGAGTGAGAAGCTCACTTCAGCATTTTAAAGATGTCTTCTTGTTCTCTCCGTGACAACTCACATCACTCTGGTCAGTGACCAGGTCCTGTAGGCGTTTCTGGACCCCCAGCAGGTAGGGGGTGGGTGCCATAACTACATCAATCAGGATCTCTGGAACAATGGAGATAAAGGTGTGCTGCCAGGTAAAGGGGTAAAGGAGGGCTGCTACTGCATGAAGGACTTGGGATAATGTGCTGTAGAGAGATAAGAGAGCTGACATTAGAAATGAGAATCAAACTGTCCACGGTTTGTAAAGTTCCAAAAAAAATTAAAGAAATTAGTTTGCATTTAACAAAAAGCACAGAAATATAAGAATAAAGGAGTGTCTGAGATAAAAGACATTAAAAATAAAAGCCTGGTTATTTCTGCATTTGACATAAGGTAGCATAAAATCCTTTTTATTTATTAACACTTGTTTTTCATAATGTTTGTGATTTTAGTTTCTTTTCTGTTTTT
>JAPZDY010000002.1:3538493-3561933 GCA_029783645.1 Ctenochaetus hawaiiensis
TAAGACACTGACAGAAAAGTGCAATCATCACTCCTGATGCTACGCTATCTAACAAGATGGGGCTTTAATGCATTTTAACAGATATCAGGGTCATACACCACTGACTTAAGATAACTTTACATGTGTAGCCTGTGTTTTCTTCTCTTTTCACAAATGGAGGGATGGTTCTGCTTTATCCTCTCATTAAAGATGTAAATACTGACACTAACTTCTGGAGGAGAAGACAGGACCCTGGAACAATTTCACTTGGGACTATACGTATTGTCCATGCAACAGTGTGTGGTGTTGTTCATCACGAGCAGATTTGATTATCAACTGTGTCACCAGATCATTTCAGAGATAAGAAACCAGAGCTTATACATGGAGGCGTAACACAGGTTGACATTGGACAAGTTTAGATGGGGCTGCAGGAGTTCAGAGATGGAGGATTTGTAAAAGGATCCTTTATATTGCCGAAGGAAAAAAATGGAGTCACATTGCAGTATCAAAAGAACCTGACTTGACTGCGGTTGCATCAGGCAGGAAAAAAACAAACTGTATTTTACAAGGGCCAGTGCTGCAGGCATACATGGAAAGTTCTTGGCAGATTTACTCTAGGTGGAGGAATGCTCACTGTCTTCAAAGGTGGAGGAAAATCCATCTGCATTTTATCAAGGATTTAAAAGAAGTCCATGCTCCCTTGGCTGACACTTCATAAGCTCCAGGAATCAATGTACAAGAAGGAGAGATGCCAATTAACAAAGTATCTGTGATTCCACTGCCAACCTGAGCAACAGCTCTGCTTGGAAGAGTAAAAATGTTCAATGTAATGACATAAAGTAACAGCAATTACTTGTCCTGTCTTGTTGTCTGTGTGTGTCAGTTCCACACTTTTAGTCTCTGTTAAGTGCATGCACTTGTAGATTATGGTGATTAAAAAAGCATTTTTCACACACTTTTAAATAACTAACTAATAGTTTATTAGTTAATTAAACGCATATTACTATCCATTGTCCAGCTGCTTGTTCAAAATTTTTATTTTCCAACAAAGCCATTAGATACCTCTCAAATACTTCATTCATCTACAGACAGTTTTGTGTAGATAATGTTGAACATCAGGTCCCCCTAGTGGGATAGCCTAGCACTGTCTCCTGATTCGGTTCTTAACAATTTATTTCTCTTGTTTAGAACATAGTAACTATAGTTTACTTAGTGGTAAATATTTATTTTATAAGATAGGAGAAATTGCATTACTAACATCACCGTCACACGATGTTTGTGTACAGACCAGTAGAGCTACTTATCAAGCTTTTTAGTAACCTTATACGAGCACAGACACTGTATGCAAGGCTTTTCATTGTTCATTTAGAATAACTATTTGAATCCTTTCAATCTAAATATAATCATGTATACTTTGGTTTGGTATGAGCAAGAAAGAGAAAGAGATAAGAGACAATAGATTAGATGGCAAATGTATGCTTAAATTTTTAAAAAATCATGAGGGATGTTTTGCTGGAGGAGTGTTAATAAACTCAGCAGAGTCTGCAGAACTAACAAAGCTTACTAGTCTGCCATTGTTCTTTTTCATGTTCTCCGGACACATTTATGATTATAATCATTTAAGAAATTTTACATAATTATGGTTCAGGTAGTTTTGCTGAAAGACCCTTATGTATTTGCTATATGTGTGAAGTCACCCCCCTATTTTTTCCATTTCTACCTGTAGTTCACAATGAGCATGTTATTGGTTGCAAAGGTTGTAAATTCAAGACTTTGGTGATGCAAAATGAGCATATTATGCCTACTAAGGCATTGGGCTCTGTGAGTAGGAGACATGTGACTTTAAGATTTAGAAGTAATTTTGGTCCAAACTGTTCTGGTAATGGACATGTTTGTATTTCTCATTTGTCTTTCCTTCTCTTTTTTAATCTCCTCTCCATCCTCTTCCTCCTAATCAATATGGCTGATCCCTGATCGCTTCTGTGCAGCAGCTATAACTTCAAATAGCTGCTTCTGCTTGTCATATGACCATAGCAAACACAAAAACATAACTAAAGGAAATATGTCAGGAGTCGAATTCACGGGTATCAGAGTTTCAGTTTGAGTCTAATCTAACAATAATCTAGCAATATTCTAACCACTTCCTCTTCAACCTATTTACCCATATGATGAGGTAGCAACTGGCAGATGAAACATCCTGTAGCATTATTACCTTGTCTTTTGTGCCCTTAGTTGTATTGGAGCAGTATTACCCTTAAACTGCATGCATTTTAAATAAAGACACATTTACATTTAAATTTACATTTACATTAACACTTAAAACAGCTGGTGAGTGGTGGCAGTGTATGAAGTGACCTACTTACATCCAGTGAAGTGACTAATGTGCAATCATACCATCAAAAACAAAATGGCATTTGAATAGCTGTTTACTGTAGCCACCACTTTGCATGAAAGGGTACAAATTGAACAGATTTAAATGCAAATATTGTAAAAATGTTTAAGTTCTGTCTCATACAACTCCTCTTTAACTCTGGATGTTGAACTTTGTCCTACCTAAATCCGTACAGTCTGTTGTTTTACTCCATAAGTTCAGTGATTAAAAACTTATCATGTCCTTTCTGATAAACCTGACAAACTGGAGTAGGTCAGATCCTCCATTTAATCTTTATTGTGCAATATATTACATAATGGCCAGCCTGATAATAGAAATAAACAATTTCTAGTTTGATAGTGTTTATTTTTAAGCTCAAGGATACAGATAGACATACAACATTATAAAAAAGGTTTAAATTAAGTTAATGGGATAACTCACCCAAAATTGAAATTTCACACCATTTCCTACTCACCACCTTAAAAAAGTGTTAATGTCACTGTTTTAGTCAAACTGAACAGTCGATTCTTCCTTTTAATGAAATAAGTAAATGTTAAAACATGAAGAGTTTTCAGTAGTCAACAGGTCACGTTATATGCCAAATTTATTCTGTAGTTCATCTAAAGTCAGAAAAGGAAAAAAAGTATACGAAACCAGAGGCCCTGGCACTCTTAGTTTGACAGATCAAGTGAGTATCATCTCAAGTCTCTTGAAAACAAAATGACATGAAAATTCCCATTTGGTTGACATCACACATGTCTGGCCCTCCCTGGTGGCTGCAGCTGGAACAACAGCCTGTCTCAGGTATTATGTATCATGTATCATGTCCTGAGCATAATTGTTTGTCCTCTGTCTGTCCTTATACATTTTCTTTTTGTCTTTCTATGTCTATATTTGTTGTATCTGTAAAGTCATTACTTTTTTGTTTTGCACCAATAAAAAAAGAAAGATTAAAATACATCAAATGCATAAACTTTTTGCTTTCCATCTGAATTTGGCTCAATCCAAATCTAGCAGTCAATGAAAAAGGCTCCCCATATTCAAGGAGCTCAAGGGGCATTATCCAGCTTAGACATATGATTCAGAATAGTCGGTTCGTATCCTCTCAAATGTATCGCTTTACTTTAAACCAGTTATTGCTACGAGCAGATACAAGTCCAAGTGTACCAAACAGTGATTAAAACAAACACTGCTGTATGTGCCCCTCATTAAAGATTAGCAGCAGATGCCAAGATTGACCCTGAAATCTGGACTTCTTTATACAGTTTGTTTAAACACATTTTAAATGTCACAGCTCAGAATCATCCTTCTCAGCAGTGTTGGTGTGTATTCCATGGTCTCCCCCAGGTTAATTCTTCTTTCAGTGCCCTGGATCATGGCACTGGTGTAGAATATTGCTGCAACAGTAATTATTATTTTTCACAATCTATGGTGTTCTCACAGGTGCCCAGACGGATGCTGTAAGAAATATATTCACTTTTGAAAGATATGGACGTTTTTTTTTATAAACAGCTTTATAAAGAGACGTACAAACAGGTCTTGAAACATGTTGTAGTGGTCATCCAGTGGAAGAGCGGGAAAACATACATGTAATAGGATTATGTCAATGTACCATCGTCGCAGACTGGTGTGTTCAGTGGTGCCTGTCAGTCATCCTGTACTGTTAAGTATGAGAATGGACAGACTGGATCAGGACGTCAATCAGAGACAGATAGTCTGTGGATGGTCGAGAAGGACTAATCACAAAGTCCTTGTCCCACATGTTAGTTTTTCATCATGTCTCTGGTCCGAAAGCACATCAGAGATAAATCACATAATGTTTGTTGAAGTTCAAACATCAGATCCAACCAGACAGCAGAGCTGTGCTGAATGGCAGCTCCTGCGTTGTTACTATTTGGCTCTTTTCACACTCTTTGTTGTTTTCTGCAATATAATAATCAATACTTTCTGTGTCAGTTTTTCTTAATAATTCAAGTCCTCTAAATTAAATTACAAAATATGCAGTTTGCAACTGCCCTTTAGAACAGCACATACAATGAGTGACACAAGTGTTTTCTGATCTGATGCCCCTATCATCAGGACATTGTGTTTGTGCTGCTACAATTGCTGTTGCACATCTACATGATAGTTACAAATGACGTACAATGTCTTCTGATTGAACAAGTCCTAAATGGATAGTTGACTTTTCTCCACAAGTGGAGCATTACTAGTTTTAATCAATCAGAATGAGTTTGGAGTCTGAGGAATAAGTTACTAATGTGAGGTTAAATGATCATGGCTGCCACTTTACTGAGAAATGAACTTTCTGTGTATTAAGTCCAAGCATGCATCTTACATCGTTTGCAAGCTGTAACAGATAGCATTTTGGCCTGTGAGCTGTCGGATGAAGATGTGACTTTTAGTCAAGTTTTCTAAGATAAGCTTTACTTGGCAAGTGAAGCTTCAGCAAATCTGCTTACAGTTATGTCCTCTGATGTTCTCTTGGTGGTGGTATTTAAGTGAATCTCACAATGAAGCAAGTGTACAGTAGATTGTAGAAAGTGTTTGGGTACACAGTACACTGTTAAGATTTCTAGGGATGTAAACACAGATTATTCAGTCTGACCGACAAAGAGTATCATCCTCATATTTTTATTTTATTTTCCAGTTGGTTTTTTAATAGTCTTCATGCCTCCTTTATTGGTTGCAGTCACAACTTCTGCTAGATATCTCTGTAAAATAAAATGCAAATCAAATCATGATGCCCATTCAAGAAAATTTTCATATTCTTATCCGACATCTCTCTTATTCCTTCTGTTTTAGTCTTTCGACTGTTAAAACAGGATGAGTTTTGTGAGACTTGATTTTCTTGGTCGATGTCCCTAATTTGCTGCACAAGCCTGTCTGTTTGAAGGCAAGTTCACAAAATACATTTATGATTTATTTACATATATAATTGCCCTGTGACTGCACAGTTATTTAAATTGCACAGACATTTGTGAAATAGAAAAATAATGACAAAGCCTTTTATTTACTGCAATATAATCATATTTATTGAGCACAGTTGGCAGTACATTAGTGTCTATATGTACTGCACTTGTTTATTTATCTTATGTACACTCACATTTTAGTTAAGTTATTTTATTTGAATTTGCTTAAGTTATTTTAATTCTAATTTGTTTTCCAGTTACCAGAGTGGAGGGTCTGCTGATCATCAGTGCTGCTAGGGAAGCATCTGATCAGACTTAGTGAAGGCTGTAACTGTCGAAACAGAGCCCTTAAATACAGAGAGTGGCCAGTTGGACTGTACAATGTCTCTGCAACATCATGTGGGTATTTATTTACCAATTTTGTATTTTGTTTATTTCTTCAGACTGTGTTAGTTTGTTTGGCCCTTTTGGTTTTTGTTAAGTTGATCAGTTCACACTGAATGTAAAGTATAGTCGTAGTTGAGTTCTGTTTATTTGCCCTTTTTTATGAGCCCACAATTTTGTCTTATCTTTAAGATAAGACAAATAAATAAACTCCTTTTTGAAAAAATTACCTGTGGCTCCTTATGCCTTTTAACAGGGTCCTTCACAAGAAAAATACCTTAATGTAATAAAATCCTCCTCTCCAGTTGTATGGCTGAGCACAAGTGCAGCTCTTGCCTGGGTCACCCCGGTCACAGTCTTCCTCTACAAACAACAGTTTGGTGGTGCATATGAAAGTTTGACTCCTAGGGCTTGTTTTAGGAAGCAGGGTTCAGAAACTTTGAGTTTAAACCTGACCTTTTGGTATACTAACTAGTTTTCTTCTTTTATTTCTTCTTCTTCTTCTTTTAATGGTCATCACTAATGGGTGGAGCATTATTGCCACCAGCTGTTATGTGAGTTCTCCATTGTACTCGTATCCTTGTGATCAGTCCAGTGTTTTTCAAATAGGTGAAGACATGCACTGTTTGCCCTGAACGTTTTGTAAAGATTGTTTTCTGGTCCATGTGTGCAATCCCTTTGCGTTCCAGTTTGTTTCTTAATGTCAATCTTTCATTTCCATATTTGGGGCAGATAAGAATGACATGTTCCACAGTTTCTAATTGGATGCAGGAACTGCATGCTGCACTTGGATGTTCCCAAATGAATTATAAAGTTACATTTATTTAGTATTTAGTATGTACCTGTCTAATCCTAATCTTCCCTCTCTGACTTCCTGCTGGATCTTGCGTAAATTCCTTCCCTTAGTGTCCTTTTCTCATAACTTCTGCCACTGATTTTTGAATCTGCCCCATGTGAGGGATTTGGTCTCTGCCTTGCTTATTGGAATTGTCAGCTCTACCCGATTTGCTTTTAATCTATTTAAGCATCTTGCTTTTAGCAAGATGCTTAAATGAGCTTAAATGAGTCTAACAGCATATCCTGTTTTACTGTCTCTTGCTTTCCTGGTCATCCTCACTTTCAATTCTGGGATGTAAAATGTGCAACTTGTTTTCCCATTATCCCACTGTACTTGGATCCATCTAAAATCTGACTATAGTGCCCATATTTCTCATGTAGAACAGTGTTGCAAATAAGCAGTTTTTTTGCTTGAGTGTACACCAGTATGCAAAAATCTACTGTTGGTTTCAGTAACCATTGTGAAACAGCTGGCATTAAAACTGATTGACTGATGACCCAATTATTGATTCCCAAATCTTCAATTATATTTGAAATTTCGCCACAAAAATTCTCCTTTTAACTTTGCTACTCTCCCAGCATATTTCTACATTTTTTTTTTTGTTGGGTGTAGTTCCTTGTGCCACCACAGATTTGGCCAATAGTTGGCCATTAACTCTTTTTTTTCTAAATTTAAGTTACATTGTCCCTTCTTCTACCTTAAGAGCTGACAGAAGTGTAAATTGAACTGCCCCAAAACACAACTACACTGCTTAAGCCTGTATTCTCCCTAATTTTTTAGCCATATATAAGAAGCTGGTCCAAACACAACACATCTATGATCCAAACCTAGTCTCATCAATGTGATATACATGCTCTTTAAAGCATGTCTGTCAGCTCCCCAAACAGTAACTGCTGAACATCTCATAATACTCAAACCTTCTTGCATTTGTCCTCTACCAAAATTATTTGTTCAAACTAAGTTTTTAGGTTTCAGAACAGGTGATAACAATTGGTTTAATGAAACATGAGCAGAGTTGGAGCATGAGGAGATAAAAAGTACTCATTAGTGGAACACACACAACAGGATTCCTCATGTTGACTGATGGGAAAATGACCCGAGCCTCCTACTTCTTGCCAGTGGAGTAAAAGTACATGTTCAGATTTTGAGTACTTTCTAAATAAAAAATCGATTACTGCTTGCAGCAGCAGCAAAAACACATGAGCAGGCTTAATTAATTAATTTAAAAAAGTTTTACTCTGAGTGTTCCATTTATTCAACATTTACAGTATGTATTTTATAAATATATGTTTGTGTGTGTGTGTGTGTGTGGGTGCACTTAATTTTACACAGGTGCAACCCAACAGGCACAGGACACACTGGCAGCAAGTAAAGATGGAGTATAAAAATATAGTCCAAACAGTTGAGGTTAAATTTTGGCAGGCTGCTAATCACCTGTGGAAATTCTTAAACATATCACAGTAACTGATACGTGCTTCAAGTTCTAAAGCTTTATATTCAAAGAAATAATCACTAGACTGATATCTGCAATCCCCAAAGTGCTACAAAGAATTTGTTCAGAACTAAGACCATGTCACCAATGTGTTGTATGAGAGATATGAAGGCTGAAAATATTGTGTGGTTAAATTAAAGACTGTAAAGTGAAAAGGTAATGCTCCAAAAGAAAATCTCCAGGGAAAAACAGAACACCCAAGCAGGGCCTGATCACATTCTCAACGTAGATTCCTGTGGATTATTTAAGCCTCAGTGTCAACCAGCCCTTTAAGAAAAGGACAAACCATATCTGACACTTCTGATCAGCCTGGTGGCTTCGGCTGAAGAGGAAGAGAAACTCTGGTTTACTGGAAGAAAACCTGCCAGCCAGAACGTTAACTTAACAAGAATGTTGCCACAGTAACTGACTCAGAGTTTAACAGAACAGGCCCTCGGAAACCAAAAACCCAGAGTTTCCTTTTAACCGTGAGTTAACTAACTCTGAGTTTTCACTAAATCTGTTTTCTAAAACAGGCCCCCAGTCTCTATCTGTGAAGGTCCTCATCACTGTTCCTCTCCCATCAGCCTTGAAATGCTTGACACTGATAGCTTCAATAAAAGCAATTGTGTAACACAGCATTCTCCTCTGCTTTTAACTTCAACATACTAGTTGTCAAAGATGGTCAAAGATGGTTTGTCTTAGAACAACTAAAACAATAAGGCCTGTCTTTCGGGCATGAGGGTGAATTTCGTGCCTCTCACCGGCCTTTTCAAACAAGCCACTGGAGGCTCTATTCAAATGCTTTCTCTTGTGTCACTGAGCACTGAAGTGCTATAAGATATTATTATCACTGTCTAAACACTATGCAGTTATGGCAGAAATTCCACAAACGGTTCTTTCTTGATATCAAAAATCTGTCCTTTTTGGGTTCTGCTTGCCACCGTGTCTTGTTTCTCGCCGTCATTGTGAAAAAGGGTCTGTAGGAAGCTCAGGGAAGAGTGAGAGCGATGGTGCCCTGTTCAATAGAGCTGAACTTCTGCTGCTCTGGAACAATGTTAGCTTTGCCTAAATCCCTTGAACAGTAACGCTCCCTGAGCCGGTGAACACTGTCCGTACACAGTGTGTGTCTGTCAGCCTGCACTGAAGGTCCAACGCAGACCGAGAGACACACACTGGCCTGTGTTTACACTGGTGTGACTTTAATGAGAGGGCTACAAAGCTGAACAGGTGGTTGGTGGTTGAAGGCCAGGTTTTTCCCACCGGCTAAATCAAACATTAAAACTGTGGAATAAGTCCAACACAACAGACTTGACTAAGCCATTGAGTACAATGTAGTCTCATGTCAGGAACAAAATGTGAATTGAGATCAGACTGTTTAACTGTTATCACTGTGCAGCAATGTCACACACTGAATCAGGAAATGTGATGAGGGAGTTACATGAAACAGATTTACTTGAGAAAATGTAATTCAATAAATCTAAGGTTAAGACAAAACAAAGAATAGGGTGGGTGGATCAGCAATGAGAGCAGCATGTGTTTGCAGCAGGGGTGCTGAAGTAAACAAAACAAAAAGGTGCAAGGTAGATCACAATATGTTGCTGATGTTGTTCTTTTATTAAAGATAGTATCTGATAAGAAACATGATTCAATTTTTCCATATTTGACTGTTTAGTTGATAAAGGCATAGTTAACTCTATGAGTATCATTTTAATTTAGTTCAGTGTACTGTTGTATTTTAGTGTCATACTGGGTCACAGGTTTTTACTGCAGAACTTGATAATATAATACACTCTTGTTTTGTGCATCTGGTAGGTGCATTTTAGTGTCTGGGTTTCCTATAATTGCACTGTACAGTAGATTCCCTGGTAGCTCTATTACAAAGAGAATAATAAGGTTAAAAAAAGAAATGTTTTATGAATATTAGAAATGCACCTGTGATGACCCTGACACACCAAGCCAACATCAAAGATCTAACAGTGACAAAGCCAGCTGTTGCTTCACCTCGTGTTGCCTGTGTTTTGGTCAAAAAATGCACTTGAACACACCACAGACTAAAGCTAACTGCCAACTAACATGTTTATCTGTGTATGAGATAACTCAAGACTCAAGACCACCAGGTGTAGTCTGCATTCATTGTTAAAAAAAGGAAAGGTAAAATTAAAAATACATATATACAAAGAGCTGTTATGTAACATTAAAATCACATCTGTAAACCCTTTACACTACATGATCATTCGCCAGATAATCTGTTTCTGACGGGATCAGACAGGATTCAGCCTCGAATCCTGTCATTGTTGAGAATGGGAATCCTCTGCCCAATTATCCTCAAGTGCGGGGCCAGTGTTATTAGGGCAGCATTCCCTAACCACATCCCATCACTGTCATATTTGCATTAGATGGGGTAATTATAAAATGCGAACTGTTTCTGTTTAAAAATATGTCACCAAATTATGTAAATAAATTGCAAATGACACTGGTGTTGTCAGCCTTTGGCCTTCTGGTTTTGGCGGGAGGAGGAGGCAGAGAAGAAAAATAGGGAATAATTTGTTTGGTAAAATCATAAATAAAAAAGCTAGAAAGAAAATAGCTCACATGCAGTCCAATTAGTTTATCTTAGACAGTTCCTGTCCAAGATAAACTAATTGCATTGTATTTATGTAGGGGAAACAACCAATCAGAGTGTTTTCTCTCTCAGAGCCCCAACTCACTAACACTTATTGATATTCTTAGGAAAACCACGAATGAGCTCTGGATATGTACACAACAGCCTGAAAAGCAGTTAGACTGCTGTTTAGAGAGTTATTGCTATGGAAACAATATTGGAAAACATATTGTCTTAATGAGATGGCGTAAACTGGCAGGTTTTCAGAACTTTGCAAAACAATACATTGCAAGGAGCTGCAAGTTTCAATTGGTATAATTGTGAATGTTTGGCCTGAACTGGGCTTTGAGAGCTTAATTATTAAAACAAAACAAAACAAAAAACGACAATAAACATATCGCTTAAAATGGTTAGAAAAAAAAGGGCAAGCATATAGCAAAAAATTTGCTATCCAGTAAAAAGTGTTCAGCTTTTCTTGCAAGTTGAAGAGATTTACTCTCAAGCATGGAGTCCACAAATATAAATCTAAACTTTTTAAACTGCATAGAACTTCATGACTGTGGCTGGCCAGTTAGAAATTGTGTTTGCAGCTGCTCTGCCGCAGGGAAAAGCCTCCTGATATGGCAGCAAGGAAAAGACGTCCTTCAGCATCCTTGAAAGGGAGAAAGAGCACAACAACAGCATACTAATGTAGGTAGAGGCAAATTGATGATCTAGTAAAAATACCAGGCTTTGTACAAACAAAAGCAGGTTGGCTTTTTGAGGTTTTGCATTTCTGTGAGAATGTCAAATCAATAGCATGACAGTAATTCCAAAGGTTTACAGTATTGTAACCAATTTTTCTGTCAAGTGCTGCATTTTGTATTTTGGGGCCCAGATTCTACCCCACCTTACCACTCCTTTTATTGTACACAGTACACTGTCAAGTTTAAGTTTGTAGGAATGCAGAAATACTCGCAAAATGTGAGTAGGGTCACTTTTCAAAAAAAAGGTATAGTGACTACATTATAATAAACTTGCATATTATGTGCTTATTCAAATTATGCAGCGACATGAGTGAATACAACTGTATTTTAATCATTAAATCACATCAAAATTTGACCTTAAACTCTGTACTAAAGATATTTTAGAGAATTTTTATAAGACCTTTGCTGGAAACAGTTGGCATGGAAAAACAAACAGAGTGAGTTGCACTGATGGCAAAAGATAGAAAGATTGCTGCAGTCACTGTAAATCAACTGTTTTTGACTGATGATGCTAAAGAAGAACGTTACAGTATTCTTTCATCACAGATTTGTTGTGCTTATCAAAAATAACTGTGCAAAATGTTTCCAGTCTGACCTTCACCATGCGGACCAACAACAGCAGCGTAGTCATGGCCATGAGAATCAAACGTGAGTAGCTCTGTATGGGAAGAGATGGGAGTGTTAAACACTATCTAACAGTGACGCAAGCAGCCACAATGAGAAAGCTCTCCCTTCTTGCCTTATCAAGCCGACTCTGAACAGCTGTTACTATGTTGTGGAGTCAAAAGGCCAGGAAAAGCCTTCCTCTCTGTAAAAAAGACTATTTAAGAACTTGTCAAGTTTAAAGTAGATTATACCCACATATTATATTTATTAGAAGGTGAAAGTGAAGTGTGAGTTTGACTTGCAGATAGGAAAATCCTGAAATTCTATATTTTGTAGCAATTCATTATAATGTAGGTCATCTTGAGTTACTTAGACATCCTGGAATCACTCAATGCACTTTCTCCACTGAACATTGAAGTTCAGTTCTGTAATTGGTGCTGGAAAGCAATGTATTACCAAGTAACACTTTTTTCAGGCGGATAACATTGAAGGATAACAATTTGAAATTCAGCAGGAATATTACAGTAACCAACCCCAGTACTTTGACAATTAGAGTTGGCTTTGTTATGTCATATTGAGAGTTAGGTGGGAAGATAATGTAAGGGCTGGCCACCCACCCCGTTCAGTGGTTGGGGATGCACAGAGGCTGGAGGTGAGAGCAGCAGGTAGTTAGTCTCTACCAAAGACTACAACCTTTCATTTCGTAGTGCTACCCTGTGTTTTACAAGAATTAACAAATTGTAAAAGGATAAATAAAAGAATTTCAAATAATTGTCCTTGTACCTTGTCACCTGGTCATTGCAGAAATAGGTGTGCACGCTGTGCACTGCACCACTGTTTTGCTGCTGAGCATGGATGAACAGATTTGGCATCTCCAATTGTTTGTAGATCCTCACCTGAAGCAATTTTGCTTCCAAAAAAAACAAAAATTTGAGTATCTGTTCACCATAGAAATTGTAAAGCAACATTATGTTGAAACTGGTGTTTTGCACTACCCAACAGTTTTTGACTGCAATACCTGTGTTGTAATACAAATCCCAGATTTCTGTAGCAGTACTGTCAGTTGTAACCTACGTGCTCGAACAAAACTCGAAAGTGTCATAAAAATGTTATGTCCTCAAACTTTTGGCTAATAAAACCTGAATCAGACATGTCGCTGATATCTGGTTGTTTTTTTCACCAGCTAAAACTTTAACAAAATGGGCTGACTTGGTTATAATCAAAAACAAGTGAATCAAAAACTTAATTAACACAGTCAAAAATCAAGCAAGTGCAACAAGAGGTGCAACTAAGCAAATCAGCTAATATTACTTACTCGTCCATCAAGAAGTCCATCTCAGTGTCTGTTTTGCAGCCTTTCATTGTGCAAAGCTCTTGCTCACTCTCTTTTCCTCTTTTTAAATGTCCTCTTTTGTGTCTTCAGCTCTGTCATGATGTCTATTAACGCTGCTGAGTCCATTTGAGTTGTGGGTTTGGTGGCTTTAGTTTTGTTGCCCATTCCGACCAACTTCCTGACCACATTACAAATCTCCTCTCATGGTGGTCCAAAGCTTCTGTGATCTGGTGAAGAAACAAACATTCCCCACTGCCTGAAGCAGTTACAGGTAACTTCAGACAACTCTGTAAGTCACAGAGAGTTAAGGCAAAGCAGCTAACTAACATTAGAGACAAAAGTAGGATTCATTTTATCTTAAAAATATGATACAGTTTAACAAACATCAGTGACGGTTGTTTGTGCATGAAACCAAGTGCCATAGAGCATTACACGTTTTCCTGGCTACTCACCCAAGTGATGAAGTGACTGGGAATCGGGATGCGCAGTGACTAGCATAGCATAACGTCAAAATGATTTTTAAGCTGTTAATATGAGGTAAAACTGCTACATAGTGTTGCCTTGACACTGAGATATGAGGTTGATATCTATCGAAGCATCATATCCTTAGAAAGACCATACTTTCCAAAATATTAGACCTTTCTTTTAAGGCAGCCTTAGAAGCCTCAGGCAGACAGTTATTTGGAGATGGTCTTTTATGGTGCAGCTTGAAGAATCAGCTGTGACACCACTACCCTGAAGTTAAAGCCATGTCTCCTAAAATCCAATCAATATCCTGTTCTAAATCTGTTTTGCACCTGCAACAGAGCTTTGGGCAAGCTATAGCCAGCTGCTTGGCAGTGCCATTACATTCCAGGAGCAGGGAATATGAGTTAAGTGCTTACAACAGACAACAACATAGAGTACTCCTGAACTCAGGTACCCTCACAAAAAAATCAATATCAGTTTCTACCCAGAAAGAAGTTTCAAAATAAGTATTGATACAGCATCTCTTTTCTATCCAGTGAAGTCAGACGTTTTGATGCAGTACAACAAGATTATCTGCTTGGAGTCTTTTAAGATGCAGCAGTGGATTGTTCTTTACGTTTGCATGTTCTTATATAATGTCAGGGCTGTCTTGTGTAAATGAAATGATGCAAGTGCTTCAATAATTTATAAATCTCTCTCTATTAGACTGCTTATGGAGAGCTAATATGCTTTTATTTGAACATTTATTAACAAGTACAGAAAGTTCAAGACCTCTTAAGATGATTCTAAAGGCAGAAAAAGAAAATACAAAAAACTTCCTTTTATAATTTGACCAAAGTTCCACACTTGGGTCATGTAGTGACAACTGAATAGACTAGGCAGTACAAATTGATGTCAGCACACCAGATGATTTATGTGCCGTGTTGTCAAGTACTAATACTGCATTGGCAAAGACAGTTCACCTGACCACTCCTACAGTGTAAAATGTAAGAAATTTGACATGAAGATTTGGTTTTTATAGCGTGCAAATGAATTTTTGCATGAATGATAGAGTTATTCAGTTTCGAGTTGAAATAATTATGACCAAGACTTTGGGAAAAAAATTACAACACATTACATTACATAATACATTTGTCTCTGACCTCTACAATCTGGACATGAAAATGCTGTGTGGAGTACCTGGCTACACTCAGAAATTAAGGCCATCATATATTAATAATCAAACTCCACGATTTCTTGGAAAAAAATGGTGAAGGAAAGGAAAATTTATTAACGGAGCAGAGGAATTTGGCTTTGACAGCTGTTTTTCCCCCGAGTGTCATTTTGTTGTTGGAACAGCTGATAATAACACAAAACAGAAAAGTACCCGCCCAGCTGTCTCAAATTTGGTGCACTTTCATTAGTAGTTTTGTGTATTATATCCTTTTTTGATGGCTTTTGTTAAGTGCATTATCAGTGAAATTTTACAGAATTCACTGCACAGATTTCACTTTTTGAACACAAAAGTTCCTCAGTGACATGTTCTGTCTTTTTCTGTTGAAATGTTTATATCTTACTTGTAACTTTGCTCTCTCAACACTAATATGGGATTGAAGTAAATAGTGAAGTGAATATACGTGCAAACATTTAGTGAAGAGAATATTGTAATCTGATCTCTGTAGCTTGAATTAGGATACATAGATTTTGCAGGGATGCTTTCACCAAAATGTATTGGTAGAAATTAATGTGTGTGGTCACAAATATTAGCCATCACTTCCTCAAGGGCACAGTACTCTTTTTCCCACAACAAAGGTAATGCTTGTTAAGCATAGAAGAGTCACTTGTTTTATCAAACAGGTCTACACTGAGCTAAGATGGCCTTCAGAACTCTTGGAAAGGTCTGAGAAAGAGATAACTTTAGTCATGTCATATCAGAGTAAAATAAGTCAAAGAAGTTGAATGTCAAAATAAAAGGCTGGATTGTGCTACGTTGTTTTAAAAATGTTCAATTCAAAACAATCCTGAGCAAGTGAAAATCAACAGGAGAACAATTGCATGCTCAAACCTCAAATAACTTTCCCTTTTCTTTTTACTGTAGTACATTTAAATCAACTCACAATGGTATGAACATCACAAAGAGTTATTAGGTTTTAACATTTATTATAGTAATATGTCATTGTGAAATGCATGGATGCTTTAAAAGTACTTTACATAAAAAAACATGGCAAACAAAATTTAAAACAACAACTTTGTCAGGTAGAAATCAAAATCAGAAGGTCTATAGCTGACATAGATAGAACTTGTTGTTACATGGAAGAACTGAGATATGTTTAATACTTTCTCCCTTTCTAATGTCTGGACCCAACACACACAGTAAAGCTACATAATATAATACAGTCAAAAGTGCTATATAAAGTCAAAATGCACATTAACAGATGCAGTGTACATTATTTCACACATATTTAATCATAATCATAATCATATGACAGGTTTAGCGTGAAATTATTAGCTACAGTCACTAAGATGACAATTTGTCAGTGACCTCATGATTCGTCTCTGTCAAAACTTGCAAAAAAAGAGAAGCATGTTTAAATGTGTGTTTAGACATGAAACTGATGCCAGGATGAAAAATCGCATGGGTTTTGGACTGTAGGAGACAAAAAACATTTGCATTTGTAGAGAGGAAGTAAATATTAGAGCAATGGTTTTCACGGACACTGACATCACCCCAATTAATGATAATGATGCTGCATAGCTGATAAATAGAACACAGAAATAAATAAATAAATAGCATAGCTTTAAATACAATGAAAATACAAGGAAGATCCTAATACCAAAACCTCACTTGGATCTTGAAGGATCAGAGTATCAAGAGCTTTAAGTGGACAAGGTGCTGCAGCATGACAGGCAAATAGAGAGCTAAAGGGGAACTGGGATCAGGTTCATTTCCATTTTGAAAACCACATACATAAAAAAAAACAAACAAAACCATATGTCATGTGTTACACTTCGTTTGTCCTGACAGGAATGGTAAACAATATAATGCTGTGTCTTGTTTAACATTTAGCAACCTTTAACAAACACCCGTTCCCACAAACCTGCAATCATCATGGTTTTATTTAGCTTTCAGAATGGATTTGTCAGTGTTTCTAGTCCAGACATGGCTATATTGAGAAGTACACGCAACTTAAAATAACTTGACAGACAGTATTCGAAAAAATAAAGGGGGACAAATACAGCTATGTTTGATACACACAATGACATTTTCTTCCAGAGAGAAAGAGGGAAGTTAAAGATTCCACTGAGTAACAAAGACTGGTGTTAAGCCCAGGGACCAAAACTTTGTGATGTGACAAAACTCTCTCAGAACGTTGCATGACAAGTGGCGTGAACTACCCCACCTGAGTCCACTCTAGTAAGCAGACCCCTAGAGGTGGGGACAAAACGCCTCTTTCTCCTGGAGCTGAGAAACTCCAGTTTTGCTGCCAGTGGGTGTGTATGTCACATTTTTCAACCAATGTGATCCCTACTGAGCAGAGAATATCCTTTAGTTCATGTCAGCATCAGATTTGCTGGGTTCAGTCCAGTAGCAATAAATATCCAGCTTTTCACAAGGTCAAAGGTCATGATTCCAATCTTATCATTTTCTGGAGGGGACTCCTAGAAGCTGATGGAGGCCTTCTTGTTGTGTTCTGCATGTTTATCCTCCTGCGTGATGATGAAAACTTGCTCTTTCGTCGAGGTGAAGGCTGTGATTTCCTTCTATAAGCTTCCCTCTTTGGACTATTGGGAGCCCCCAGCTGTTCCAAAAGTCTTTTCTGAAATACTGCTTGGAACTGCTGTGCCTGCAAGACAAAGAGAAAAATAAGGAGTTGATTCAAGGACATGTAGCTTGGCTGAAGCAGAGAACCTTGGCCCTGTGTAGGGGCTGCACTGATCAGCTAGGATTTATCACAGATATCAACTTTATTATGATGCACTTTTTGGTTTTGCTTTGGGTATTAAAGTCACTATTATCACATTTTTTTGTTATTAGTCCCACATCATAATTATCTGTCATATTGTGGGAGCATGAATTTAAATTTTGCATCACACTTTCATGATACTTTATTTTATACATAGCATTTATTTTGGTGAAATATATTAACAACAATGTAGTGCTTAGTCAAACTATAAGAGATTTATTGTTTTTTATTATGGCTGTCACCTTCTACTACCTGGAGGACAAAGTAAGGTCTGCATTGTATTTTTATAGATTAAAGTAGTAGAGCTTAACAAAATATCATTAACACAATGATTTGCTTTAGTTGTCATGAGCTGTGGTCATGGGGACAAACACATGGGGTGGCTATAATTCAGCGACGATTTAAACTCTGTACTTGGATCAAGAACTGTCTAACAACTCTCCTCGTAAAAGCTGCATGGGTCCTAGTGACCGGGACATAACTCTGAAATCCAAGTTGGGTAAATTACACTCATGTTGGGTGGGGTCCCATCCTTACATGCTTTGAGCCCCTTTTAGATTTGACCGCCCTGACCCATATACAGCCACCTGCATTTATCTGACCAAAGCTCTATAACTTTGTATAAGTGATGACAACTGATCCAAATCTAGTCACTGGACCATAAGATGCATTTAACAGCCATGAAAAAACATGGTAGTAGAGAACATACTGAGTCTAGTTGTGTCATGGTATGAGACCCGGTGGTTGTGAGCGGGTAAGCTGTGGTATGCTGCTGGCTCTTTGGCTTAGCACAGTACATCTCCAGATGCTGAAGTTCACAGCCAGCAGGTCGGCAGCATTGGTCCACTATCCCCTTCCCTCTGGGCCGAGCACCATAACCAGACCACGTCCCTTTACCTGCAGAGAGATTAATGTCCAACATAAGAGTCTTGTCTGTTTTTCCTTACTAAAAACAAGACTTGGTCAAATCAAAGTATCGGGCTGGATGGTACATATGAGAAAATATGGCAAGTTTGATGGAGGAGTAGTGAGTTGTCTCTTTAATGTGGCTTGATGAGACCACTCACTGGATTGGATATTAACATTCTCATTTGCTGTATTTCTACAGTGGTTCCAGTTTTCTGAAGTGTACTTAAGTAACAGATCAAATGTCATATTTTATGAGTGAAATGCAGTTGCAGTTTGGAGAATTTATTTTAATTGCATGTATACCTACTATAAATGTCTGTCATTTCCCACTCTTTCATCTGTTCCTATCTATGAATGTCTCCATTCATTCTAAAAGTCACTAAGTATTGAGTGCTTAGTCACACTGATTGTTATTTGGGGAACTTTAACACTCAGACCTCTGTTATCTCCTCAGCACATGGAAAGTTATTTCTCTCAAACTCCTCTCAAAGCTGCACTGAAAAAACAAAGAGACTGATAAAGAGTAAGACATGGAGCTCCTGCTGTGTTTAAGCAGTCTCAAAACCCACAGACGTGAAAACCAGCATGGGAACACTTTTGCCCCACCTGCACACAAACGTGATTCTGTGAGCTCAAGTAAGGAGCAAGTTCAACACTCTACACTAACAACTGTTTAACAAGTTGACTATTAAGACTTCGGAGTTGGGAAAACTGGTTGCCTGCTGTTCTTATCTCTTATTGATGTTTAGAATGTTGCTTGCCAGGGAACTTACAAATGTTAACATTGAGTTAAAAGCAATACCTGGCATATATTAAACATTTAAGTATAAAGTTGTTATGAATGGGTCAGAATCATGCAAAGCAACATCATATGCACATGAATACATGAATGGTCTACTTCATGTATGCTGAATGATTTCTGTTTGAGAGCCTTTCTTCTGTTTCTCCCTTTCTGCATCTTTCTTTTTGAGTGGGAAAGCTGTGCTGGTCTCAGATAAAAAGTGTTTTAACAATAAAGCTATCCCACACTGAGGCACAGCGTCCTGGTAAGTAGGCTGCCATTTTGTTGGATCGCGAGCACTCTGATAGCAGATGGAGAAGGTGGCCTTGATCACCAGGACAAAGGTAATCAAGTGAAATCAGCCTGTGGGTATTTTTTTCTCTCTGTGTGCACTGGGAGAGATTATATTTTCATAATAATAAACTTTTCAAATTGAAAGCTGCACAGTGCCTTACATTATAAGGTCTACATACTGATGTAGTTTTCTTTCTCAACCATTTTGTTTAAAACACATTATAATTTGCCTTTTGAGATCACTCATAGGATAATCAAGCACATTTTAAGTTGTGGTCTACATCCCATTGAGACCTTAGGTGCAAGAGACAACTGTTGTGGCTAGTTTTCATGTCAATAAATGAAAAGGTCATGTTTTTTTGTTATGGCGCTGATAACATGCTTTGAGTTACTGCAGTGTTTTCATGTCCACATGATGACCGTGACCATATCTATGTTGTGCACCTCTGCCGTTGCATATATTAACACACAGAGTTGAATAACCTTGATAGCACTTTGTCCTATCAGCTTTTTGTATGTAATAAAATTGGCACGAAAAAATACAATCAGTCTGCTTTTCTGTCACGATATGATCCTCTCCATCCATGAATCAGGGTCGATCCCAGGCTGACACATGCAAATGAACAACCATTCATGCTCACATCTACATCTGCATGAAACTTATTTTATCAGAAAACCAAACATGCAAGAGCAGTCAGAGAAAAAGGTGGGAAAAACATTCATTTTTTCTCCACTGTTATTATATGCTCACACAGTAGTCTTTGACACACACACACACACACACACACACAAAGAGAGGACCTATAAGCACAAAGTTGTATTGTAGAGGTGTTGGGTGCTTCGCTCAAAGGTGCCTCTGCAGTGTCCTGGAGTTAAAGTGGCACCTCTCTAGCTATAGTTCACACTTTGCACTGGTTCATGCTGGACTTCAAACAGCCATCCTTCAGGTGCACAGACAAGTCCTTGTGGATAAAGCTACTCTTCCTGTGCATAATTTCTGTATAGTCTGCATACTGAGGAGGGAACATTGATCTTTCTAACTCAGCTTTGCACTTCAAAGTCTATGACATGGCCACACACCTTACATACAGCAACATTTTGCATGAGGTCACCTGGAACACCCAAACTGCAGGTAAGTTAAGTTCATTTCTCTCTGATGTCCCCTCTTACAAGAAACAGATCCAGGATGAGTGAAGTGAGTTAAAAAAATATTTCTGAAAGACTATCATTCTCTCCTTAGAATGCAGATTATAGGGAAACTGGTATTCCTTGCCTGTCCCTTCAGACCCCTCCTCTCCAGCCAAAACATGATGCCATTTTCATTTGACAGAGATTTATTGTGGGTGAAGTTTTTTTTGTTGTTGTTGTAGAACAAAGAGGGTGAATGAAAAAATATTAAAATAAATGAAAGGATTTTTAAAGCTGTGTTTTTCAACACCTACATTTTTTAAATTTTAATGCCTGTCTCTGTCAATAGAATGTTTATTTGCCCAGTAAAATTGTCTCAGTTTTAATGTTACCTCTGCTCAGCTTTTGCTTTAAATATCAGATTTTATTTTGATGCCAAAATAAAAGGCACCGTCACAGCTCCATGTGTTCAGAGCCCATTATTTGTTTGTATCTAAAGAATGTTTTTGTATTCCCTTGATTCCCATTTTCCAGAGGATGAATCCCAGTGATGTTGCGGATTCCTTTACTTTTGCCACAGTTTCCACTTGTATACAAAAAAGTTCTTTTTCTCTTAGGCAGCTTCTTAGGTGACATAAGATGGCATGAAAGTTTACCTACCTAAATAAATACCACGATCTCCACACACAAATATGAGGTCACTGAGGAGATCAGAGCCACAGCGAAGTCTTGCAGCCTCTGAAGAGAGCGGCCAGCCTGCCAGACACATAGTGCAGTAGAACATACACATCCGAACACACAACACCTAAAGAAGAGGTGAGAGACACAACTTTAGAACAAAAGCTATTACATATAAAAGCATTAATGGCTTATCTGTGTGATCAAAACCTGATGATATTCATGTACTCAATGCTCTTGTGGCCTTCTGGTTTTAAGATGCCAGCCATCAATTTGGTTTGATTTCGCCTAACATGCTGAGAGGCCTCTTGGCACACACTGCCCCCAACCTCTCTCTCTCTTCCTTCATTTCCTGTCATCTCTTTATTGGCAACTGTAGGCAATATACTGTATCTAAAAATATACATATTCTTTACAATTAAAATAATGATCAATGAAAGTATTTTTTAATTTTGTTTCAGTAAGACTGCCATCACATAACAAATTATAAGATGAATAATTCATATACTGTTGTATTTTAAGAACAGGGAACAAGGAAAGGACAGTGACTCGTGGATGGAAATAAAACATAACCTTGAAAGTGGTATTAAAAAAATATACAAAATAAAAATCAACATTTAAATTTGAAACTAGATGCCCTAATTAATTTTTATCACAAAAATATCAATTAAAAGTACAAGATTTACAATCCCCTAGTCTCCACACCCACCCTGAGCATATCGAGTGACCTCAGGTGGGTCTGTTTCTGGTTCAAATGTGAATTCATTTGATTATAAGCTATCAAAAATAGTCCGTCAACATTTCCAGACGTTAAAATTATGGCAGTTAAAATCCAAATTGTACACTTTACAAGCAAAAAATGCATTCAATCTTCTTTTTTAAAAAAAATTTAGTCTCCAATTATGTTAGATTGTTTTTTTTCTGTGGAATTTTTCAAAATTTTGCATGTTCTTAACCTGTCTTATGATTATTACAAGAATACCAATTCAAAGTTTTCTCTATATCACTAATTATCAAAAGCAAAATGACACCCAAAAACCTTCCTTTGAATTTACTTAGATATCTGCTCTTTTCAATGATTCTTAGGATTTATAGCTATCGAGCCTGTAAAACTCAGAGTTACTTGAGAAGATACATGAGTTTTAACTCTTTAGCAGAAATCAATTGCTTTAATTACAATCACAAATCAATTTTATCTCTACAATAAAAAGCAGTTGCCTGCACCACTAGGCAGCTTGTTGTCAGTCAGAGTTAAAAAAAATGAATGGGGGGAATCAAGTCTTACCTTAAGTGTGTGCGCTCTGGCAGGAGAACAGCATGAGGAGTGCATCCTGTCTGTGCAGACCGACTTCAGTAGAACTGCTGTCTTATAGTCAGGCAGCAAGAGGGGAGGACCGAAGCACTGAGGTTTCCTCCCTCCACTCCTCACACTGTTTCAGTCAAATCTCATTTGGAATTTATATCAAATGATTTCACTCACTGTCACTGGGCTTGGATGTGTTCTGCTATGTTCCTACCATATTTGGAAAAGGCAATTTTATTGTTGTCCCAAGCATGATATAGATTTTTGGTGTGGGACCACCTGTTAACAACTGTATCCTTTCAAAAGGTCCGCTGAAACCTAATACAACAGTCCCCCTCTGAATCTTCCTTTCATGAGAGTAATGATGTTCCTTTTGTCTCAGAGAGGTGTGAATTTGACAGAAGGATCATTTTGGAGGATGTGGATTTTGGTGCGGCTGCACTATGATGACTTACAATGAGAGAGATATCTACTCTACTTTGAATGAAAGAAATGGCATGGACAAAATAATAGAAACATCTCTAACAGTAAATATGGTCCAGTTCATTATTTCTGAAAACAAGCAAACAAGCAAAACTTGCTGACTTTATTATATATTTTATTATTTATTTATTTATATTTATTATATACAGTATCTCACAAAAGTGAGTACACCCCTTGCATTTCTCCAAATATTTAATGATATCTATTCAT
>JAPZDY010000002.1:3566682-3583277 GCA_029783645.1 Ctenochaetus hawaiiensis
TTTTGATGGGAAGATAAAATGTACACTGTTATCCAAGCTGTACGGTGACTACTTTACATTGTATGAAAGTTTCATTTTGTCAGTGTTGTCCCATGAATATATATCATTAAATATTTGGAGAAACGCAAGGGGTGTACTCACTTTTGTGAGATACTGTATATTTGCAACATGTGCAGTCATATTGATTTTGTATGTCTTAGTTTTCTTAGTCTGAATCTAAAAGCTCTGAAATGATCCTTTAAAAACTCACAAAACACAACAGAGTGCTTAAGGGTGTTTTTTTTCTTTAGTCTTATTCTTTATAAGCTGTGAATGAAAATGCGAGATGATGATTATTGTTCTCCTTAAGATACCGTGTTCCAAGATAATAGATACAAATGATAAAAAAGTGAAGAGCTCCTCTGTGAAATGTCCCAGTTTTTGTTGACTGCCTTTTTACAGGATGTTTGTTATTGAGCAAGCTACTCACTATCTTGTTAGCATCTCTAAATGCAAGGGGATACCTTGGACAGAAACTTGTGCAATGACACATCAGCAGGAGTTGGAAACATTTTACATTTGTTGGGCTCTTTAATTAGCAACTGTTAATTTTGTTTATACTATATTTTTTTCATTCTAAAATATCCTGACCTCTTATTCTTTCTATGGTGGACACACTCCTCTGAAAGAAGGAAAGAAATGAACTAGTGTGGATTTTCCAGACAAATTTACAATTAACTAATAAACCAAAAGACAAGAGGATACAGGTTGGCTAGTTGGTAATGCACCTAGCTTTAATGTCTTTCAAAAAGTGGTGATACTGAGGATTCCTTTCTGTAAAATAGATTTTAAACTCTGTATCACTGAGCAATGGAATGAGAAAAGCTGAATAAGTTTTTTTTTTTTATTGCAAACAGACAACTAAGGTTACAAAAATGTATCCTTTGATTGACTTGTGTATGCATATATTTGTTTATTTAGGGAGCAAAAGCACATAAGAAAACTTGGCATGAAATAATTCATCAACTGAAACAAACAGGTTGGATAAAAGGGATAAAGGGAGCAGCTCCATCAGGCATCTAGGCTTCTAGATATTCCAGTCATTCCTTTTAACAAGTCAGAGGAGCTTTGGATGGACTTAAAAAAGTCTCCATAATGAGTCACCAGTCACCAAGTCACCAACATAACAGATTAGCATTTTGTTATATTTGCCAGCATTTGATAAAAATCTAGGGTGCAACACAAGATTATTAAAACATGGAGAGAGAAATCAACAGAGGAAGGATCAAACTGGCTTGACAGAGAGAGGTGACCTGAGACAAAAAAAGTGTAAAACTTTTACATTAATCTACATTAATAATGCCAAAATGATAACCATTTCTGAGAACCCAACTTTAAAAGCTTCCTGACAAACTTAATGAGAGTTTTGGCACAGAGAACAACATCATTACTGCTGTTCTTTGTGACTAAGCTGTCATTATGAGGACTGCAGGTTGTTGAAAGCTGCTTCCCTCTGTCTGATTTTGGCCTTCAGTTGGGCGATCCTGTCCTCTTGTGCTAGATCCTTAAAGTCAACCCCCTGCTGCAGGGAAGTGGAAGCAAAAGCAGCACCCTGACACTCTGTCCTGGTCCAGCTCTGGTTCATATTATGCTCAAAAGAACCTACAGTTTTTTCAGGTTCACCACCATCAATTTTTATATTACAGTCCATATCATTGTTTTTACTGGTACTCCTAGCTTCCTCACTGCCCAGGTCCTGTATCTCACTGTCATGTATAGCTGTTTCCTCCAGTTCTGACTGAGGCTGACACAAAGATAGCTGCAGGCCTGCTGCTTCTGCAGCCTGCTCCCCTCTAGCATCGGTATGGGAATTGCTCTTCTCCTTGTGCACGCTGTCAGGAGACTGAGGAACAGAATGCACAGTCTTGGACGAGGATACGTCCCTTACTTTGTGCGCAACATCCTTTCTGGTTTCACTGTGTGTTACCTTACATGTGGTGTGTTTCTCCTTGATATTGTTTTCATTTGGCAACTCCTGAAAGACAGTCAAAGTAATATCACATAAGACTCTTGCTGATCTGTTAATATTCATACAAACTTGATTCCAAAAAAGTTGCAACACTGCATAAAATGTAAATAAAAACAGAATGCAGTCATTTTTAAATGAACTGCATTTACTATTAATAGTTGTAGAAAGTGTTGTTGAGCCCATGTTGCTGTTGGAATATTCTTTATACAGTCATGTTTCACACCTTGCCTGTAAATGACTAAGGCTTTTCAAGCAAGAACACCCCTTTCATACTCAATCATGATGCTACCACCTGTTATCCATGAACCTGTTTACCTGTGGAATGTTCCAAATGGGTGTCAGCTTTCTCCAACAACAACATTCCAGAACTTTCCCAGTCTTTTGTTGCTTTTTTTTACAACTAGTTAAAAGTGCTACTGCATCAAATATGACCGGTGGATGAAAATATCCACCAGCTAAAAATATTTTTACTAGTCAAAATGTATCCATGTCAGGTATGACTTTGATTTCAAAAGCTTCAAAAATGTTGCAGTAAAGCAACTTGAAAAGTAAAACTGAGGTGCTTTGGGACCTGTTGTACGACAATAGTTTGACTTGTTTGCTCAAAAAAAATTATATGATTTTTTAATGAGGATTTTTAGAATCTGCCCATCTCACCATGAATTCTAGATGCTGATTTTAGCACAAGATTGCTTATCATCAAAATTTATAATTCTTTAAATTTCTATTTTTTAATTTTTTTAACAGTTTTCTTCAACTATCTTGTAACTATTTTGGGACAAATGCTTCACAGTGCTTGTCATTTTTATTATACTCACCTGATCTCTGTTGGAGTGACTATCTGTTCTTGGAAGAAGACCCTCTGAAAGTTTTGAGGAGATTTTGGGCAAAGTGGTGCACAATTTCTTTCTTTGTAGCTCTTTGTTTGCAGGTTCAGGAGAAGCCTGGGGGGACTGGCGCTGCAGGAGGATAAATAAGTCACAGTTACTGTGCACAAAATTACAAAAGGAGCAACAGTAAAACACCCGCTTTACATTTATAACATCAAAAGTGATGTTGTGATGTTTGGCCAACATTTTTCTCAGATTTAGTAGGATAACTTGAGTTCATTTTTAGCCTTTTACAGGCATAACTGGTGTATTTAAATCAATTGGCAGATTTACAGTAGATTTAGAGGAGGAAGCAAGTTATTGCAGCTGAAGATGTTTGTGCTCTGTTTGTTCAACACATTTTTTTATAGTGATCATACGTTCTCTCTTTTGTTGGACTTAGAGATTGTTATCCTTGACTCCAGTAAAATATTCCCTAAAGTCTGTTTCATTCCCTTTGCTGTTGGTTCTGCTCTGGGCTGCTGTCCACTGTCTGTGTTTGAAGAGCTCAGTAACCTCTTCTGTTCCAACAGGCAGTGATACAGACAGAAGGCTGTAGCTGGGAGGCAGAACGATGTCACTCCTATGTTGCTCAGTTTCAGTTTTATAACCAAACATGCAAACCTTAAAATGGCCTCAATAGCTCTGGATTGCTTTATGCTTCAATTAACAAATTTACGAATCAAGAGAGTGAACACTGCAAAGATTACCCACCAAACATAAGCATGGTAACATTGTCATTGTAGGCTTTAAGCATTCTTATTAAGTGCCACTGTGAGTACAGCTTCAAAGAGCCACCAGCATGAATCCTGTTTCCCCTCCACAGCTGAAACTATACCTCAACAACCAGCTGTTTTTCCCCATTTTATTTTTTTTTTAACTGGTAAATTGTAGTGACTTCAATGTAAATTGCAAAATGAACATGTTACCTTGTGGCTGTTAGATGACACTTCGGATGTTGAGGGAACGGAGGACTGTGGTTTGTGTCTTTCTTGTCGACTCTGGCTCCGACTGGAAATCCTGATGGACAAAAAAATGCGTCCCTGGTAGATGACAACAGCATCATCGCAGGTCCTCGGTGCTGTTTCTGGAGTTGACATTGACATGTTTGGTTTGTTTGCGGAGACATTAGTTCCAGGTATGGTGTCCTTCAGCACTTTGTGAGCAGCACGGTTTGAGGAGACAAAAGACATTCGGAAAGGACCTGGAGTCGCCCGACACTCTCTGCCCATCAGTGCAGACACGTTTTCTTTCACACTGTTTCCCGCATGGGAGGCTGGTTTCTGGCCTTTTCTTCGTATGACTGCAGGACAAATCCATATGCCCTCTGGGGATTCTGCCAGCTTTCTGGAGCCATCAGTGTTTGACAGAGGAAGGCCCATTCGTCTGAGCACTGAGTTTGGTAAACTCCATAGAAGGATGCTTTTCACTTCAGCGTCCACTGGAATGTAGATTTCCAGGCTTTCAAGAAGATTCATGTTTTGTATCTTTAGCTGTGGACACATTGAGAGTTTATTAGTAATGATGTAGGCTTTAACAGAGGTTAATTTTATTTAAAATTGAATAAAATAATAAAACTCTGCTGCCAGTTTCAGTTGGCTCCTCTAAGTTTAATAATCTTGTTCCAAGAGACATTTCTGTAATATTATTAGCCATTATTTCTTCTAAAGACATATTACATTAGTTAGATAAACTTATCAGTTGTTGAATTTATTAGATTACAATTTACTATGATCAGCATGGTCTTAAGATGTTGGTTTTAAAACTGATAAGTTGTTTTATTTTTTAATTTTCCACTACTTTCACAAATTTCTCATGTGAAGATTTACTATTTGTCAGAAAAATATCTTACAAAACCAAGTACCTTATACTTTTATAGAAAATATGAGGATTCTGATTCTGGCATAATTACAAATGTTTTGTTTTAACTGATTACTGTAAAGAAAGACCGACCAATAATGAGACTGCAGAGTTAGAGCAGGGTGTCTGTTTGCCCTCATCCTGTGCTGTCACCTTATGGTGACAATGGGCATTGACTTAGTCATTATTTCAGTCATTTCCAGAAAGTGACATTACAGCTAATGAGAGGGACCAAAGCTTCCATTATGGATAATGCAGTCATGTCATTTGTATTTTGAGGATTGTCTGAACTTTTTTTTAGCTATTAGTTTGTGTGAAACTCGACTCTGCAGAATTGTATGTGGAAATAATCTGCCTGGATATCATATACAGACTATGACAATTTAACCCTCAATTTCAGTATTTAATATTCAATATATACTTTCCAGCTGCCCTGGCAATTTTTTTTCAAAAAGCACCTAGGCACAAATTGAACTGCCATTATAATCTCTCTATAATCTGCCTAAATTGCCCTCGCTGCTCGAGTGAATGAAGCATGGAAATTTCAAGCCACAAAGAAGTGCCCAGTTTGCACCCAAGTTTTATTGAGTTCTATCTTTACATTATCCCAACTGTTTTCATCAATGTTCAAACTCAGAGCTATTTGTAATTTTATTCAAGGTAAAGGTGCACTTCAAGTTTTCAGTCAGAGACTGAGGGTGAAAGGTAGCAAAAGTAACTAAATGTTATGTGAAGAAAATTAAATTTCTTACCTTGTCAGTGAACATTTCTGCCTTTTTTAATCAGATAAGATTTTCATAATGGCTGTTTAACAGTGAAAGCCTGATGCATATGTGTTTTCTCCATTAATGCAAACTGATCAAAACCACTTACCAAAGTGCTTGGAAAAGTAATGAGTGGGTAGAGTATGTCTCTCACATATTAAACCTCCCATGTATAGATTAGTTTAAAAATGAGCAGATGCTTAAATCAATACAACTTATAGTGAAGTGTTATCACTAACATGCACATTGGAGATTATTCTCCCAATCATTACAAATTATGTGAATTAATTACAAATGAATTATTATTTATGTGCACATCACAACTAGGATATAATTGTGTATAAATGTATGTTGTAGACATCGCATAGCCTGTAAAAGAGGACATGCTGAAGAATTCTGCTTATCAAAAACAGCAACAATCAGCTCTATCTAACAACACAGTAGAGCTGCTTTTGGCAGTGAAAATGACATTTAGTAGCAAATGATTAGCTACAATTAGCTACAGCAAATGATTGATTAAATGATATGATGGCGATTTATTCAACTTTTTTTTTCTTTTTTGCTGGTGTAGCAGTGACCGCTGCTGCTACACATTATCTTAACTGTAATATAGTTTAAGTCTCATGCTTTCATATTATAACATTATATTATTATATTTTCATGTTTGCTTCCTCATGCTTACTTTATGCAGCTTTTGACTTCTTAGAAAATTATTAGAAAAAAATGTTCAATGACTGTAACACAATTTAAGACCTCTGTAAAGTGTAGTGATTGGTCAGAAAATGGTATATAATAAGAGTACACTCCCTGTAATTACTCCCACAGACTGTTCATTTTGTCCATCTATATACAATAAAGGTGAATTTTTTTTTGCTTTTTGATATATCTCTCAACTGTTATCTGCTACTCTTATCTACTTAATAACAAAAAATGAAACTGGCCAACAATAGCAAACTGTGGGTACATGCCAATTTCCTTTTTTAATATTTATTTCTTGCTTACTATTCTTGCCAAACCAGAAATCACCATTGTAATAATTATTTAATATTGATTTAATCATTTTAACATTTATATCTTTTGACATCTGCTCTTAAAATTGTTGCTTTCTACTCAATTTAATTTATTCTTAAATGTTTTTTTGTCTTTGAATTCTATTTTATGTGTCAGACTGTGTGACCATTTTAATTTCCCTCCCAGGATTAATAAAGTCTGTCTCTGTCTGTCACTTCATCTATCCATCCGTCCATCTATCTATCTATCTTTCTATCTATCATCCACCATCTCTATCATCCACCATCTTGCAGGCTATCTAAGAGAACCCTATTTCTGATCAAAGGAGCAAGGACTAAGAGAAGGCAGAAAACCGCTTCCTATACTTTACTATAGCAACTATAACGTAATCTACTATGTCAGCAGCTACTGATATGACTCAGACAGGCCTTAGATGTGTTAAGGTCTGAATCCAAGGCTGTACAAAATTCAATTTTTTTCACATTCAAACCTTTTAAGGTTCTTGAGCAAAACTTTGTAGGTCTGGTATCATATTTTATGACTTCATTACCCCCCACCTCAATAAAAGTGAATCTTCGCCTTGAGTTACCTGCATGTGGTTGACTTCTGGATCATTCAAGGTCAGAGTGAAGATAAAAATAAACTTTTATAACAATAATAACATAAAATGTGATAATAATAAACTTTGATATTTCCTCTTTTCACGCCTTTAAATGGTTTCGCATCACAGTCAGATCTGATTTGACTCCATGTGTTTATTTCTCCAGAAGCTCTGATCTACTATTGACTTTCTTGCAGGTGAAATCATCCTCAGCAGCTGTTAGCTGGCATCTGTCCCTGTGCTTGGCCAGTTCAACACACATAAAATCAAAGCCCTTTATCCCGCACAATAGCCTAGACAATTCAATAATTCATCTAAGAACACATCAAACTTTTTGTCTCCAGCCATAACCAAATCCGACATTAATGTTGCCCAGGTGTTACTGTATTTTAAGGATTTTTATCGATTCGGCAGAATCATCGGTCCTGTTGCTGTCTCCACAGCTGGCTTTGTCAGATTCTGCCTTTTAGCTTTACTGAAAACCTGCAGCATCCCACAACAGCTAAATTGGTAAATCAGTACATCAGCTGAGAGAGTGATGTGGGCATTTACACACATGGCACAACAGCAGTATTGGTCAGGGCGCTCTGTTACTCTTGGTTGGCATCTGCATAGGTCAACTGTTGACTCCAAGTTATATGGCTTAAGTGTTTGTAGTTAAATAACATTTATGATTAATCCTGATCTACAACAGAGCTGGTAGATCTTTTGCATTTGCACAGTGCTAAAAGTTCAAGATAAACCTTCTGCCCCATCCTCTACTTAAAAATCTGTGTTAAAGGTGGATCTGAGTAACAAAAGGACAACAAATTTTTATCATGATCTCTTTTCTGCATTATCTTTTGAGAACTGATTAAATCAAAAAGAGAGAGGGTATCTGAGCCTGTCTGTCTGTCTGTCAGCGACTAACACTTTTTTAATTTCAGTTCAGTCACAGCTGAGGATCATTCCTGAGGGTCAGGTTTGATATGAGTTACATACATTCAAATTTCAGTGATTTCACATTTAACCAAATAAATAACGTATTCTGCCATTTAAAATGATATTATCGCCTCTGCTAAGCTTGACATAGCACTCAGTGCAAATATAGAATGCAGGTTGTTCTCGTTCAGGTGTTTGTCACGCGCACAAAAGGCTACAGAGACATAACACTGCTGTTCTGACAGTATGAGTACAGTGCACATGTGTGCAGACAGAAAGTCATTTAAAGGCTCCTACAGCTGCAAAGGGATCTGACAGCCAGTCAAGTTGGCTGAAGTCGGACACGAGTCCGTGCGGCGTTTGCCAGTGATCGACTCGGCGCAGCCCTGGCTCTTTGGACGCGCCCAGTGTATTGTACTTTACCTACTGATGTAATGGCATCATTACGCAAAGGCGCTCGAATCTCAGCTGGTATAACTTTAGTTACTGATCTACCCAGCCAGCTGGCTTATTAGGTAACTGGCGACACTGATCCAAAGTTCCGTCCACTGCACGTAACAATGTCCTGGTCCTGAGAACCCTCTGCAAGCATGATGTCGATGCTTTCCGGTTCGACGAACCTAATTCAAATGAAGGTGGCATGTATATACATATGTGCAGAACTTGATGACGAACCGATAATTTGCATAAAGAGTTCTGGAAAAAGGGAAGTATCTGAAACGTGGTGGGCAGAAGTTTCCCTAGACCAGGACTGTAGCCACACACCTAGCTTACATTTGTGCTTCATCGCCGTCATGAACACCAGCGTTGCGTTTCATGGGGAAATCTATTCGACATGCACTAGAAACTACTTTAACTTTCACGCGAGTTATCGTTGTCGTTGAACCAATTGAGGCTAAACAAGCGTTCTCAATAATATGCGATAACTATATCAAAAAGGCCATATCTTACTGCTCATACCTCGAATATAGATCCGTACCCAGCTTTACAAGTCTCTGAGGTTTTGTTGCATTTTCATTTCGTCGAAAACTAAAAGCACTACCGGATGACTTTCTCTTCAGAATAAAAGCATCACATAAACGAGCGAAATTTCATAAACGAGCCGAACTGCGTGTCCTACATCCTTTCCCCACTTAATTCCATGTCAGTGGCATTAAAAAATGATTTTTTTTCAGTGCAGCAAAATAGTGACACATGCACGATTCCTTGTTCGTTCTTGATACACAAATGTTAAATCATCCTTGTTTCTTCCTTAACATTCAGCTGTAATCTGTGTGTTGCACTATGAGAGGTTGAAACCGACTGATGCATATTTTTAGGGCAAAATTTGCTTAGTAAAATTTTTCAAAATGCAACATTTGTACTTGATGGCTACTGAGCTCTATCGCCGAAACACCATTTTTAAAAGCAGTATCGTGAAAATATCCACAAGAAAAACAACTGTAGATAAATCATCATCTATGTAAATGAGCCAGTCTTCATTATATCCGTTGTCCGGACACCGTTTCCTGAAATGTTTTACGTTTTACTGACCTAACTTTTTAGGTTATAACGTGAATCGTTATAGGTTCAGACTATTGGTTCCCACGTTACATTTTCTCGAGTAACTTTTCACTTTTTAACATGAAAATACTAAATTTGTCTTTTTTTCTGGCGTGGCAGCAATACACCAAGGTAAACTGCTGACTTTTCAATCCTGAACTAAAGCATATTGTTTAGTTATGTTATGATGGGCACGGGTTAGAAATTGTGTAAAGAACTACAGTATAATTATAAACAATGTAAAGAGGATTTACAAACAGCTCTGACTTGCTGGGAGCTCTTCAAGAAAGGAAGTGTGGCGTAACACTCGCATCACGTCTGGAACTAAGCTTACCTGCACAGTAAAGTCATATCCTTTTTCATTTTCAGTTGGAGAACTCTTTACCATCACATCACACAAATTCCTTTTATAAAGCTAGGTATATTTTATAAAATAAGAAACAAGAAAAAAGGGGTGTTTTAAAGCTGTAGGCTAATAACCTTGCCGCCACCATCTGGACAGAGATGGTTAGGGCAGTAAATGCATCAATATTGAAATTATTCGTGATGAAAAAGTCCATCATGAAGGCACAGGGGTAGAGCTAAGGATAAAACTCTGAAAGACCGACTAAAATCTCTAGCAAAGCAGTTGATAAAAAGATGAACCCAAACCAAAACAAATGCATATCCTGACAAACAAGGTAAACTACCATCAATCTACAGCATGAAACAGTCAACAACATGGAAATGAAGAGCATTTAAACATTTAAAGCATTTCAACCAAAACAAAAAATATTGCATTAGTATTTAATCAACATTAAACACAAACAAACATTTTCACAAAGGTAAAACACAAAAATGTTTTTAAGAGACTCACTACAGATCCACACTGACAAAGTTTTCTGGAGCATTTAGCTGCCAATCAGTTTCTCTGATTAGATGCTTTCACACACAGTATTTCCAAAATGTTTCAATCTCTTCATGGCTCAGAGAGATGAGCATGTCATGTGTTACTGAAAAACTATTTCTGTCTTTTTTAGTTTCTTTTTGTGCTTGCTTGATGAAATTTTATCCACCTGATCAGCCAGTCCCATCACTGAAATGTTCAATTTCTCTCCACTTTTCTCTTTTAAACTACAGGAGACAAACCATTGTTCAGGAGTACTAAGCTTAAACCAAGATTAACCAAATATGCAGAAATAAACTGTGTTCATGAAAACAAGATATACAAACAAGACACACTGTCACCAGTGTAGAGGCATAAAAGTAGGCCTATGTCTGATTATATCATTCATTTCTAAGAATAAAAATAAATAAAATTGTAAATAAGGCTCAGAATAACATTTAAAATATAAAGCTCAAGCAGCATTAACAAGTTCTCATCTCTGTTCAACAGCCATGTGCTACTTGAGAACAGAACACAGTTAGAAGGAAGAGCTAACAGAACAACACCAAATGTCAGGAAGAAAACACCACTGAAATTTCTTAAAAACAGAGGTCTAATATGTATGTATTGTTGTTAAAAATAAAAATAGAATGAATTTAAAAATCTTCAAAAAATATCTGGAAAATGTTTCTTTCATGCAATTTTCTTAGAAAAAAAATCAACAAACTTACTGCAGTTACCACTTTTACTTTTTGGTTTAACTTTACAGTTTATCAGTCGTTCTGTTAAAATAGTTAAGATTTGTTACTAAGTCAGAGTTGTCAGTTTACTCAAAGAGAGGTCTCTTAGGAAAAAGGCTATGAATCCCTAGTATAAAAGGATATTACTACACGTGCTTGTAGTCACTTTGTAAACACATATTGCTTGTTCATAATGCTTTAAACAGTGTCTCGACTTCTTGGGAATCATAGTTGTACAAATCTCAGTGATAAAAATATATTTGTGTTAGATTTTAGGTTAAATTGGGTTAGATGATTATGGATGGAAACAAGCATGAAGGTTCACCTTTAATTTTAGGATTGATATGTGTATAAATCTAAACTCATCAGCAACATAGTCTTTGTAAAGCTAAGATATTTAAATCCTAAATGAGATAGTTTTGTTACACAACCAAGAACCTGTTGTGTTGGCGTTAGTCAGCCAGGAAAGTACATTTTGGATTGTTGTTCTTTCAGAACCTTAGGAGCCTGATATAGAAGTTACAGTCAGTGTAGACTGGATGGAGGACGATGCTGTAGAATTTCAGAGCCCCTGACAGTCTCAGTCTCTGTTAACAAAACTTTTAAAGCATTTGTCAAACAGTGACCTTGTAGTTTCACTGCAGTCAACTTGCCATGATGAGCTCCTGTCAACAATGAGTTGTGTGTGGGTGTATAATTAATATGCTGTTTACTTCAATTGAAACTTAATGTGAAAAAATATGTAGTAATTCCACTGCATATTTTTTATTAACTTCATATTCTTGTTGCCAACAGCTTTGAACACACTGCTGCTCTGTCAGCACATTCCTTCATATCACAATACTGTGAAACAATATACCAACCAACTTTAAAGTATATATAAGACACCATGCTTAAGTATTATGATACTTGAATTAGTGTTTGTTAATTCCAACAAAATAAATAGTGGCAACAAGTAATATAGTTAAAATTTTCCATTGACTTTATATCAAAACTTTTATTTATATCTTAGCTAATGCTGTTTCTCATCAGCTCTAAAGCTGCTTCTTTCTCTCTCAAAAGCTCTTTGAGTCTTTTTATCTCTTCCTGTTGTTTTAATTCATTACTGTTCATGGATGTTGAGCATAAACTGCCACTGGATGGAACTTCATAATTCTTAAAGTTCAGCTTGTTCTTCGCTGTTAAAAAGTCAATCCTTCCAGATGGTTTAACAGATTTTCTCACAACCTTTGTCCTTCCACTTTTCTTACTTGTCTGCTCTGTCGTCCATGCCCATTTCTCTGGCTCCACTGCCTTGGTACTGGATTTAAAGGCAGGATCCTGGGTACCAGGCATGCAACATGGACAAATTGTTCGCTTCCTTGTTCTGCATATCCTTCTAGGGTTTGCACTGAGATCCAGAAAACTGGGAGTCTGTAGTGTTGCATCAGTGTTCTGTGAGTTGAGAATTTCATTTTCATCTGTGCTGAGGAAATCCTCATCTATGGGTGTCACATAGTCAATCACATCACATGATGTCTCCTTGAGTAAACTTTGACCTGAACTGCACATCAAAGCAGGAAAAGGTTTTGTTTTTAGTTTGAAATTTGAACATCTGAGGGGTCTACTGTGTGCATGATGACTTGGAATGGCGGCATCTACTGATTTTTCTTGATCAGCCAGTTCTATCTCATGTTTGACACTGAGGAGACCACTGTCTCTGTCAGTTACGTCAGGAGTGTACAGATACTGTAGAAAAAGTTCTCCGTCACTTAACCTGCTTGTTGGTTTCTGACTATGCTTCCCTGACATTACTGGCTCCTCAATCCTCTGCAGGCAAATTTTCACGTCAGCTGTTATCCCAAATATCTTTCTAAGAAAATGGTCATCCATTTGATGGGATTTCGGTTCCTGTGAAGATGTCCAACTTGTTGTCGGGTTTATAGAGCTCTGCAAGAAGAAAAACACTATTCAAAATACAAACAATTAATAAACAAGACCAAAAGTCTCCAGCCATGCTAGCACCTCTTGCACACTGGGCTGATGCTGAGCAGGTAACATATATTTGCTAACCATCTTTGTTTAATAGGACATTTACTAGTAAGCACTAAGAATGCAGTGCAGCTGAGGCTGATGGGACACAAGTTTTACAAGGATTTGATGATCACATGAAAATCAATCCAATACTTGTGGAGATGTCTGCACTGAAGCAGCGAGCTGATATTGTTTTTTCCTAGATTATGCGATGATATGGGGAATGTTCACAAATAAATTACAAAGACATTCTATTGACAACAATGACACATCCATTGTTAGCTCAAGCAGATGAATTAGCCTTCAAAGAAATCCATGATCTGTTCAGAAATTATTTTAGCTATTATTCCTTAATATCATAAATATTGCTAATATTCAAACAATGAACTCCAAATATAAGCTCTATATGTCTGGCCGATTTACTGGTCCACTGAAGCAGTGGACCACTTTAGGCTACAATGGAGGTGTTGGTCAGTCCTGACAGTCACAGTGCTCACTTTACTTTACAGTTTTATGAAATTATGATGCTTAATATCCGAAGATATGGTCACATTACAAAAAGGCAACATAAAAATTACAAGAACTACTGCTTGTATTGGTGGGTCTTTTTTCACTATAATGGCATTGAACATGATATTTGCATACAGGACATATTGTTTTATTCATTATATCTTGTTCTCAGCTTGTTAATTACCTTCATTGTCAATAAAACTGTCCTGCACCTAACACTAAGGAATGTGAAATCATATTTCTGATGAGAGTTGTAAATCATATTGATCAGAGCCATCATAGACTATAACTGATGTGTGAGAGCAATGCTGCAGTCTGTAAGTGTAATAACACATAAAGATGGGTGATGAAACATGCCTGGATGACAATTTTATTTTTAATTTCAAAACAGTGCAACAATGTTTCTGTTGGCCAGAGTAACCAATCAGCTTAATGTGCTAGTTGATCAAAGCTAAACTCATTGCCCTCCGAGTCTGTCAGAGCTGACTGAAAATTGCACCTGAACAGGAAATGGTGCTTGAATTCTTCTGTCAGGATGGTTTAATTTCAAGTGTGTATGAGAGCCGACACTTGTGGGATGGAGGTGTTATGTGACCACACCTTTGGGAAACCACATTTCAACCTGCTGAAATGATGAAATTTAGACAGAAGGATGGTCTCATGTAATGACAGGGACTGGAACCTATGGCTGCTACACAGCAACTGTGTAGCCAAATTCTTTAAATACCTTAACCTGCAGCTGTTAAATGATTTCCCGCTTGAAAATATTTCTATGAACTGCACAGTACACACAGTATATTAAGAATACTCTGAACACTGAAAATTATTCCACAGTAATGAAAAGACAGAAGCTCCCTCACCTCCATTTTGCGGGTGTCCTCCTTTGTTCTAGAACATACTTCATCTGCTGGATCTGCCGGACTTCCTGTTGCTACATCAACTTCCATACTCTCCAACTGTTGGGTGGAGGTGCTCTGCTGACAACTGATGTTTAAGTCCTCATTATCATGCATGTTCATCATTCCTGAACCACAAAAATATTTAGGATCTTTGACTGGGCTGACTGCCATGCTCTGGCCTGGCTTTTTCCCTCTATGAGCAACGACTTCATCCCTTCCATTACTGCCCCTTGCACCATCCAGATTCCTTTGTTCTGTCACACTGTTGGAGAGGCAGTCGCCTGTCTGGTCTGTTCCCATCACAAGTGCCATTTGTGCTTTAAGCTTCAAATGTTGTGTTGACCCAGAGACAGATTTTGGTGGAATATATGAGACAAATATTACATTGTCTTCATCTACATGACTGACTGCAGACATATTAACTGATGCTGGTTTTTGGGTCGAGCCATCCTGAGCATCATCATCACAAAGGTCAATTACTTCGTCTGACTCATCTGGAATAATAATTTTGAGGTCCTGCCTTATTTCAGGTGCAGCTGACTCGAATAAAGGTTGAGATGAGGGTACCATATTTTTTTTTAACTCATCAGATTTTATTGCTGATGTTGGTGGGTCATTTTTTCCTATTTTAGGTGGTATGCTGTGCTTTTTGGCCACAAAAAACACCTTCCCGTTGCACATGACTAAGGCATTTTCCCTTCCTTGTCCACTTTTGTCCTCAGTCAATGGGGAAACTGGTTTCATAATAATGTTAGAGTGCTTGTTGGCATTTTCCCTCTCTGCCACAGTCCGAAGAATCTCTGAAGTAACTGTAGAAGAATGAAGAGGATCACAGGTTGGAGATGTTGAGCTTTCCTCTTCTTCAACTGTCCACTTAATGGGGCTGTTTGGCCTTTGTGAAAACCTTGGAATCAATTTTAAATGTGGTTTTGATGCTTCTGATTGGGGACCACATAAAGTTTCATTCGATGTCTTGGGAAGCAGCTTGGGCGAGGGAAGTGCAGAATCTCCTAATGGAATAACACCTTGATTTATGGTTGTTATGGGTGAAACATAGACCACACTTGGCAAGCCAGAACTTGGAGAGGAGTTGGCTAATGAAGTAAATATCTGTTTCTTGATATCTGGTGGAAGTTCTGATGCTGGGACTGTTCGGACTTGTGCATGAGGGGGAATTTGAAGGTACTGTCCTCTTGGGAGTGCTGGAGACTTCACAGTTACAGGGAGCTGGCCTGAAAGTCTCTCTAATTTCTCATAGTTTGTTGCAGGAGTTCCTATCTGGGGTACTTTGTCAATGAATTTTACAGTGTGTCGCTGTGGTGAATCCTTGTTAAGTGAGTTTTGAGGATTCAAATCTCCATGATTGGGGACAGTATTTACGTGGAAAACCTGGTTCCCGACAACTTGCTGTGTAGCAGAAGGATTCAAAGCTGCCTTTTTTACTACCTGAACAGGTGCTGAGGCAATATCCATAGATACAGGGTTCTGTGGTGTAGGACCTACTTTGTGTTTGCTCATTTGAGTTTGAATGAATTGTCCATCAACCACTTTTACAGGAATCAGTTTCATAATGTTCTTTCCATCCGCTCCAACAGCAGGCATTGCCTGGTAGAAGACACCTGTCCCACTATGAGAAAAAAACAACAGATCACAAAAAATTATTAGGAGAAACAACAAAGATAAAGTAGGGACTATTATAACCAAGCATTCATTTAGCATAGATTTGTCACCAAAGCATCATTTTTTTCCTATTAACATGTCAAATGGCACTACCATTCAGGTTTAGATCTTTATAATGCAGTTGCTGGATGCTTCTTCAAGGACTACTTCAACAATTTGGCAAACAGTTAAATTTGTTCTCTCTTTCAGATCAATAAGACACTTTTATCAAAGGCAACTTAGAATGAATGTATTCAATAGGGGTGTAACGATTCATCTACTTCATCGATGTATCGATTTATATTCCTGTGATCCAACTACATCGATCTGTGC
>JAPZDY010000002.1:3583377-3609604 GCA_029783645.1 Ctenochaetus hawaiiensis
TAACATCACTGATTCAGCTAGCTAGTAGCTAACTTTATGTTAAATGTGAGGGTGCAGTGGAGATTCATGCGTGTTGTTACATGTTATCAGCCAGAAGCCTCTGATGTGATATTTAATATTAGACATAAAACATTGAAAATGGAGAAATTAGACAATTATAAGTGCTGGTAAACCCAACAGGTATGAGCCAAACCAACCTGTCCGTCCGCATACAGCGTGTTAAGCATCGTGGTCGGCGACAAGAAGTCTCTGCTCCGCAGATTTTTAGCGCTGCTCTCCTTGAACCACAGCTTCTCCGGTTCAGGGAATATCCTGTCGCCGTTTTTTCGACTGTAATCAAGGACCTTTTCACGCTTTCCCCGCAGTGCGGAGCTCAGCGCCCGGACAGTAGGAGAGATCCGGAGGGGCGAAGTCTCCTCGGTGTTCTCCATCACCACCACAACACAAACAGGTAAGCTTGCTCCTCGGCTATCAGCACATCCACACTGTGTTCATATCCTCTTTTTAAACGCCCTCACACAGTTGAGTGTTGATGCAGGCTGGACTAAGCGTCAACGGAGCCGAAATGCATGCTAGTTGTCAGTCGTACGATTAATCTCTGGTCAGTAGCTCTGAGGCAGGACGACACAGGCTGTTTTTATAATGGCGGAACTACCGAGGAATAGTCTTTGTTTCTACCGAGGCGATTTTTCGTGTTGGACCTATTCCTACTTGCGCCATCCAGTGTGTAGTAAAATAACTACATTCTTAAGTGCAATTTAACCAAAAGGATGTGGACATATCGGCCCACTGCACTTGCCTGTAAAATAATTAGTAATTCTTAATATTGCAAGCACATATCAATAAAAAAAATGGTCAATGCTCAAGATGATCGTTTCGTGTCTAACATTTTATGTTACTGATGCCGTTTCTTTCACTAAAAAAGATAGTCTCATAGATGAATGCCATGGTTTTAAAAAGATAGTGTGTATTGAAACGCAGGAAATGAAAAACGATCTCTTAATCTGAAAAGGTGTGTTTTTATTATTTCTCTCTGCATGGAATTTCGATTAATTTTCTCTGAGATCACTTTAAATATTAGTTCAATCTTAGTTTAAGAATAACTTTCAGCATCCTATCTACTTTGGAAGACAAACATGGTCAAACATCTAACATACACAAGTGTGATGTGGAAAGCGGAAACTTCCAAATGTAACACTGAGGATGGCCTTTTCAATAAAAGATGGGTCATTTTGTTCACAACAATTAATAAAGTCTGATCTTAAGAGAAAATATTCTTTTAAAAAATTATTATTTATTGTAGTTCATCATACAATAATTATGATAAGCTACTTACTGTTATAATTTTAACACTTTTTAATCACTTTAAATCGCATCAACATATGGCCTACGAAAGACTAAAAGATTTTTTTATATACTTTGATGCTTAATATGTTTTTAGCTACTGAATGAGTGATCTGTAATGAGTTATCTTTGAGTCTTGTTCCGGCGCGGAATTGTGACGTTGAGAGCGCAACTCTACATGGAGGTGTTTGTAATAAGTTGAAACGGTCCAGCGGCACAATTTTCCATAATAAGAAATGATGCACAACTGGCAGGAGAACGAAATCAAAGAACTTTTGACTATCAGGGGCTCGGAGGCGATCCGTAACCAGATCACGGGCACGGTGAAGGACTCTGTAGTTTACAACAGGATGACCAAACTGCTGTCTGAGAGGGGGGTGTACAGGTCTCACATGCAGATTATCAGCAAACTGAAGGCGCTTAAGAAGCAGTACACCAAGTATCACGAGCAGAGGACCCGCAGCGGGAGCGACGGGGTCGACTGGCCGTTCTACGAGCAGTGCCACCGGGTGTTCGGGAACGCGCCCGCGAGCATCCCGGTGAAACGGCCGAGGAGTCCGACGCCGCCACCCTCACCTCCACCGCCCCCTCTGCCTCCGCCCCCGCCACCTGCCATCAGCGAGGAGCATCATGAGGTGGTAGTCGGCCTCTGGGACGAAGTTGACGAGAGGGAGATCAACAAGCATCTGGGTCCGGTGGAGGCGGACGACGACGAGGACCAGTACAGCCCATCGGATCAGTTCCAGCCCAACAACGCCAGTAAGTGTGCTCGTTTCTGTTATTATTGTGCTTAGAAAAGATGATCTTCTGGATCCGGTGTTTTGGTCCCAGACTTCACCAAGGATTCGGATTGAAGTTTAAAGGAAATTTGAATCCAGTATCAAATCCACTTACAGAATTCAAATCTCAGTAAAACGATTTCAAGTTACAATATATATATATATATATATGTGTGTGTGTATATGGACTATTTTAAAGATTGTCAATAAATGAACTCTAGAACCCTAGTTTTTCAAAGGTTTTTTTTGCCTTTGCTTTGTTTTGTATTTTGATAACTTAATGATTCCAGTAGAGACTTGTCAGACAGTGCTTGGTTTACCTTTAAATAGTAACACTTTGACATGGCAGTGATGCATCTTCTTAATTGTTCTGAAAATATGTACAAATGTAAGGACACCATACTAAAACATTTACTGAAAAAAAACAATAATTCCACACCAAAATGGTCAACTGTAGCGTTATTGTCATTATTCCACTTCTAAAAATTATTATTAGTTAAATGTCTGTTGAAATCAGCCTTGCTGTGTTTGCAGTACACACTGGACAGATTAAATTATTCCAGGTAAACAAGGTAAGGTAAACAATATAAAACTATCATTACTGTTATAGTTGTTACCTCAGTTATAATTAGCAGTAAAGGAATGAAAATATTGTCTATTTATCATGTTATTATAAAATATATTTTTTTAATTACACTAATATTATAGAATTTAATACTGTATATTAGCAAATGGACAAAGTCTGATAAATGTCAATTCCCACACATAGTCTACCCTCAAATAGCACTTCAACCCTGCCTTTGACAAAACATACAGTATATCACACAAATATACAAAATTTCTTTAGGGAAGTTACATACTCTCCTCACATTGTTAGACAAATAACCCACATATTAAGTAAAAAAAAAAAAAAACCTCAGCAACTGTGCACTTTAGCCGCAAACAACCACAGAATGAGGAAGCATTTGTTGCTTTACCTCCTTAAAGTCATGTGAAAATCTGCCTGTAAACCTTAAAAAATTCTCATGTTTTGTTATTTACACAATAGCCAGTGTGTCTTCCCCTACATGCTCAGATGGGAGGAAGTGAGGAGGAGCATTCATTTCAATCTGCAACCTCACGACTAAATGCTGCTAATTCCTGTACACTGATACTTAAAAATAACCCCTAGCTCTGGACTGTCTGTCTAATGCTTTTTGTTTTGTAAAGGAAAAGATTGAAGTGTTTGTTTTTACCCAGTTGTAATACTAAGTCACTAGTCAAACCTTGGGAAACAGCGACTTGTCTGTGAAAAGTTTCACTGTCCCGTTACTGACCGGCTGCACCATCTCATTTGTGTTCTAGCGTACAAAGTTCCAACGAAGAGGAAGAAAACGACGGTGATGGAGCAAGTCTCCAAGTTAGTGTCGGCGACAGTCACCCAGCTCAGAGACATGGATGCCTCCATGCAGGCACAGGAGGACGCCCGGTTACAGAGGTTGATGGACCATGAGAAGGAAATGCAAAACAATCTAATGAATCAACTGCTAGCCATGCATGAACGAATCAGCAGAGAAAACCACGAGAGACACCTTGAACTTGTGGACAGGATACTCTCTAGGTTCCCATCACCTTCAGCACCTTCGGGTCCCTGACCAACACTTCCTGTGTGACTGACGATGGCGTGATGCGGTGTTATACAATTGTAGAGAAGCTTCCGTCTCCTCCACCAGCTGACTAGTGCCTAAGCCAACCTTCTTTTTGTTTTATACATATTTAAGTGTGTAAAGAATAATAAGTCACTGACATCATCTCTCCTTTAACCTCCACTCTGCTCACTTGTGGCTGATACAGACAGGCCGCATGCACACTACAGGCCTCAGTTACCCCTTAAACATATGTTGTGAACTCACAGTGGTGCTGAACAGACACACAAGTGCAAAGAAACAACACCTAAACACTAATTTCAGAATAACACTGCTCTGCAATAATCAACAGTAGCCTCGTCACCATCATTCCACTTCCAAAGATAGTGAGTTAATATTGCTGCAGTGCAGTTTTGCCATTCCATGTTAAAAGTCCCCTCTGGACATGAGAGTAGTCATAAAACAATAGTTACAAATTCCAAATGATAAAGACTATTGTCATCGACTGGTATCGATTGACGTGTATGTATGATTGAACAGAGCATGTTTCACATATCCATAGAATATATTTCACATGTCCATCTGGAAAACAGCCCATAGACAGCGTTTGGAAGAGGCAGGTCATTTAAAAAGAAAAAGGTGGAAGGTGACTGCACAAACTCTCTGTCTGTCACATTTATTATTCTCACCGAGACCAGTCGGGTGAAGAGCAAAAACAGCCCTCAGTGCCGTTCTTTTCTCTTCTTTTAATGAAGAAATATTATCCAGTTCCGATGAAACTGGAACTATTGCAGCATCCACGCTAACCTCTTAGGCGGCCACCGATGTTTACAAGCTTGCAGCTGCTTCTCGCTTTCACAAAAACTAAAACCTCTTTCTCCTTAAAGGGCGCCGGTTGGTTCAGTCATATTCTAACTGGACACAAACGAATCCAGTTGGAGCTTTTAAGAGAGACTTGCAAGATTTCAGACTTGAAATCTCAGCAGTCCCACCACCTTGCAAGGTTAGGCGGCTGTGCTACTGGCAAAATTATTCAGAGGTAATGAACAAACGGTTCCTGTTTTCAGATGATCATATGCTAATGAGAATGAATTACTCTACTGAACTTTTGCAATCTACCAGTAGATCCTCCTAAATATTCAGCACTGGACCTTTAACCCTTTAAATATGCATGAAGACAAATACCCCCCTCCCCCCCAACACATCTTTTGTCCTCAAAAAAGAAAAAGAAAAAAAAAGTGGAGCGTTTCGTGCCATGTACTGTACCTCTTCCACCACGTCACTTGAGCATGTGGGTGTAAAACAGTAAACCGAGCTCCTCAGCGAATGCAGAGCCAGTCGCAGTGAGAGCTGCTTCCTTTTGTCATGGAAAAACTCTTTACTGAGCATTTCCTTTGTGATTTACAGTGCTGCTGTTCTACAATGATACTGCAGGAAAGAATAACTGAAACATTTCTGGTGACAATATTGTAGAAATTTGGCACTCAAACATAAATAAGTATCTTGTTTTAGTTGTGGTGCTTCAATGGTTCATGAATGGCATATGTAGCACAGGTCATCAATAGTGTCCAGTGATGAAAAAATTGTATGAAAAAATACACAGTAACTGATTGAGTTCAAAACTTGGATATTTATTAGAAATATTCATCTAGAAACAAAAAGCATAAAATGCATTGATACACTTTATAGATTGAGAATCTGAAATCATTTGCAGGAAGCACTCAGATAGCTGTTCTAGGTGTCCTTCTTGGCTGACACGAAATTCCCGGTTGCGTTTACTGGTGTCAGCAATCCGGGAGAAAACGTGTCATTGAAGAAGAACACCTTCTGCAACAGAATGACATCAGACTAGCTGAGCTTCTCTCAATACATTCTGTATGCTGTTGCAATGGCAACTCAGCATTAGTTGTTGGTTTCATTTTTCCATGTTGTTTTGAAAGAAACAAAACTGTAACACTTAGTGGAGCGTCTGAATTTTTGAGCACTTAGCACAGGAGTGAATGCATCAGAGTGGTGAGACTATAAGCTAAATAGGCTTTATTTTATACTTGTGGCTCAGTCAGCTGGGATGTGTTTTTTTATTGTGGATACTTTTCTACTGTTCTGTACTCTTAAAAGTGTTTTTCTGTTTAAAATCAATTGTTTTTTCTATCATGGACCAATAAACTTTTAACTTTAATCATGAATCCATTTTCAAACGGAGGCTGACTAGAGAGATCCGAGGTTGAAAAGTGAGGGTATGGTTAAGTTCTTGTGGAAGGAAGAAGGAGTCCCAGCTCAAGTGTCTTCTTGCTGACGAAACGCCCGACATCGGCCCCTCATCGGCCCCTCATCGGCCCCTCATCGGCCCCTCCGATGTCCTGTGCAGTGTGGGATGGAAACGGACCCCACAACCAGCTGGAGCTCAGAATCACAGCTGCATTATGGGTTCCGTTACAATCCCACCCACCAAAAGAAGCTTTAGGTTGAGGCTCAGGTCCAGTCAAGTAACACAACTGAAAGAAAAGAAATGGTCATTGATGGAGTAAAAAGAAAAAGTACATTTACATTAAATGATTGAGTGAGACATGGACCAAAATCCCATGGTTTGATATGTGAGTCTGGACAGAATTTGATTTACAATCAGTTCTGTACTGCAGCCTTTAAGAGTTGATACCTATGTGGGACTAAATAATTCTGTCATAGTGATAATGCATCAGCATCCTCTGGGCCGCATTGTTCTTTCCTGTCTGGGTCTTCAGGACGGATGCAGCCTCATTTCAAATGATCAGGTAATGATTCACAAAGTCCAATGAAATCTTGACTCTAAGTTGTGGCTCTGATTAGACTTAAATGAGTTAAATGCTGTAAACTGGAGAAATTATTTGCTCACAAATGACTGGAACTCTTTGAATGCACCTGGAATATATGTTGTTGGGTTGTTTCATGAAGTTAAACTCATAAATGAGTTGCATTGTTTTTCAGGTGTTCTATCAAACACACACACTTCACCCGACTCCTGTTTGTGACAGCTGCTCAAACAGAAATGTGGCCTAACAGGTTTGAGGGACTCAAAGTTCGCTGGATTGTGGAGCAATATAAAACAAGACAGCCACTAAAAATCGTTCATCCACTCAGCTGTAACTCAGCAGTTTGAAATGAACTCCTGGTTAAACACAATCACAGTGTTAGCAGGAGCAGTTTTATCTGAAAGAAATTACTAAAATTAGAGCGAAGCACTTTGACTACCTGACAGTTATCTAATTACAATAACTTAGCGAAAAAGGTGCTTATGATTAAACATTTTGTTGAAAAATTATCAATAATTCTGACTTTTAAAATCAAGCAAAAGACTCTGTAATCATAAAACTCTTGTGACTTTAATGCCTGCGTTTAGACTTTTGAATCCGCCCACCTTGCTGAGTTCAGCTGACTGACTCTACAGAGAATGGAAACAAAATGTGACTTGTTGACAGTTCCACTTAATGTAAGCTCACAATGTTTTTCATTTTAATTCTGAGAGCATTTTCAAGATAACAAAAAAATGAAAAAAATTCAAGTAGATCATTTTATCTCAGTTGTTTTTAAAATGCCTTTTTCATCTGGTGTACATAACTGAGGTGTGGACTCAAGTCACATGACTTCAAGTCAAACTAGAGTCACAAGTCTGCTAACTTAAGACATGATAAAATCAGAAAAACTTGAGATTAGACTGAACTTCAATAACAATATATTATGGCCTCACTTGGACTTGAACCTTTTGACTTAAAAATACCTAACACCTCCCAAAGCCTTAAGACCAGCAGGTCAAGACTTCATTCCCCGGACTGAATTTGTTTGAAAAAATCCAACAGCATCTAGTCAAGCTGTGAAAGGTAAACATGCAAAACCCACAATATGTGACTGAACTTCAGAATCGTAACAACTCCCAATTTCAATGAACAACTGAAGTTGGGCAAAAAAATGACAAGCAAAGCCTCTGTACTAAAAATGATTTTACAGTTGGTGAAGAGAGTATTCAGACTTGTTAGGATTCAAAAGTCAAAGTTGGCACTCGGGACTAAAGTGCAAAAACTTTAGACTCGCCTGTGACTTACAAACAATGATTTGTGCCCACTTTTGGCGTTTTGGGATACAAATGAAAAAAAAATTCAACACTGAAACTAACAGGTGTTTAGCTTAGAGGAAATATTGTAATAAATACATTCTCCGTATTTAATCAAACCAAAATGACAGCCACTGTAAATACATGTTTCCTATGTTTGCTGATGTGGAGCCTGACAGCTCTTTGCACGACAGTGAAACAAAAATATGCACAACGAGCTCTTACCCTAACCCTAACCCCTCTAACAAGTCCTGAACTGCTCTCATGAACAGCTTATTCTACACTACCACTGGATCGGGGGGAGCGGCAGTAAAAATGCTAACTCCTGTCATTACCTTGCAGCCCTTTAAGAATCAGGAATCAAAGCAAACCAAACAAATAAATAATAAATTCTAAGAATGTAAAACCAAGATTATTTTTGCAACCCTAACTAAATCATGTCAGCTTTGTGACATCTCCTTCAAGAACTGCCTGTTAAACATTCCAGCAGGTAAATGAGACCTATCACTTAGCACACTGAAAAAATAAAGCTCTTTCTGGTGGTGCCTGAAAAACCTGTTGTGTATCAACTAAAAGAAAAAGCAGACACAAGAGGTCAGTCTGACAAGGAAGAGCTGATAGGACGATAAAAGGAAGGAGGGAGCTGAAAAAAAATAAGGAAGAGAGTCATATCACAGGGCTCTTCCCATTTAGTTTCAAATAACTTTGAGATCCTAATACTAAGCTACATTTATTTCTCCTGTTCTTAAAAGCTTCAAAAACCTGAAAAACAAGAACAAAACCCTGAAAGAAACCAGGCAGATAGTGAAAGAGAGAGAGGACTTAGATGAAATAACGGGCTGCAACTTGCTTTCATTTTGACATCTCTGCTTCAGCCCCCTAGATAAGAAGAGCCTGAGGGCTCTTTGGACGCCAGTGGAAGAAAAACATTCATGAAGAGCAGTAAAACAAGATTTTATGAGAAGATTACAGACTTTACAAGAAGAATGTAAGTGCAGAGCTTAAAAATAAGAGGGCAAACAAGGACAAAGAGAGAGAGAGGTCGAGTGAGGACAGGCACTAAACAAAGACAAGGCAAAGTGAAAGTACTGCCAAAAAGACTTCAGTGTGAATTATTCACATGATGATAAGTTTGAAAAGTAATGTTTAAAAAAGTTCTCACCAGTATCCCAGAGCAGTGTGTCCTGCTCTGTCGTCCCGTCTGCCAACAGCTCCGGGAGTCCGAACTTCCTCTTTAAATACTCCAGAGATTGATTTCACTTTCACTTCTCCTGATGTGACAAAACTCCTCCTTTCCTTCCTTTATCCACTCCCTCCTCAGCTCTTCTGTCTGCTTTAGAGAGAGACAGCAGCTACCGTTCTGCCTTTTTGAAATTGTCCTCAGTTTAAGCTGCTTATTTCTTAAGAAAAAAGTTACTTATTAAGTTATTATATTTTTGATTTCTCTATGATTTCTTTTCTTTTACTGAAGTGCTTTCATTGTCTTAAACCTGTACTGATTAGGTATCATTTAATATTAAAGGCTTTCATACACGAAAGTCAGATATTCAGACATTTATATAATGTTGTGTTGACATATTATGGACAGACAAGTGACATAAAAAACAATTCACCATGTTAACCGATCTCACTTAATCTAAATGCTCATGATTTATGACAGAAATGTATTTATTTTAGACAGTTTGTACAGTAAATGCACCCTCACTGAGCTGTTTGTAGGCGGCTCTTTGCTCTGTGTGGTGTTACATGTCTGCTTTAATTATTACCAACATTTAAATGTATTTAGAGCTTGTAAAAGGTTAGTTCTTTAACCCAACACGAAATGATAGTTCATAAATATATTTATTTATGCTAGTTTTTGGTTGGTGTTTTGGTTGTTTTTGGACCTGTCGGAGAAAAATGTTAAAGCAGAAACAAAAGATACATGAGATCCCATTACCAAGAGTTTTAACTTAAAATGCTTGATACAAAAAAATACAAACAAATAAAAAAAAAACCAAACAGAAACTGCATTATCTTCACAACTGAGAGCACCGTTTCTGAGGAGGCAATTTTTTCTATGTCAAATATGTATATATATATTTAAATCTAAAAAATATATGAAAACCTGGACAATAAATCAAATCTGCATGTCTAAATACCATGGCAGATACATATGAGTACGGAACAACTTGTTCATTTTGTTATTTATTCGTTCGGTTATAATTCAGGTACACTAGCACTTTTTTTTTTTGAGGGGTTTTTCCACTGCTTTCCTCACTTGTGTAGTTAGTCCGATGGGATTTGTATATTTTTGCTTTTGGGTTAATTTTTTTATTTTGTTGAAAATTGTTTGAGGTTTTTTTTTCACAAAAACAATTTCAACATTTTCTAAAAATGTTGAAATGAGTTTAAAAAAAAAAATAAAATCCAGTTCTAATAGTTTTTTATTCTCATGTAGTTTTGGTCTAATTCCACCAATAGTATTTTTGCTTTTTGGTCTCAGAGTGTGTTTGGCTGCTTCCTTTTTTTACCCTCATCTTTCTTCACAGATTTTTTAGATTCTGATTTTTGGAAATATCTTTTTAAATCCATTGCCGTTCTTAAATTAAGTACAGTTAATGTAAAATCTGCTTTAATATAGTTAGGGCCTACTTAATATTGAAATGTAATAATTACATTGAAATGATTCTTAAATTTAATCTGAACTTTTCAAAAACATAAAGATTTTAGTGGTGGTGATTTTAGTAATTATGACTCACATGTAAACCCCTGGACTTCCAGTCCCACTAGTGAGACCTGTAATCTGACTCCTTCCTTCAGTGTTAATTAGAAACATCTGCATGTGACATGATGGATGATGTGGGACAGGTGTGACCAACAGAGTGTGACTGGAGGAGCCCCATCAGTCTGGCAGCCTGGAAAGTCCGGTGGATTTGACTGAGCACCCGATCCTCCCTGGAGGCTTCCAGCAGGCAGAGCAAAGGTGAGGAACTGTAGGTGGAGAGGAGGTGGATGCTTGTTCTCTGATGGAGGAAACCAGGCAATCACACCCACCCTTTGTAATGTACTTTAGTAATTAAGAGGTCGGCAGTCATGCGCTTGGTTGTCTGACGAGCTGGCAAACTGAGCTGCTGCTTCCCTGAAGTAAATACCGACTCAAAGTGCCACGTTGCAGACTTTTAGTTATGATCACTGCATCAAATCTTGTGTAAATTAATTTCATTGAAAGCCTGCTTTACCATTTTACTGCACTAGATAAAATATTCAAATTTATTGGCTATATTCAGTGAGAAAATTATTTAACTGGATATAGTTTTCTGATATGTTTCTAAAATGGAAATGATACAAAAAAACTTAACAAGTCTAGTTTAAGAAGTAATAGTCAAACTAATGTTTTATTGTTTATATGGCTCTGTCAGTTTTTGCAGTCATTGAATGTCCTAAAATCCCCCCACAATAAAGTATTAGCTACAATATCATTTCATAGGAAAGACGGCCCTGAAAGTGTTACTTAGACCCAAATTTGCCTTCAGTTTTTGCAAATTTGTTAGTCTGGACCCGAGATATATTTCTGAGGTCTTCCTTCAAAAGATAATACATATTATGTTAAACATTGTGTATTTTACAGTAAAAACAGATGACACAAACAGTAGTCACATCTCAAAAAACAAACTGAACTTTAAAGGACGGGGTTTTCTTCCCTGGTTTCCGACGTCAGATGAACAGAAACTAGATCTCGTGGTTGTTGAGGCGACCGTTTCTCATCAGAAGCCACAAGCTGCAGCACGTCTGCTCAGGATGTGCTTCTCCTCCGTAGGTAACAGGAGGATCCAGCAACATACACGAGTAAAAATTTTAAACTTGTCTCCACATTTTCCTTGGACTCAGTAAAATCTTTACTGGAACCATTAAATCTTCATTGTCTGTAACTTGTAGATGTACACACATCTAATTCCTTAATCCAAAATGCAAATGGTTGTAAAGTTGACAAAAAGAGACAGCAAAAGCTTGTGGAAAAACACAAATCTTTATTTTTGGCAACTTATTTTTGCCAGGACAAGAAATGGACACACCAGACTTATTTTTTTAATAATCAGAACATGAAAGGCATCGGAGGACTCAATCACACGTGCACTGATTGATAAATGCTTAGTTCACCTCCTTCACACAAACAACTATTCTAAGTACAGACAATGCATAGATGACACTGGCAGGAAGACTGATGGATCCTTGGAAAAGTGTAGTGCCTGTGTATGTGTGTGTAAGCTTGTCTTTTAACTTGTTTGAAAAGTTATTTGTGCATGTGTCAAGTATGACTACAAAAGGGTTGGGTAAGTCGTGTGTTTGCATAATGTGTCTGTTGGAAGGACTCTCCATCTGTAGGATGATCGGCTGGCTTCTTTTCAAAACAGACGTTTCTCATAACTGTTGGACCAGAAAGAGAGTCAGTGAGGAAAAGATCACACAACAATCCAAAAAACCTCCCTCAGATTTTCCGCTGAGATTGACTGGAGACGCTCATAAGTAATTTTTTTACTTGAGGCTTGTGTGGTTGGGGGCAAGGTTTGAAACTGAGCTGAACTTTTTAAGACAACGGAACATGAGAACTCAACAGAACAAGGGAGTTATGTCTACTTAGCCAAGTGGATCTGTGTGTGTGTGTGTGTGTGTGTGTGTGTGTGTGTGCCTGTGCATACCTGTGTAGACTGTGGACTCCACCCTCTACTTGTGCCGACGTTGTTCTCTTTTCAAATTTCAGATCTCCTGAGTACATCATAACTCTGTCAGAAAGAAAGAAATGCTGTTACACACCCGGCAACACATGAAGGGGAGAAATACAGTTCAACACAAGCACAAAGAAAAGAATATTGTGCATAAAAGGCAAGTACTAAGACTAAAGTTGAGTCTGAAATCCACACTCATTATTATAATATACTGTTGAAGCAGGTAGTGTACAAAAACACCAAAATCATTCTCAGTTACCAGCGTCATACTAACAGGAGACAATATGGGTAAAGTCAGACACCCAAACTCTGGAACTTTGGAAGGTCACTCTGAATTTACCTTCACAAAAAGCAAAACCTCTCTCTTACAGGTGTTAGTGGCTTCACTGTTTTCTATTTTCTTTGTTCAATGCACTGTGAGTGAGCAACGTCCATTAACACACTTGAGAAAAAAATGTCAACACACTCTACTCTAAAAATCTTTGAGTCAGTTTGAGTCCATACACACTGAATCGCATGCATTTCTTTTAACCATTTTTATTATCTGAACCAACTGACCATCATTCCTTTTACTACACTTGCACCACTTTATCTGCTAAAATTGTTAAAATAAATACTACAGTGTTGCTGTTAGTTATATTTGTAGATTAAAATATTGATGTAGAAATCTGAACATGAACTGATGAAAAGTCGCTCTGTATCACAGTCCATACACTGATGGGAAAAATTATTTGAACAAAGATGTGATATGTTGAATCTAAATATTTCTAAAGCTTAAAAACTTCAGAAATTTAAAATTTAGAGCAGAGCTGTTATACTGAATTGCTATTAATTGTAGTTGTGTACTTAATAACACGGCCACCGAGTGTATTTGTAAAATAAAAGTGATGCGTTCTGGGCACATTTCTGTTTATTTAGTTTTTCTTCTGAGACACCTACAGTTTTCACTGAAAGCAGTGTTGCACCATCATCAGCGTGCCTGTGTGGTTTTACCTGAGCTGTGTGAGGCTCTTGGCTCCTATGTCCTGACAGGAGTGCTGAATGCCAGCCAGCAGGTAGGGAACAAACTTGTGGATGGAGCCTTTGTCTTGCACTGCTCCAGAAACACCCTGAGCAACTTTAATCTTATCGCTCTCACTGTGAGGGGAAACAGAGTGAGCGATACGGTGGGGTTAGTGAATAGAGAGCGGACAGAGAGCACGCTTAAGCTGTACAAGATCATGTGCTTTAAATGTAGCTTTAAGATGGATACTTCATTTGTACTGCCACCTTGTGGCTAAAGATTTGTTAATGAGGTCAGTAAATAAGAACCTCTACGGGGGTAAATAGCACAACATTCTAAAGAAATTTTTTACATTATTTAAATGTTAGTGGGTGAATTTTTCAGCATCTTTGTTTTTCTAGTAGGTTCATAATTCTTCACCACAATGCAGTCATGTCTTGCATTCTCAAAACCACTGAAAAGCAAATGAGGAAGATGTGGATTAAAGTGTTGTTATCTGGCAAAAACTGGCAGAAAACAATTCAAATGGCATGGTGGGAAAATAGCAAATTATTGTGTGAAAGAGAACCAGCACTCTTCATTTTTTTCTTTTTGGGGTAAAAGTAAGACTCTTCCATTGTTTTAGTTTCACCTGCAGATATACAGTCACTTCTGGTGAAGTAATCTGATTAATTTGACTGATACACTGACTTGAATGCTAAGTTTTTGTTTGTTTAACTGTTTCTGTACCTGAAGTATCTGGTCTGAGAGCCCAGGTTTTTGTCCATTGCATCCAGGGAGCCCATACCCCGAAATTTCTTCAGTCTGATGCCGTCAGAAAAGAAATATTCACCAGGAGCTTCACTGGTTGCAGCCAGCAGAGAGCCCATCATCACTGGACAGAGAGGGAGTAGTATGTGGAAGTTATGCTATAACACTGGAAACTAATCCGTACTCTTTACTAAAGATCATGTAAGCAAACCTGAAATACCTAAAAGTTTTATTTTTTTTATTTTTAATCCATCACTTAAATTATATTTTAGTAATAAACCCCTACACTCTTGACTCTTAAAATTTCTATCTATCCATACCTGTGGATGCTCCCAGTGCCAGGGCTTTGGCAATGTGCCCGACGGTCTGAATGCCGCCATCGGCAATGACTGGCACACCGAAACGCCGGGCATACTCCGATACCTTATAGACAGCTGTGGCCTGGGGTCTGCCGCATGCCAGCACTGAAGACAAGAAGAAGAGAGAGAGAACAAAAACACATGATGTGAGATAAAAGGTAGAATTTATCATCTTAAATGCATGTTTCCAGTCTCTTCAGATTATCAGCTAAATAGTGTTGTCCTCTTATACTGACCCTACAATCATCATAATACACAACCACAGCTTGCAGAATGCTCACAAAGCTCTCCACACAAAGCTTTACACATTCATACTGGAATTTGAAAAAAAAAAAAATGCAAACCTCTTCATCTTTATCAGCCAATTATTTATTTATAAAGTTATGTTCTCATCAACTTTGCCGACATATGCAGTCATTTTTTAAGTCCTTGACCAAGTAGAAATTTAAAAAAATCTAAATAAGTTTTGCAATCATCAGCTGGCAGTTAATTTGGTGAAATTAACTTCGAAAACGTCCCAAAGTGTTGAAAGAGTTCAGTTTTGATAGGCATGCATAGTGGAAACTCCCAACTCATGTTAAAAAAAAATCAGAGTGAATGAGCAGGCGGCTGGAAACAGGATTTATGTTTGTTGTAGAAAACTGAGAATGAGGAAGTTAAACTTGTCGTATCAGCAGATAACGAACACACCACACCGCGACTTCACACGCCTCACTCATACTCTCATATATGCTGTCTCTCTAACACTGTTAATCAGTAGAGTTCAATACATCTCCAGGACTTGAAACAAGAATCTTTCACACTGTCGAGTGTGGGGACACTGGCGCTAAATTTCACCAAATATCTAAAAAGGAGAAACATCCCAATTCCTTTTTTCACTACTTGAGTTGTTCTGCTTCCTGTTTAGTCAGGGCTGTACGGTACTTCCCAAACTAATCCTAATAAGCCTGCTATGTACTGATAGACTTGATTTAAGATAGGATATGTCTTGAAAGGCTCTTTGTATAATTCATCAGCATCTTCAAAGTTATAATCCTTACAATATCAGTCTTCAGATTACAGCCTAACCAAGAAAAATCATGCTGTAGATAAGTTTAAATAGGAAATCATAATCCATGACAGAAATGTTGAATTCTGCCACTAACAATGACAACTACTAAAAGACAGGTAATACAGAGTGTAAATATTATTGAATGGCAATTGCTAAAAAAAAACAACAACCATAAATAGTAAAAACATTTCATGTAAATCTGAAGGATTGTAATTTGAGTATTGAACTACAAGAACAGAAGGGACACGAGCTGTCACTTTCATTTGGCTTATAAATTATAATTGAGAATGTGCTTTTGCAAGTGAGAGTGCTGCTTTGGGTTAAAATGACAGTCCATGTCACTATAAAGCAATCAGAATTTTTTTTAAAACTGTTTTGCAGGAGTCATTTCATACAACATATCATAACAGATTTTTTTCAAAGACATAAACAACCAAAGACTGACAAGAAAAGAAACATTTCATCCTTTTTTTTATGTCCAAATGCTGCTCAAGGCTACACAAAGCAGGTGGGCACTTACACATTGTCTCATACAGCCATGCTACAAATCACAGTTATGTCACTTAGGTTGCAACATTCACTGTTTGCAGCACATTTTTAAATGAGTTTGTGCAGACGTGCAACCACACATCTGTATGCAGACTGAATATTCCATACTGACAGAAAGTGAGACATGGAATTTAGAATATGGGACAAACAGCTGAACAAACATGTATATATCAAGGCCGCCTTGTCCTCAACAATCATGATGAGTAATTATAAAACTGAAGTTGTGAAGCTGAGCTGCCACTTACATTATAACCTGCCTGGTTCCTACCAGCTCAGCAGGTTTACAAATTCAAAACTAAACAGAGACACCTTGTGGCTGCCAGCTACACTACTGCGCCAATTCCTGCTGTTTGCTCGTTGCAGTTCCACATGTTAGAAAAGTATGCCAGAAATGAATGATAGATGTAGTCTAACAACCAAATCAATAGTGGGGGAGGTTAGATGCTATTCACATCATGACATTATCAAGATAAGAGACCAAAAGGTCAGTAAAGTTGGTGGAGGAAGAGCAACATTCATTCAGGATGATTGACAGATTAGTGAGGACGCAGAAACAAGCATAACCCCAAAACCCCAAAAGCTCCCAAAACAAACCAAAAACCTGCTATCACTACCGCTGCTACGTCTACTGATGCAAAGCTGTTAACAATCAGTGCAACAGGCTGAGGAGGGGGGCACACTAGTGATAGTAAAAACCAATAGGAGCCCAACGCAGACCAAAGGTGGAGGGGAAACTTACTGGAGTATCCTGTAACAGTGGTTGGGGTTTTGGGGCTGTGTAGCTTTATTGCTGGTGGTACACTGAGGGGAGCTGGACATGGATACATTAACACAGACACACTCACACAAAACACGCACCATACAAACACCCGAGTGGAAGGTGGGGGAGAAAATTGAAACTTGAGAAAGAAGGAGGCAGGTAGGAAGACCACAAGATGAAGATGACAGACAAAAGCAAAGAAAACAACAAGCAAAAGAAAATAAAGAGAAAAATATTGCTGATGAACTGAGAGGACTTTCGATAAAGATGATTAAATTTAGTCGAACCCCAACTATATTTACTGTGTACTCTTCAAACATGTCAAACAATGCCACACTAATCACTATTTTATGTGTTTCAGTGACAGTTTACATTTAAAATAAAAAAAAACTTCACACCAGACTCAGTTTAAATCCAAATCCGTCTCATCTTACTTTGGAACTGACTCACAACAACACTAATTTCACAACATAACCAACTACAGAGGCAGTACCTGACATGACCTGGCTTCCAGAAATGACAGACTACTCTGACTAATCACAGCTATCGTTCTTTGACAACCTGCATGACTTTAAAAGACTTTAAAAGACAGGATGCACCAGAGTCAGACTTTGAACTTGATCAGAAATGTCAACAGAAACAGCACCTGAAGCGCAGAAAACCTCATTGACGTCAGATGATGAGAAGGCATAAACAATTCTGAAATGCTTGTCTATTTCATCCTAGCTGCATAAAACACTTCTACTACAACACTGATGCCAGGTTAAACAACAAATTGTTAAAGTTAGGATACTGTGTAAAATGTAAATAAAAACAGAATGCAATCATTTGCAAAAGAAGTGTTTCTAGTAACAGTGGTCTTACAAAGTGTTCCTGAGCCCATGTAGTGAAATTCCTTATGCACACAAAGTGGTGACCCTTGCTTCATTCTTGCCTTTGAATGACTCAGCCTTTCCACAATGCCCCTTTCATACCTAATCATGTTATAATCATCTGTTAGCAATAAATTGTGTATCATAACAAATAAATTAGTGTATTGATTTTGTGATGTTTTCAATTGTATAAGTCAAAAATTATTAGCAGCGTTTCACATCCTATTTTACTGATGATTTCCAGTGACCAAACTTTTTTTGGATTCAGGTTGTAGTTTGATCATTAGACTTGGAATCAGTGAAGCAAACTGGACTTCAGTATCCCACTTTTTACAGCCAAATTTAAGTCAATTGTATTGTAGAAACGACAAAATGCACATCATTTTAACTAAGTGGTCCCCCCTCCCCTTTGACTGACAGATTCAGCAACCACATTCCGTCAGACTGGCTGATGCTTTGTGTTTCACAGAGAGGCTGGAGGTGTTTGTTGAGTTTGCAGGTTAGTCACGCACCTTCCTGTGTGATGCAGATGGAGCCGCTGCCCATGCCCACTCTCAGCCCGTCCACTCCTGCATCTATCAGGTTCTTGGCTTGAGCTGCAGTCACCACTGCAACAGACAGAGGGAGGCAGAGAGGCTGTTGGAGGTGCAAACACTTAATATCCTGCTGTAACTTAAGGCAACTTGATCAACAAGCCACTTCAACAGTTTTATCCATTTTCATTAGCATTTAAAGCACCAAGGAAGCTTAGCCAGTTGCTCAGAGCTCATAGCAAGCTCATAGCCTGATCCCTTTGTAGCCATAGCTGATGATAAACATCAGATCTTTGTGCTTCCTGTTTTTTTCTAGTGATATGATTTTGATTAATGGTTGACAGGTCAATCTGATAAGTGCAAATGTACAATGGAAATACCTTGTTAGGTTTTTTAGCACGTTTGTATGTAAGGATGAGTGTGGTTACCATTGCCACCGATGACTTGTAAGTCAGGATACTTTTCTTTGATGTATTTGATCATGTTGATCTGGAAGATGGAGTTGCCCTGAGATGAGTCCTGAAGGTACAGAGGGAACACATGCCTTTATTATTTGCAAAATTGCCACTAGATAACCCTATCACCCAGGTACAAGTACACCCCACTGCTGAAAAATAGGAAACACTGGTGATTGTGCACCATTACTCCCTAACAAGGTAAACCCAGTTAACATATTAAAGATCTGTTGGGGATCTCACTTTCATCTGTTCTCCACCAATTTCAGTACTTGTGGTAGAAAATCTGGTCAAAAATCAGCTGTAGGAATGAGGAGGTCAGGAACAGACAGATGTCTTACGCACTGGTATTAATTGTAGAGCTTGACGCCAAGGAGATAAGTACTGGCAACATCAATAGGTGATCATGAATATTGCCACCACTGATCTGAGGCTGTCCTGTGTGTAAGATGTATTCAAGTCTTTGTGTCCTCACATGTCACCGGTCCCAAACTATGTGTCAAAATAAGGTCAAGCTGTACACTTTCAGGATCTTACTGCGTATCAGAACATAAACATTCATACCCTCGGCCTTGGTTGCTCTGGCGATGGCAGATGGGCAGAATCTGCACAAATAACTCTAAGTTACAACACTGATTATAACAAAGGGACAGTGTGACCCAGGCATCAACTTTGCTTGACATAAGTGCAAAGAAGAATACTGGCAGACAGAGAGGTGACAAGGCGTGGGGTTTGAGGAATTCTGTCACAGTGCTGATCCCTCTAGAGTAAAGGTGGTCTGTTCTCCTTAGAAAGCAAGAGACTGCACAAGTCCTCCTTACCAGTACAACCACATCAACGCCGCTCTGCACCAGCAGGTCAAGGCGGTACTTGTCGTCATTGTGGGTTCCGATGGCGGCGCCACACAGCAGCTGTTTGCGGGGGTCTTTGGAAGCCAGAGGAAAGTCTCTGTTCTTCTTCAGGTCTGTGCGTGCGATGATGGACACCAATGAGCCCTCTTCATTCACTATGGGTAGTTTACCTGCAGGAGGAGAAGAAACAGGTTACACATAAATCAAGTCATAGAATCATAATTCTTATGAGGAACAGAATAACATCCTCCTCACCTTTCTTACTCCTCTGAAGTATTTCATTAGCTTCCTTTAGTGTTATTCCAGCAGGGGCAACCACTAAATCCTCTAGCTTTGTCATGACCTGTCATGTTGGTGACACACACAGAAAGTACTTAAAGGAAGAATCTTAATGCAATAAGGTATTCAGACCCCTCCTTCCTCTCTTTCCCTCTTTAAACAGGAAAAACAGCTTTGATCGCTATCTCATTCAGTGCATCAAAACAAGTTCAGAGTCAGGGTGTCAAGGCAGATTCATCCACATCATAATGCTTTCAGTGTGTTTGGCCCTTTACATCTACCCACCTCGCTCAGTGGCAGGTTATGGTCCTCCTCCTTCAGAAAGTCGATGTCTCTGGAAGAGATGATGCCCACCAACTTGCCACCCATTTTGCCGTTGTCTGTGATGGGGATTCCACAGAAGCCGTAGCGAGCCTTGGCTTGGAAGACGTCTCGTACACGTTCGTTTGGGCTCATCACCACAGGGTCTGTGATGAAGCCTTGCTCGTAACGCTGGAGGAGAGAGGGAGGGAAGGAAGGAGGTGAGGAGAAAATAAGAGGGGCAAGCAGTGGTGTAAAAGAGAAATGTATATGGGAAGCAAAGGAAAGGAAGAAATGGGGAAAATAGGACCAAAGAGGGAGAGTGTGCAAGGCATTAAGAGAGGGAAGGTTCAGATAAACAATATGTGAACATTTCAGGACCTACACTCTAAAGCAGAGAAGCAAGGGATGTAGGGGAAAAAATGCCTCTACATTGTTTAAACTGATAGCAGGAATAAAAATAGAGAAAAACAAAGAGGAGCTGCTGTGAGTTGAAAGATCATTTAAACACTTAAAGAATGAATGAAGGAAAGAAAATGATTGCATGAAAGATCCAGGAGAACACGAAAAAGATTTAAAAGGAGTAAATCTTTATTATCATTATAATACCTTGACTTTGCGAACTTCGTTGGCCTGGAACTCTGGAGTGCAGTTGTGGTGGATGAAGCCGATGCCACCTGTTAGCTAGGAGAAGAAAATACAAAGGTGTGAGTAAGTGTCACAGTGAGCTAATATGATAGCTGGAATGATAAACTGTCTAACAATGCCACCGTGTGTTTATGTGTTGTACTTACAGCCATAGCGATGGCCATGTTGGCCTCTGTGACAGTATCCATGGGAGAGGAGACAAGGGGAGTTTTCATAGTGATCTTTTTGGTGAGTGCGGAGGTCAGGTCCTTGAAAAGAAATCAGGAGAATACATCAAGGCAGCTTTCAGCAAAAGTTAGAAAGCCTTGCTTCAAAATGAAACAAGCAACACATTAAATTCTGGGGAGATTTAATTTACTGATTTGGCTTGTGGAGGCATGTGAGCCTAATTCAAGGAATTTTTGAGATAGGAGGCACATGGTTGATAATCCTCACTCTCACATCATCCCTGACACAGATTATTTAAATACCACAACAGCAGTGGGAATCGTTTTCTGAAACTGATCTGTAAATATTTGTCCTTGATCACAACCCACCACTTGTTCTGATGTGAAGTCAATGTAGCCTGGCAGGATCAGGAAGTCACTGAGGGAGAGGCAAGAAAAATGAGGTTAGTGTGGTAGAATTTTATGTCAGTACAAGATCTGGCAGTCCTGACAGCTTTAAACCCGCCTCAAGCAATCAAGTGATACACAAAAGCTTTAGGTTATAAAAGGGGACCACTCATTCCAGAAGTGACTATTAAAACCTTGAGCTTTACACTGAATTATTACAAAATGTTTGACTTACTGGACTTAACTGCACTATTAAGAGACCTATGACTGCATATAAGGTAATGAGTAAACATGTGCCCAATAAAGTACAATATGTACTTCACATGTTTGTAACCTTACAGGACAGGAATTTTGTCAAGGAAAATGTTTTCTAGTTCAGAAATAGATTCAAGAAGGCATTCATGGAAAAGTGTGACAAACTGCTCTGAGGTGGACATAACATAACTATCATTTCTTCCTCACCTTCAAATGGTGTCATGTTACAGTAAGAGTGCCAGTGCGGCAACTTCTTACATGCAAGGCATGTTGATTCATGTGGCATGTGAGTGGAAGCAAGGCCCAAATGGGGCAACAGAGTGTGTTCAAGCATGTGACCTGCATGTGTCAGCCATTTAACCACTACCACTATGCTTCAATACTCTGTCAAAGGCATTAATAAAGGTCCATTTAATCATGTAAGATATAAATCTTAATATTTAACACAACTGATCTAATTAAATAGATCAAATCATCGAATATGACACTACTGTATTTACTTCTTCAAAATAGCAGTGACATATATTTGATAGATGAAAAAAAACTATCAAAAATTAATCAACTAATTGCTTTAGTGATTTCCTAGGTAAAATAAAAACAAAAACATTTTTGCTTTCCATAAAATGTCAAAAAAACAGGAAAAAATGTTCATTAAGTCTTCCAAGCCTCAAGGCGAATAATTCAAGCTCACTCCAAAAAATGAAAGTAATCATTTTGCAGTGATGTAAAATTAAATAAAAACAGCCAATCATCACATTTCAGAAGATATATTTGAGATTTTCTGACTCGCAAAGATACCAACATCAAGTCAATAGGCGGCACTACTATCTGTGCTTTGTTGTGTGGAGGACTACTAAGCACTATATATAGCCGGGTTTCCACCATAACAACACAGGACTGTGTTCGACCTAAATTTGGGACAAGTGTGTATACAGAGGGAATGTGCCCCCTTCAAGGGTCTGTAATCCAGACTGCATACAGTGTTTTCGCTTTTAAGACAGGCATTTAGCAACAGTCACTGTTGGCCAATCAGTGCATTGTTTAAAAGCAGTTTGTAGGTTAAGTTCAAAGCAGTTATAAAACAGTTACAATGCCAAAACACACTACTACGTGTGTGCTCTACTTACTGCTGTGATCAACCAGTTAATATAAACACAGAGGCACTTGTTGGGACACACTGAACAGTGGACTGACCTTGCAACACCCATTTTTCTTACCAAGCTGCTACATCAGAGCACAAAAGTCCCATAATCCACAGTCCCATGTTGATAATTACATGTATTGGGCTGTTCATAATATCTAACAGGAAAATTACACTGGTGTACAAACTCTGGGCTCTTTTTTACCTTTAATGTTTATGTGTGATTACTTTGAACACTCTGATGATAAAAATTAAGTTGAGTTTGCATGTTACGAGGAGAATTAGCCAACCTGTCAAACCAGTTTTATGAGGTCTTGTAGATACATGGAGTTGATTTCACTTTAGAAAATGCAGGATCCTCGATGTTTTTAGAGCGTGACTTTCTCTTGGGACTATTTATTTGGCAGTGTACTCACTAAATGTTTCCTCTCACAAATACCAAACCACTGTCTAAACTGTCACTGTCTGTCCCTAAACATGGTCTCAGGCCCAAGTTCAATTTTGATTCAAGCCTAAATTTCCAATTCCAATGTTGAGTCAATTCAAGTTCACTTCTGCATTAAACAGCTACACTGTCACTCATCTAACGTCATGTAAAACTCCCATAATTGAAATTTATTACAATTAATGTGTAACTTGTGACTTTGGCGACACCAAATCGAGTTGTCACGTTAGCAGAATATACATTCTAGCTAACTGCATCAATAAGTAAACGCCAATACTGAAACTAGCCATACGCAGGGGGGCTAAGTAACTTTTAGCACGTTGAGCTAAATCCCCAAATGTGACCTCGTTGAGTGTGTTGCGGTGCGTCGCCCGGGTCTTTACTTGTATGTGAGCCCGTCTCCTCCGTTGAAGAGTTGCTGTCCCGACAGCCCGTCATCTGGGACGTAGCCGGTCTGCCCGCTGATGAGGTAGTCCGCCATGACGCCCACGTAGCCCTTCAGCAGGTCTTCGGTCTTTGGTGAGAAGCGAACTTAACGCTGTTACGGTTCCGTTTGAAGACAGACACAATAACACACGCGGGCCCCTTAACAGAGACCGAGAACTTTCTCCTTCGCCCTCAGGGGTTGCACTCCTTCCCGGTTAGTTGACTGACCGACCGTAGTTCTGCTCCGCGTGCCTGCGAGCAGCTGGGGCGATTTCCGCTGTCTGAATAACTATTTACGGTTAAAATTTGAACAGGAGGTCTATATATGAATACTCATTTATCCTTTCTCGGCCCTAACGCCAGCGATCATGTTCTTTGAACAGCTCTCTGCGACACGTGCAGCACTCACGTCTGACAGTTTCCGATACTGATGTCATGTCCGGCCGACCCGCCCCCTAATTATTATTTTTAATATTATTATCATTACAGAAGGAACAGCGTTTATTGTGTACTCTCTCTCTCACACACACATATATATATAGATATATATGTATGTATAATTATTAGCATTATTATACGTACGTTGTTCAAAAAGTAAGAATTTGCTATAAAGAGTTATGGGATAAGTATCAATCAATGATTAAAACTGCATTCCATACTCTAGACCCCTCTGTGCTTTGTGTCATCGGCTCCTGTTCAGATTAGCTGATGTACTGAAAGTTAAAAACAAAAAGGTGCATCTCGGATCCTGTGAATGTAATCAGTTTTACCTAATTTTACATCTCCCAAAACTTTGTCACATTACAAAATTTACTAATACTTTTAGAGAGTTTCACAGATCTCAGAAATGCTAACTGTGTCTTACTTTATCAGAACATATCCTATCTTACAGTGCCTTCAGAAATCATTTCATTGCACAAAGTGCCTGCCTGTCCTTCTTCGGAATAAACACCTGAGGGCGCAATCCCCCTGACACTCCATGTTACTATGTGAGGATGTCAGTAGGCCATACTCACACTCAGATAAGGTAGGGCAAAGCAGTGGAGCAGTTAATACCATCTTGGCACATTACAGAGCTTAACTATATTAGGTTGTGGCAGATGACCCAGGTCCTGTGCCAAAAGAGGTGCCAACCTGATAATGTCAAAGGTGGCCTGAGTTTCTGGAGCATGTGTTGACATAGCTGTGACTAAAGAAACATTGATGATATTTCTAAATATTTGGACTGAAGCATTATTATTGTATTATAATTGCATTATTCTATCTCTCAACTGTGCAGCAAACACATATGTGGGAGACATAGATTGTAAATACAGATCTGAAGTCGCTATATGATCAATGGATACCACATTGAGGACTTACGGTAGACAGTAGGCAGTATCGTGGAAAATATCTTAATAAAGAATTCTCCTTCCACTGGCATATAGGCATTAAATGGGTTACACATTGAATATGGACTCATATATGAAAACTACCTACTGTCCACAAAAACAAGGTTTTAATACATTTAAAGTGCATTTTTATCCCCAAGAAATAAATCTGTAAATTCAGGTGGTTTGGTTGTTGGAAGATGCTATTTCTAAATATGAGTGCTGAAACTCTTAAAACGTCATACAGACACCCAGTCAAGATGGTATGAAAGATTTACCAATAAAAATAAACAACTTCTCCTTTTTTCTCCTTTAATATGGTACAAACCACCACTGTTATAACAGAAATGTTAGTTTTCCTCCTATCTCCTCCTATCCACCGAAGCTGAAGTAAAATTGTGCTGAAAAGAGCTCTTCTGTTTGTGTGTATGTGTGTGTGCGTCTGTAATGAACACACAAGAGACAGGGTCCGGTTTTAAAAACTCTCAGTAACTCTATTTCTGTATTAATGTACAACCGTTGAAAATTACAACAATTTTTTTGTATTTTTGTTTTTTTTTTCCTTTTTTTTAAACGATCTATCTAACAACAGCCATTTTCCAGAAGAAAAGTGAACAATGTGAGCGGGAAAAAAAGAGAAAATAAAGAGCAAAATAAAGATGAATGTAAAGAAGGAGAACAGAGCACGAGATGGAGGAAGGGGACAAATCAATGGTTAATGTTTATTTTCTGCGATGGAGTGTTTGAGCATGAATGCGCGTGCATATGCTATTAATGGGTGGTGCTGAAGTGTGCGTGAATGGCTGAGATTACCCTTGCTGCATGAAAAACAACCTGTCATACTGGTCAGGATCTTGATTAGTTAAACACAGTCAAGCAACAATACCAGTATGAAAATATAAAGAGGCAAGAATGGGACAAGGTGATTCTGTAACTTTACTTCGACCATAATGTCTAGCAACGGTATGCTGGCAGTAGCTGCTGTAGAGAGTCAGGTTTGGTACAAACATGAACAAAAGGGAAAGGTGTGTTTATTGTGAAACTCTAGCAACAAAATCTAAAAAAGTTGTCATCTAAACACACATTCA
>JAPZDY010000002.1:3619391-3638574 GCA_029783645.1 Ctenochaetus hawaiiensis
CATTAAGAATGTAAAGAATACAAAAAAAGGCAGCAGCAGCATGATAATAATAATACTGATAATTATTCATGTTCCAAATGTAGCTCCTTTATAGCAACTTCTGCAACAAGAGCAGTTTTTAAAGGGTTGGATCATCCAAAAAAACAGCTGGGAAAACTGATAAAAATTTGACTTGTGTTCTGTAGATTATCTAGAGTAAGAGGGCATTTGTTTCTGAAAATGCATTTCTCTGTAATTTGGCCGAATGATCTTTTAAGAAAACACAAATGTGTACTTTGAAATTTCATCATTTGCATAAATATATATATTTAAATAGAAATCAGGCTGGCCAGACGAGCAGTGAGTAAATAAACAAAAATGTAAGAGGATCCAGACTGAATGTGGCAGAGGGAGATTCAAAAGTCACTTGTTGTGACAAAGACACAAGGCCTTAGTGAGTTTTTCCCCCCTTCACACTCCCTTTTCAGACACCTCTGAAGTCTTGTTTGCTATACATGCAGGCCTTGACGCAGCATCTGAGCAAACACAGACAGGCAAACACACACCTCGACATAGTCTCTGAAGAGGTAGCGTCTGTATTTGTCCTTCAGCTCTTCTGCTGGCAGCAGCGGCAGGACAAAGTCGTCTGGCATCTGCAGGGAACAGTCCTGAGCCATACATGAGATACCTGAACACATACACACACATGCAGAGACACACATTAGTATGAGTCCTAAATCATTAACAGGGTTCAGTGAGAGAAGCGACACGTACACACACACTGCTGCACGAAGGCTGCAACTTCTTTTTGTGTTTTTTTTAACGTCCCAATGAACTACTCATATCAGTTTAACTTCTGTGACTGAGGAAGTTCCTCTGCTGTTGTGTTTGATTTCAGTGGGTTGGTTTCTGTTTTGTTGTCATGACACAGAAACTAGACTGTGGTCAGCTCTCATAAACACGTCCTTTGTACAGCTGATAGACAACCACTTATTGGAGTCAGAAGGACTCGGTTGCATGAACCTACTTTATTACTGAGTCTGTAGTTGTACCAGTACACAACTGTATACAAACTTTCTGTCTCTTTCTCTCTTTCTCTCTCTCAAACACAAGCACACACATGCACGAACACACAAACGCACAAACGTACACAGACGGACACACAGCTAGCTAATAAGGCATGAAGTTTGGTTAACTGTACACATTTTACCACACACATACAGTATACTTCACGAAAACTTCACCCACACATCCATCTGCGCTACTGCTGACACAAGCACTCCTTATCTCTCAGATACACACACGCACTAATATCATAAGTAGGTGCATGACTGCCTGGTGCATTTTACACCAGATGGGAGTCATCAAAACCTCATATTACACCTCCTTTATATTTAAAGTCACAAATAACTCTTGGGTTTTACACACAAGCAAACACATAAACAAATATCGACTTGTGCACAAACATCTAGCAGAGAGTGACTGAAGTGTTTTCTGTCGTCAAATGGTATCATTATGTGGCTGATGTAGCTTGCCTTGTTAACTTATATACCAGTTTGCAGACCCTGTTGATCTGCAGACAAAATATAAGCTAAAACAAAATTTTCAGAAGACGGGAAGCTGGAACTGTGATAAAAACCAGAGTGGACTGAAACAAGCAAAAATAATTAGCAGGACAGACGTGCAGATACATGAACAGACACCGGGGAGCGCGCAACTAACAAAGTGTGACTCACTCACTCATTCTAATACCAGCTATGATGACTACTCACACTCTCTTTCTCTACTCACCCACTCCCATGCCATCTTTGACCAGTACAGTGCAGTGCTGTTCCCAGCATGCTTTGCAGAAGGAGTGCTGACAGGGCAGTGCCAACAGAGAGTCTCTCCTGACGACCTGTAGGCACACACCACACTGGAGGGACTGAGGAGCCTGAAACAGACAAAAAAACAAATAAAATTGTGAATACACCACTACATCCAAAACTGCGCTTGAGAAGTGAAGAAGTGAAGTGGGGAAGTTCAGTAAACACGTGAAGCCTTCAAATGTTTGTTACATATAAAAATAGCGCAAGAGAATTAAATCAGAGATGAATGACCTCTGGAGCAACGGTATTTAGAAAAATTAAGAAATTTCAGATGAAAACGGAGGGAAGTTAAATAACCACCTAAATCCACTGCTTTTTTTCAGAACACAATAGCAGGTCATGCAACAGTTCTGAATTTAATAGTAGACTTTAAAAAAATATATATATAACTTTACTATGAACAAATGGGAGATGGTGCTGCAGGTGAGTAATTTTCATTACTGACTATTCAACCAAATACTTCTTTTAATTAATGAGAATATCATAAATAAAGCTACACTGCCATCTCATATTGTTTGTGATGTCTTAGAAAATTGTAGAAAGATGACAAATATCTGTTAGTTAAGTTCCTTTATATGAATATGGGTACAGTGACAAATCAGTAAATACAAAGAAACAGTGGAATGTAAATTCCAGATTCAAACTAATCATTTTACCCACAGTGAACAACGTCTTCAAGAATTACATTGCTTTATTATGGCTTTTACACAATATTTTCAAACGTATGTGTACTGCCTGAAAGGTCATTTAGACTAGTGTTCGCATAAACAAGACAAACGCCTCAGTAACTAAGTACGTAACCAGGTCTTGACATTAGCACCCACCCACCTACCAAATGTCAGGAGAAATCGGCAGAAGCATGTGACACAGAAACTCTTCACCACTTTGGTGGGCGGCATTAAGTAAATTTAGGGCTGTCAAATCAATGCATTTGTGTTTTTAGCTGCTTCATCATAAATAGAGTGTGGGATCAACAGCATGGCAGGCCATAAACTCTGCAAACTGATTCTCAAAAAGACAGCAAACCAAAAAACTAACTGTGATGGAAGCAAAGAAGGCTGATAGAAATGGAAGGTATGAGCCTGGACAATGTGAGGTAGGACAGCACAACTACTGATGCTCTTTGCTCTGGTGCTTACTCTCTGTGAAGTCAGCCAAAACACTTTAGGATCAGATGGTGGTTTGACCTCCTCTAATTCTCCCCTTTATCTTCCTTTGACTCTGTCTCATAAATCTCAATCTTTGTAGAAAAGGATGCACAAGCTTCATATCCACTGCCACAGTTAACCGCGGATGGATGAGAAAACACCCATAAACATCCATTTTGCATATTGATACACGTGCCCGCTGCACCACTCATCAGATCCGTGACAGTCAATGAGGAAAAAAGCAAAGAAGAAAAAGTGAAATTTAACCTGCCGTGTAACATCAACAAGGTTCTCCAACAGAACAGCTGTCATTACGCGTGACCGTAAAGTACACCTGTAGCTATTTATAGCACAAGTACTACTATTTCATCACATGTATCTGTAAACCAACATCATGGTCATATCTTAAACATCATTATTAAATGATCTTCAAACGTCCTAAAGATGACCAATTATTTTTTAGACCTCACACAGAAACATTCTTCAGACAATGCTTCACATTTCAGGATCAAATGAGAAGATTATTCACAGGGAAGTATTGGCCCCAGTACAATTATTTATTCCTCATAAATAATTTAATATTAGGTTCATAAATGCACCTCTGAGTAACATTTGACAGAACAATTTGTAGATTGCAAATAACAGTGTCAGTGAAATTGGCAGACATCCTAAACAAACAACAGATTTGGAAAACCACAAGCCACGGCAGCTGATTAGTAAAAGAGTTCATGTCAAGCCCTGTTAGAAATCAACAGCTTTGAAGTAATTCTTAGCTTGGCCACAAGAAATGAATGATGTATAAAATCTGAGTAAAAGTAAGAATAAGGCAGGTACACAGAATCTGGGCTCAAGTCCATGAATAAGCCCTCATTTACTGCATGTGATCTGTTACTCACAGTGACTGATCTGCAGGTGCTGCTGGGCTGGACCAGAGCGTCCGACAACAGCAGAGACGAGTTGGACTTATATCTGTAGGGAACACAGACAAAATCAAGGGTCATATGACAAAGAGATTCAGCAAAAGTTATAACCATAGTGCAGAAAAATGAGAGGTTAAAAAAACAAACTAACTAACAAACAAACAAAAAAAAACCCCCAAGAACCTGAGCTAATAAAAATGGGCTCAGATTGAGAATGCATTGCAAAAGAAAATCAGAGAGACAGAAGCAGAGAGGGAGGAAGAAGTACAAGAGACACTTAAAACAAGCATTGAAAGACTAAGAACTGAACAAGCAGAAAAGGAGTAATAGTACTCATAAAAGAGTGATATACCTGTCCAGTATTTGTGAAACCTGCCAGTGAAAATGCACCAGGATCAGTTTTGCTACTGCTGGTAAAACCTACAAGAGAACACAGAGAAACACGGTTGAAAAGCTGCTTCAACTCAAAGCAATGAAATGTTGCTTCAGTGACATGAGTAATGTTACTGAAGCAATGTCTTAAAAGTCAGTTAATCTGTAATAACACACAGTTTAACTGGTGTAATGGCAATTGATAATAAGATGAGTCTATTGCTCATGAGAGGGAAATGCCTTGAGATAATGACCCTGCTGTAAACAATGATAACAAGACTTCCATCATATTTATACATCATCCACAGAATGAGCAATTTACCAAGGAAATATAAACACATACAGATACTGAAAATGCAGTAAAAAGGAAAACAAGTATTTTTTAATTTTTCTTAGAGAAGATGTATTCATAATAATGTATGGCCAAATAAACCTGACCTCAAGAACTAAGGCGTGCTCCCTTCTTTCATTTTCTGAAAACAACACACAGCTGCTCCTCTGGAGCTGCTGTACTTGTGCTGTGCAGGTCCCAAGTGGGATTTTGTGTAACTATGGGTGTAAAATTAGGTGCTTCTTCAAAACAGCAAACATACACAGCAAAGGCACCCTCAGCAAATAGAGAGTAAAGACAGTAGAGGAGTATTCATACTCACTGCGAGGAATGTGAGGTCATATTGAAGATGATATTTATGATTACTGTCAGCCTTCTTTAGTCTCATCAAAAGAATAATAATGTGTGCAATGAGAAAAATTAAAGCTTTCAGAGATAATAATGGGTCCTCTTAAAGAGTTCAGACTGTTCATTTCAATACAGCCAGCTTAACCAACGAGTGCAGCGATGCACACAAATTCTGGTACACATCTGAACATGTAACATACATACGAGGAGGGCAAAATGGTTTGATGAAGCTCATAGACTTTATCTTATTTCACACTGTTTTAAAAAAAAAGGTATTTTATGTGTTTAGAAAGAAAAGTCTACCTTTTTAGGCTTTTTAAAACATTGATTACACACAAACAGGCGCGTGCGCACACACACACAGACTAAGAGACTAGTAACAAGATGTTTGACATATGTAAAAAATTACCAACATGTTTTGACCTACATCCAAAACGAGCGACAATATTTGAAGACAAAAGAGTCCTCTTGTTCTTTTCCTTTCATCCACAAAAACACAGCATTTGCTGGTTTAGAAACATAATAGATTGTTAAATCTGATAGTTGTCATTCTAAAGTTTCCAACCAATAGTCTAAAAGCAAGAGACTATTAAGCAACAAAGAGGCTGAAACCAGCAATGTTTAAAATGAAAAGTGAAGTAATGGTTCATCATTTATCAAAACAGTCAGAAACCAATCTTCTTACTTAATTCATTGACTATTCATTGCAACTTTAATAAGTTTCTCTGGTGAGCCGCAATGACTGGCAATGCTAATTATGGAGAGTAGGAGGCAACAGAATATGGCTTCAACCTGCTGACACCAAGCAGAGTAACAGTTCTCCCTTTGACCTTTTTCACTGCTCGACGGGATCTGAGGTACATATTTGTGGTTCCTATTACTCACCTCCCTTGCATTACTCATGGTCATTAAAAGTGTATTTGGCCTTAAAGAGCTGAAAACAGGGTCTATCTCAAAGGCCATAAACAGTGCATTACAGTAACCTATGCCAGTTTATCCAATGTGAAAGACATATTTTATCAGCCACTTGTTCTTGTCCAGTGATAATTTCAGATCTTGCACTTGTAAATACTACAGTGACAATAGGTGTTTCCACTCTCAGTGTGACAATGTAGCATCATGCAACCCAGCTATCAGCTCACCTTCAGTGCTGCAGCCACAGTGTTAACTTCGTCCGTCAGCACCCTCTGACTCTCTTTGTAGGTTAGACAGGTGAACTGGTACTCCTCTGGGTCAAAGGAATCAGCACCCTGTTGCTCCACGTCACTTGCAACGCCATCATAGTAGCCTGCAATGTCGCCCTGATCCTCCTCTTCTCCTCCATCATCTTCATCCTCCTCTTCTTCAGAGTTCACCCCGAAGTCTTCCTCGTTACTGTCCGATGCCTGGCTGTTCATGTCCACAGACATCCAGTCGACTAACTCAATCACCCGGACAGGTAGACGGCCGGCCTACCTGTCGGATCCCAGCTGTCCGATTAGCTGAAATGGCTCGTCCCAAGCTTCACCTCCCTTTGTCTCTCCACACCTCTTTCCACCTGCTCGTGTCACAGCTCACGACACCCCGCCTTCCTGTCTGTCTGCAGCGCGTACAGACCGCGCTCAGCAGCAGCGGAAGAAGCAGAAGAAGTCACACTCCCCGTCACTCATTTGGAAAGCTGATTGCAGGTTGACTGAAGGAGAAGTAAATAACTAAAGGGAATGAGGGAGGAGGAAATAAATGAGGATGGAGAAATTGGAGACAAATACAAACAAGGAGGCAGAGGAGCAAGAGAGTTTTAAGGGACAAAAAGGTGAACAAGAGCAGAGGAAGAGAAGAGAAGTGAAGTAGAGAAGGAAAGAAAATAAGTGGGAGGAAAAAAGAGAAAAAAAAACAAATGTAAGTAAATCTGTCAAAACTCCTGTGGATAATTCTTCATTCTTTATTAGTTATGTGCAATTTATAAATAAAACCACTAACTGCAATATGTCATGTTTCCACACATTTTGACTGTATTTTCAATAAAATTCCTCAAGTTCATTCAATTTTTTTCCACATATATCTAAATGCGCAGGCTCTGAATATTTACTTCAATTCATACCAGCAGTTCAGTGTACTTGTAAGTGTTTTGAGAAAAAAAATGACCTAGAAAGAGTTGCAACAAACAATCGATGAGCACAATATGGATTAATCTATCCATATTGCCCAAGTTGATGTTTAAATGCGCTGTCTTACCAGCCGTCCAAACTCCAAAGATGTTAGGTTTTCTATCACACAAGGCAAAAAAACAGCTTTACATTTAAGTAGCTAGAAACAATTATTTCTAATTAAATGATTATTAAAATAGCGGCTGATTATTATAATAGCTTTAGTAAATGGATTAGTTGTAGTTGTTTCAGCTCTATATCCAGCCTTGCTTTGTTTTCAAGCAAGGCAATCTTTATTATCAGATGTCTTTGCACTATTTCTAATCAAACCAATTTTGTTGTCTTTGCTGGTAATTATTAACTGCCAATGTATTTAATTTATTTAACTTCACTCTCATTCCAACTGTTTACTGGTGAGAAAAAGGTGTCACCATAGGTTGTTCCCTTTTTTTTTTCCATATCAGACAAAAATAACAGAAAAGCTAAGATGACAGCTGACCAACCGTACAATAGAGCACTGAGCTATGGCTGTCAGACATCTACAGTGTCCTGATAACTCTCAGTGATATCATGGTATTCTCTCTAGTAATCTTTGAGTAATATATGGGGCATTTGGCTGACAAGGTCAAGATTCACTAACAGAAGACAAGACAAGGAAATGAAACAAAATCCTTCTCTGCTGATTATCCTCAATTCTACTAAAATCAAAAGCCCACTACTTTCTCAAAAGTTGTGTACTGGAATCTCAAATAATCTTTCGGTCTAAAAATACTCCTAAGAGGATAAAAAAAAACAGTTGCAAACTCAGTTACTGACAGGAAGCCCAGCCATATGCTTTATCGCCAGCAGGAAGGTTAATGGGATCTGCTGAGAAAGAGGTTACTTTACACACACACACAAAGAGGTGCAAAGACACAAACACACACATAGGGACAAACATAAGGCTATATTCAAAAATTAGGGATTGTTTTTCCTAACTCTACACCCAACAAAAGTAAAGTGAAACATAATTAATTCTTTAATTAATATATTTATTTGAATTTTCCTTACTTAAGATTTTAAAAATGCATCAAAATGCCAAGATGCAAAAGCAGGCTCCATGACAAACTGCAGAAAATAAATGTGCAAATATTTTTTAAACGATAAACCAAGAAGTAGGGCTAAAAAATTCATTGAAATTGTAGGAAAACGTCTTTATTTGGTTAAAATCCCCATAAATCATACAATTATCATTTTGATGTTTTTCAATGCAAATGATGTAACAAAAATGATCATTCCATCTAATATTACAAACCATATCGCAATATTAGTCAAAATAATTACAATCTTTTTTTCCCCCAAATTATTAAGCCCAATCAAGAAGACCAAATCCTCATTACTTTGTCTTTGGGTCATATTTATAGTGCTGCAGCAAATCATGTTTTCTTATATTATTGTTAAACTAATAAACAAACATTAAAGAATTTTACAAAGTTAACTGCATTAGAATATGGTAGACTGTGTATAGCTCCACTGAACAAATTTGGAAGCACTCTTTGGGGGAGATGTTATTAAAGCCTTTAATTTTTAGGCAGCTTAGCAGCTACTAAATTTTAACATTCAATTGTCTCTGTGGTATGTGATTGGAAATGCCAGTTTGCTGATTAAAGCTACTCAAAACAGCATGGCTACTCTTTCATAGACTCAACGAGATCTGAATTTTTCATCTGAAAAAAATATCTCTGTATCTCTGTCCATATGATTTAACAGGGCAGATTATATATCAAGAAGTGTATTTGGCCATTACTCTTACTTAAGGTCAAAGCTAACCTCTCCCAGCAAAGTTCAACTAACCCCCCTGTTAAGCTATGCCTCGGGACAGAAGAAGGGTAGCCATCAAATAGCAAGAGTAGTTATTTTTTGACTGATTTCAAAAGCCATGATTTCTCACACAGCAGGTCATTACTTGAGTCATCACGACTTGAGGTGTCTCTTATTTGGCAGAAACAAATTCAGTCAAGTGATAATGAAAATTACCCACTGGTGCTCAGGAACCACTAGCCACTGTGTGGAGGATAATAACACTCCTTCCTGTTCTGTCAACATATGACATGATTTTTCAGAAAAAAAAAACAAAACAGCAACCAGCAGTAAATTCAGTTTCAAATTTAATAAGATAGATAAGGCCACAGGTCAGCTGATGCTAAACTTTTGGCTGTGCCAAACCAAGCTGGAGAGTATTGTTAATAAAGGAAGTGGCTCCTGAGTCTGTTTTATTTAAAAGATAGTGTTGCCTGTTGACAAGCTACTAATTTTCTTTGCAGGCCAGAAAACAAGCTTCTCATGATCTGAAGGCCATAGGCTATGACTGAATTAGATCCAAGGTCCTTGCCTCCTAGCCTGCGTAGTCCATTCACCCTACTCACCACTTGACTTGCTGTATTTATACGCTATAAACAATTTGAAATTCTCCTCCTCTTCAATTTTTCCTCCGGTTGCATCTCTTTCTGTGATCTTCTGCCCCACATAGCTGCCTCTAGCTTCGGATTAAACTTGATAGTAGCAGGATTTTAATCAGCACTTGTCCACATATCCTGTATTTTTTGATTCCAACTTAAGTGTAGAGCTGTTAAACACATGTAGGGCACGAGGCATGGGTTACGGCTTAATGTGAAGGGTTAGAGGATTAGCTGAAGATGCATTAGCTTTAGGGATGAAGAAAACAGAGAAACGATAACTGCAGTTCACTTGAGGTAGTAACACTGGATACAAAACAGGAAGAGAGAGTCTGTCTCAGTTGGAATTAAAACCAAAATGACGGCACAGGGTTGGCAAACACATCTTCACATGCTGCACATCTTATTTTGTGAAGTATGTTTCATTTTTTGATCCATATTACCCAGGCTGAATCCTATAAGCACTTTCAAACAACTTAGAATATTAGTTAAAAGTGACCACAGCACTGAACCTCAACTAGGGAACATGATGTGGGATTTCACCTAACCTAAAACAGATATTGCAATATTTATGGCCCTGATTTACCTTAACATTACCCAGCCCTTTGGCAGAGTGGTCAAATTCCTTTGCAAGTAAAAACTGCACTGTGGAAAGTCAATTCCCTAGCATTGCTGTGCAGCCCCACTGTCACGCCAAATTATTTGTCCTTGTCAGACCGGGGTTCCCCTTCCACAAACAGAGTTTTATTACTCTCCACATTGTGTTCTTTAACCATGAACGGTAGCTTATGTTCTCTCTCCTGCCAAAATGTCTCTACCTATCATGTAAGATGGATTGAAGAATTCCAAAAACTTCGACTGAGAAGAGCACACAAGTTTTACACCACAAGGATCTTAAGTTCGCTCATTTCGACATGTGATTTTGTATCCACTACGGTCAAAGGACACATGATCAAAGCCGACTGTTGACACTGGAGTTCAAAAGTGACATCGCAAATGTCCACCTGGATGGAAAACAAGGTTGGCCGGAAAAGTCCGCCAGCCGGCCCCGGTGCCAGCCCAGCCACAGACGAATGCACGCATTCCGCCCGGTCCAGGCTAAAAATAGGCAGCAAACTGGGTGACACACATCTTGCTAGGCTAATGTATCAAAGCGACTGAGCCCAGGTCTGATAACACGTCTGGGGGATGGGAAGTAAAGGTTTAAGTGGTGGATTAACCAACGTGAAATGTAGCTCAGAAGTTGCTGGACATCGTCATTTCTGTTGGAGTTTGAAGAAAATAACCCAAAAAGGACAAGGAAGTCAAATTCATGGAACGGCTGGCTAATTTACCGTTAGCCAGATTAGCTTCCTGGCTAGCGTGCTGGCAGTTTTATTCAACAGCGAAGTAGCGACATGTCAAACCCGGGAGTTTTAGAAGTTACGTCGTTAGACACTTTCAGAACAGACTTGCAACAGCTCTCTAGAAAAAGTAAATTTAGTCCATTGACAACATTTGCAAAATAAGAGGTAGCCGGGTTTACCACCTCTTTATCGTTCCCTCCCGCTGTGCTTCCCCCTCTCATCCACTCTAGTCCGGGGATTGTAATGTAAACAAGGCCCTCTGGAGCTCGGGAGTAAACAGGCATATTCAAACTACCACTGCATATTTTTTTACTGGATAAATTCGGAAGTATTTACCTTTTGGAGCAGCGTCGGCTCTGCCCTCGCTGACAGCCAGAAATGTTTTTGTGTGGGGAAACCCAAAGAGCGATTTCCACTATGTTCGCTTGGCTGGTAGGCGGAAGATAGACGGTTACAGAGGTACTTAGCTGTGACGTCACATCCGCTTTTCCCATGCCAGCCTCCTCTCCCTCTCCTAGGAAGGATGAGGCAGATTTATCATACACATTAGTGTGTCCATTAGTACTTCATTAGTGTAACAAGACGCAGCAACATCTTTTTACGTTTATTTAATATGAATTACACCTTACAACATGTTTATCTTTAAGTGGTTTCAAGCTTCCGTTTGTTTAATTGTATTAACAATAAGCTCTATATGATACAAAATCTTCACTTATGTAATAGTAATTACTTTTTGTGAGGGTTTTAATAAATGATTTTCAGATCAGGTAGTACATGGCACAGTCAAACCAAAATGTGTGTTTGGGCTGGGGTAAACATCAAAAACACATTGTCAGCACAGTGTAATGACTATTATTGAAAGCCCTTTACTTTTTAAAGCCTAATACACTATAAAATTTATTACCTTGCATGTGGGTTTCTGATAATTCCTTATAGAAACTAAACTTAACATTTTGAGGCTTAAACATCATTTCATAAGATCTGCAGATCTGAACTGCTCCTGTTGTTGCTTTTTTGTTTATAGGTGGCACAAATTATAATGCAAGTGCTGCAGCTCTGCAGCTGGATGGAAACTTAAAGTGCTTAGGCTCTGAGTGTATTGGACGAAAACAATGCATTATCCTCTGCTGTGATTCTCAGCAGCACCTGAGAGAAACACAGGGGTCAGTCCCTGCGGTAAATGCATTGGTAATTGGTCTTGAATTACTAATGCATCTGATGTCTAGTGTTCATGCAAACAAAATTTCATTCACTGCCGTTCAGTCAGTTAGCACTGATGCAAAAAAACACACATATTATTTAAAAAAAAGTATTTCTTTACACTGTTAAATTTCTACATTTTCACTGTGAAGAATGCCTGTAAAATTTTCCTGACAACTATTTCAACCTACTCAGGAATCAACTGGATTTCAGGAGTGAACACATTTTAAGTTTTCATGAAAAATTCAATGAAAAATCTTCATTGAAAATGACTTTTTTTTAAAGGTCACAAACTAATATATGTACCAGAACATGCTGAAATTTAACTGCAAACAATTACGTAGTAAATGCAAACCATGTTTAGAAAATTGTTGCATATTATATCCTTGGGCCCCGCTAACAACACCAGGTAATCCATCTGAATGTCTCTCAGACATGGGCTGAAAAAAAAACAATAAAAGTAACAGGCAAACAAGGGCATTTTTTAATTACTACAAAATAAATTTGGTTGTTTTGCTTTTTATTGGTATTTTTACATTTATAATGAAAATACTCTTCATACAAAAACTTTTTACTGTTTTAAATACATCTATCATCTGTTGTGTATTAACAGGTGTACAGACAGAAAGGTGTGAATCAATGTAAAAGAAATGTGAAAGAAGACAGCAGAAACAAGAAGAACTCTCCAGAAATGCTACAGCCTAACAGGAAAGGTAAAATCATCAACAACTTTTTCACACCAGTTTGAGTGCTTTTCATGTTTAAACCTCAAAACACAGATTATATGGTCCCCACATTTTTCTCTGTCTATGTCTGTAAGAACATCACATATCCCAAAGCTGTACTGACTCAACACAGCACAGTAGCAGAGCTAAAAACACTGCTGTTTGTGTTCCTACCTAAAAATGGGACAACTAGGAGATAGAAGGTTTTCACTTTACTAAATCAGCACACGTTTCTGTTTTCAGACAGAAAAGCACAAACTGTGCATTATGGAAACCTGCTTATATGGAATGTGGTGATGCAGCATCCATACAGGTGGAGATCGACTCATAGCTATAAAGAGTTGGCAGATTTTCATTTTTTATTCGGCTCCAACAGACCAGGGGAAACATGTTTATTAGCCTGTGCTGTTTGTAGGGTTGATGGTACTAAGGGTATCCATGTTTACATGTCACGTAAGCCATCAGTTCTGGTTGGCAAAAGCTGTATGTGCTGTTCTGTGTTCTGCATTGCAACAGATTCAAATCAGCACAGTGAATCAGTCAAGTGTTAGAGCAGACAGTCTGAATACATGTCAGCAGGCTGAGAGTATCACAGGAGTCTGGGTAAAATGACTTGCAATGTGTCATGAAGTCACATTAAAAACCATGATGAAACTGTAAGGACGCTTTCCTTCTATCACATTCTTATTGAGTTTGTTCTCTCCAAGACAACATGATAACACTGATCTGCACAGGAGCTCACATGTCTTTGTATGTACTGGATGTCTGTTACACTCTTACACAAAAATCTAACTATACAGCATATGAGCTAATGGGAATATTTACAGTGATGGTGGAGTATCACCACTGGAAGAAACAGACTAGTCTGTGAAATAATTGTTCTTTTTTTCTCCTTCATCTTATCTTTCAATCTATCTTTCCTACTTGAAGAGTTACAACCAAAGGGTACCAGTGTTGACAAACCCCCACCCGAGGCACAATTTATCCTGCTTTCGAAGTATGTGAACATCTTCCAAAGTAAATACCAGGAGCAGTCAGCCAAGTTAAAGCAAAGTGTAACCTTGATTTAACTTGTGTGTAATTTCAAATGTCACACTTTCTCAAAGGGGAACAATGTTTTTTCTTGTCCTCTCTTTTCCCGTTTTGTTAATGTCTTTTTCTTTAGTCCGCTGACGCTTCCTTCATCCTCTGCTGCTTGTCTGTTTTGAGGCCAGGACATGGCCAGAGTTTCAGAGGCTGTTTTAGCTCCTGGATTTCCACCCTCGCCCGCCTCCTCATCAGAGGAAAACCCACCGGTGCCCTCTCCTTGAGCAAGACTCCCCAGTCCTTGATTCTTCTTGCCATAGCGCTGTTTAAGCTTTTCTCTGATCAGGAGACCCTTCACCAGCAGAGCCCAGTTGGAAGTCGCCCTCTTTTCTCTTTTCTGAAAAGTGGGAAAAAAAGATGACTTGGCGTTTTAGTGCCTGAAAGGTTATGAATAACTGGATTTGCTTTACTTAAAAGCGAGCTGGTTTTATTACCAGTTGCATTTAAAAATTAAGGGGACTATGCCTGTTGTGCGTAATCCGAATTTAGCGTAGTAATGTATATGTAGCAGTACACAAGCTTGACTTTCATGAGTAAAAATTCAACTTACATTGCTTGATCATTATCAGCACCTAAGTTTTTGTGATCAGTGGTACATTTACAGTTGGACATTTACAGTATGATTTACAATCAGAAGCAGCACCATGTCTGCCAGGCTCTCCTTTAACAGGCCCAGGATGACCCAAATTACCATGTCAAGCAACATCACCAGTGACAAAAGTTGTATCTACTGTTATGACCCAGAGACCAAATAGCAAGATTCACAAGGCAAAAGATTCTGCAAAGAGGCATGTCAGGTCAGAGGTGCAATTAAGAGCATGCTTGTGGTTTTCTTAGACATATCCGGGGCTGTGCACAGCAGAATTTGCTGTTCATGCAGAATGTTACTGTAATGTTCTGCGGTATCTAAGGGAGCAAGAAGACCTGAACTGGCAACTGGGCTCCTCCACATGACAATGCAGCCACTCAGAGTGCGTTTCTCACTCATAACAACACAATCTTTACTCCCCTACTCACTGGATTTGGTTGCCTGTATTCTCTCTGTTGAATGTAGTTTGGTCTCTATATTGTAGCCATAGGCCCCAACCCTGTTAGTGTGTTCACCACAACATGTAACTCAGGTGCTGATGATGAAGAAGCGAAGAAACTTAGAATACTCGTTCACAAAAGTAAAAGCTTGCACCCACTACATGCACATCACTATGCACCGCTCCGCTTTTGCAGACACAGTTTCCGAGGTTTCTGATTGCACTTTGTAACTTAAGTTCTTACCTTCAGTGCAAAATCGGTCATGCAAGGTGATGCAAAGTCATTAGTTTCTCCTCTGATTTTAAGTGAATTCAAAATAAAAATCTTCATAAAAACAGTCAGTCACACACATACACACATATACACACACACCTCTTTCTCCTTTTGTTTCTGAACCTCTTGTTCTTCCACCCAGGCAGCTCTGAGAATCTCCTCATGCTCCTCACACACAATGTAACCATCAGTCCTGAAACACACACAAAAAGAAAACACCTATTTATTTAGGTTTTCACAACAGCTACATTCTTGATTTTGGAATAAGGAGGCTTTGGGATGTTTTAGTGATTATTTTAAATATTCTGAACATACTATGCAACAGAACAAAGTGTAAGAATCAGTGAGAGTCTCCTGTACTGATCACATTCTCTTCTTCATTATGTCACATTTATCCCGTCCTAACTGAAGGTTTTCACAGTGTTGTCTTACACAGCATGCGAGTATCCTCCATGGAAGTCAAAGCCTGTGACTGCAGGGGCAGCGTCCATGTCCAGCTTTCGGGCCACACGGTGCAGGTTGGGCAGCCTGAGGTGAACGCAGCCCACCGGTAACATACAGGGCTTAAACAGGTAGACGTTGCCGTAGTCATTACGTGGAACCTGATGGAAACAGATACAGACAACAAGTACACAACGTTATAAAGCTTTGGTAACTTGTGATGTGCATGTGTCACAACTAATTTCTTCATTTACAAGCAGCTGCTAATTGAAATTACTGGTTGTTTATGAAATTTTGTTACACTTTCTCTGTTACATCCCAATTTGCTGCTACAATGATCTCACATTTATCGTCTTAATCCTCAAAGAAAGCTACCTTTCCGTCCACAGCTATAGGCGGCTGGTACTCCTCTGTCTGCCATTCTCCAAACAGGGCCAGGTCATTCTCGTCCTTCAGTTCAGACATCATCCTCGCCTTACGGGAACGATTAGAGAAGCCCCTCACCATCTGACAGAGAGTGATACAGAGGCATAATTCACACACTGTCTCACTGTCTGATCCAGACGCAGGGTTAGGACCCAAAATGGTTCACAGATTAATTTGTACTTGGTCGCAAACACACAGAAAATCATTGATATGATGATTTGTGAAGTCAAATCAACCAGACCTCATTCACTTTAATGTTTTAAAGAAATTTATAAAGGATGAGTTGTGGTTTAACTCTGTTTAAACTGTTTTTAGATATATGAAATTCAGTAAACTGATAATTTACATTTAAATGAACAGACTGTGATCAAGTTTACAGTTTGAGGTAAACCGTCCTGAAGTTCTTCCTCTTTTTTTGTTACCATCAGTCACGATTCATGCAAACGAAGACTGCTGAACTGATTTGACTAGAGGCCAGAGTGAGATTAACTGAAGGGGAACAAAAACAGATGCAAACTAAGAAAAAGAGAATTTGTGGATTGATGAGAGAAAAAGAGAAGAAAAACAGAGAAAAACAAACTTAGGAGAAGTACTCTGTCACCTTGTATGGTTCCTCTCCTAGTCTGACAGTTCGTGCTTCTTTCAGCCATGTGTCTCTGGAGTGGAGGGTGTGCACACAGTCCCTGAAGAGAGACGATTCACACATACAAGAATAAAGAGTAAAAAATTTTCTGATCAAACAGAAATTCTCATTTGCTCAAGATGTTAAATTTCAGTTAATGACTTGGTCTGAGTGCATACTTAATGTGTTTTCCTTCTATTTAAAGACATTTTTAAATTTTCATTTTAAGTGTGAACAATCATCAAGCGTCAAAAACAACAGCAGATGTAATTCACAGCTAGTGGAGGTGAATGCCACAACTCAAGTACAAGCACAAGTTTAGGTGATCAAATAGCACCACCAGGTGGGCACTGATGGTCACAGCAGATAAACATAAGCTGTGTCCCAGTCCAGCCTATTTTCCTTTTGGCCATAGACAGAATATGAAACAGTGGATGGAGACATCTTGATGTCAGCCATTGGTTAGTGGAGTATCGCTCTGAAGCCTAAAATATGACATTATGGTTGTTGCCATCTTGTTTTGTTTGGAGCCAGAAGTGACCATATTTGGGCAAGAGGGTGGAAATAGGAAATGCAGGCATTGCTATCAACAACTGTTTGATGTGCAGACGGCTAGAAGCCGCTGTTACTCAGAGCGACAACGACAATAGTGATGCATAACTTTAAGCCTTAATGTAATTTAACTGAGTAAATTATATAAAAATTCACAGTACAGTTCACTGTACAGTTGTCATGATCAGGTAATGAGCTCCAGATGCCAAACCATGTTTTGTACAGGGATGTAGACATGTTTATTTCTGCTGTGAATTTGGGTATATTAATAGGGTTTTAATATAAGAACTGACTTGCTTTCGGAGTCAGCCTCAAACAGCCGTTTGAAAGACTTCTGTGTTTAATAAAATAACTAATTTATTTATTAATCAATTCTTCAGCCCTGGGGTTGCTGTTTGCTCCAAACCAACAAAGGTGTGTCTTGGAAAGGATTAGAAGTCCAAACTGAACCTGTTCCTCCTTCCACAATGGGCTAATCTGACCTCCAGGAGATCAAAACAAATGCCGCTTTCGGATGCTTTTTTATCAACGTGTAAAGTTAAATAGTCTCAAGTTTATGACTGGGACATTGTCCTAAATGACCAGCAAGCTTTCAAACTTTCATGAAGCTCTAGTTCAGAGTATGAGAGGTGTTGTTTTAGTTCAACAACACATGATGGTAGACTGGCAAAATGTGTTTCAGACTGGTGGTAAATGTATCCATATACACCAAGTAGTTCACTACACGTCCATCTCATTTACAAAAAAAGTACTTTATTCCTGGTCAATTTAACAGTGGCACTAGTCTTATTTTTTGTCGGTCCTTTCAAGTGGTAGAAAGACCACTGAAGGATGACCACATGTGTACAAATACCAAGTGAAAAAGGCATAATGTGAAATTATCCAACCGTGGTAGCTCAGCACCCCATTCAACAACTGACTTGTAAACAAATCACTTAGACCCTAAGGGATCCTGTAGAAAACACATCTCTTCTCCATATTTAGACCAAATAAGGCTGTTTCTTACACATGTTGCATCACCTTTAAAATGGGGACAGATCTTATCAACTTATTTTAATTGTTCCAGCAATGCAGATAGGGAGGTCCTGAACTGGGACACAGCCATTTACTTTCAAGTCTTCATAGCACAGTCTGTTACACATCAGCTTTCCCCTATTATGCCCTTTAAAGCATGTCATGCAGTGCATCATGAGAGGTAAGTAGTCACTTAAAATGTACTCCCTGTGCGAGTACTGACCTGGAATACACCGGCTCTCCCCTGCAGTATCCCAGTGCGGTGGCTGTTGGAGGGTAGAGAGCTTCATATTTCAGCAGGTGTCTCTTTAAAGCGTACAGCGGGTGGTTTTTATACTCTGCTACTGAGATTGGCAACGGTTTGCTCAGCAGCTTTTTCTGGAGCTGGAGAACCAACATGAGAGAAACACAGAGAGAGAAAACGCTCAGTATCTTTGAACCAGTCATGAGAAACTGAAATGTCATCCAGTTCCATTATACTGAATGAACTGTCCAATAAGCTAAACAGTTTTTGGTTGCAAACAGGAAACCTTTTTATACTGGTGAAAAACATCATGCTAGCTTGGTGTTAAATATTAAAGTGGAGTTTTCGAGTGTCCTACAGAAACAAAACACATAAAAATAGTAATTTATTGGTAAAGACAACAAATCTTTTGGCTTCAGAGTTGCTATACAGTTAAATTTAACCACTTCATAGACATTTTAGTTGTCCCCTGTCCCTCAATACAATACAGATATGAATGCTGACATGAGGCATCACAGCCAACAGTTGACTGAAGAGAGAGGGGATTTGCAAGAAAAGTAACAGTAAGAAGTTGAAGGACATGAAAAGTAACAAACACAACTAACACCAGTTCTACTTAAGTAAATATAAATGAAAAATGTGTCACTCTACTGTAAAGGTGTTAATAAATATGCTATCAAAGATTAAAAGATTATTTA
>JAPZDY010000002.1:3657175-3668476 GCA_029783645.1 Ctenochaetus hawaiiensis
CACACACACACACACACACACACACAAGTAATTAGCACAGCTGGGAAATGCTTGTTGTTATTTGTGACTCATTAACTTATTGAAGTCCGTACGTGGTTTTGAAAAATGTGCTAAATTGTAGGTGTTTTTTCAGTTGGATGACAGGCTGTCCCGGCTATATCCAGGTGCATTCATCTCTTTTTTTGTGTCCCTTTCCAACTGTTTTCATTGTTTCCTTTGCTACTTGCAGCTTTTCTATATTTTTGTTTTGTGTTTTGTGTTTTTTCTGTTTGTATGTGTCTTCTACAGCCCCTGTGCATTGAGCTCAGAGTTCAACAGTGATTTGTAAGGGTTTTGGAAAAGCACAGACAGACAATGTTGTCCAGCTGATAGGGATGTCAGATCAGGGAAAAAAAGCCCCTATGTCATTGTAGAGGGCACTGGCAAAAGTTTTTTGTTGTTTAACTTGGAGGTCTTGTTGTCTCAGAGCAATGAATGTCTGTACAAAAGTTTGTGGCAATCCATCAAGTAGATGCTGAGATATTTCCCAGTATAAGTAAAAACTTTGACTTGCTGGTGGTGCAAGAGGAGAAGTCAGGGTATCACCAAAGTCATTAGGCTTCTTCCTTTGGGGACTATAAACGTCTGTACCAAATTTCATTGCAATCCATCAAATAGTTGTTGAGATATTTCAGTCTGAACTGAAATGGTGGACCAACTAACAGAAAGCCATACTGAGAGCAAAGCTTCAAGAAAGGCAAATAAAAATAAAGGATCTGGTGGACTACCACTTTAAGTCAAGCAATCTGATTGATCAAATGTATACAGTGTTAAGCATGGCTGGCTATTTTTTTCATTTCCTTCCTTTTTTTGCTTGGAGTCCATAAACAGTAATAACTCTGAACAAGACATATTAGTTGGCTCACATGCTTTGGAAACTGTTGTAAAAAAAGGCCTCAATGTGCAGAGGCTCGCTGTGCACTGTGAATATGGATGTGAAGATGATGCATCAGGCTGCAGTGAAGCACAACAGAGATTTTATATCTGCAATCTAACAATATCTCACCTCATTTGATATATATATATATATATATATATATATATATATATTGATAAAAGGGTCTGGCTTGCTTAAAAATACATAAATTCTATGTTAAGTAACTCAGGAAAAATTAGACAAATATTCTTATTTAACGTTTTTTCTCATAATATCAGTCACAAAGATGAATATGCTGGTTATGAGCTGAGCAGTAAATTCTTCTTTTGGTGATGCAGCATAATTACTGGGCGTAATATCAATATAGTTTTGTGAGACTAGATATCATCTTACAATTTGGATATCCTTATGTTGTGATTTGGCTTAACTGTTGTCTTTTTCTAAAGGGATGCAGTTTTCTGAACTTATCAGACTGTTCTAGCTGTTCTGATATTTGCCTTCACCCACATAGTTACTGTATTGATATTACTGCTGATTGTTTTTCAAAAATCTTGCTGTGTTTATATTTTGTGAAAGCAATAATAGTCTACATCCAATTTTGCTGCAATCCTGATATTGAGGTATTACAGCAAGTCTCTTTTATTGTTACATTTGATTTTGTCCCTATCACTCAGTTCTGCTGTGACATCTAGGATTTGATTTTGACTTAAAACCAAAGATTTTGCCCACTTTGTCAAAAATATGCATCATGTATCACTTTTCAGCATTCAGATAGCACCCATATTGCTCCTTAATTTTGCAGCAATATTAATATCAAGGTATTTAGTGAGTACCAAGATATTATTTTTTGATCAGTATGTCCTGGCCCTGTGCTCCATGTCTGCATATACTACACTGAAATCTGCTGTTACAAATGATTGTAAGTGGTAGACCAGAATAGAAACGCAAATAAAAACACATAGAAAGGGGGCAAAAAAAAAAGAAAGGATGTGTCTTTTGATCATTGCTTTTAGGCGTTTGATCCTTTGAAGAAAGAGAGGGGGAATTAGGTTTTTATGTTTCCTACAATCTCTGCCTGACTGTGGCACGCTCCGTGATTACACACAAAACATTAGTGAGGTAAGAGAAGGTGAGCAAGGAGAGGAGGAGAAATGAGAAAAGATTGAAATAGGCGAGAAAGAAAAAAAAAACAGCAGAAAATGAATAGTGCGAGGCAGAATTGAACACAACAGAAGAGAATAGGCTGCAATAGAAAAACATGAAATATGAAATATGAATAGGCCCTTGATGATATTCCCACTCTATCTGCCTGTCAGTGGGACTTCATTGATATTCAGGGGAGAGCGCCCCTTCTAGCAGCACATATCAAAAGGCAGTGTTATGATCAATAAATATGCCATGGGAATCAAAGCTTTTTTCTTTGATAGCATTGGTCATTTGCCCAGAAACTGTTTGGAAGTGGGAGCCAGGTTTGAAGGCAGCCTGGTATGAGTCACTGGTTACATTTACAAGAGAGCAGAAAATCAGATTTTTAACCTTTCGTGGGTCAGCTGAGCCTCTCGTCGCTGTCTCTCTGCTGTGGAATGAGACGAGTGGCTCGTCTCCACTTAGACAGCCTTGAAAAGAACAGCTGTAAAGAAGAAAGTTGGGATTGATAGTAAAAAATGTCCATAAACAGCTTGTACCCTTCGACTTTTTGATTGATTATACTGCAGTAATAACAAATCGTGTGACATTTCTGCGTTAACCTGTGGGTTTAGGACTGATTGAGTGCTTGCAGCTGCATGAAACTGGTGTATATAAAAATCCCAGAGGAAAGACTGAGCAAGTAAATATTTCCTGAGCAATGCTGTGTCACACTCAGGTTAAAACCATATGTTAGCAAAATGACCTGCTCGGATATTTTATAATTAATAGTCTTAATACACTTTGGGTTGAGAGAGTATATCTTGACCTGGATACATGTTTAATTGAAAGAAAATACTGAGCTAACAATGCACTAAATCAAGTCTATTTATTATACATACTCTTAATTAATACTTTGATTACTGATCTAGTGAATATTGACTTTGTTACATTTTGTGCAGAGGCAAAAAGTATCTTTTCTTCTCTGTATGTTTTGTAAACCAACTTGCAGAGACTTGATGTGTCCTGTTCTCTGCTATGCTCAATAATTTGTTTAACATGGTCTTTCTAGATAGAACACAAACACAGTTTAAAAAACGGCTTAAAGAGGCTCTGGAGGCACAACCACTCTTTTTCCATCACTTAGAAATTTTAGATGAATCAAATGTCCCCCAACCAACATCGCTAATTGCTGTAGGTTGAAAGAGCAGAGAGTGTTCAGATAAAAAAAAAATGGAGAGATTCAACCATAAATCAGACTGAGGCTCAAACATGTAGTGTGCTCTGATGAGAAGTCTTTCTTGCGCCATAATTGGCTTCTTGTAGACTTATCAGAATGATAAGTGAAGTTAACTTTTTTTAATGTTTGTTTGTTAACTCATTAGCTGGTAACTGGCAGTGGCTGACAGTGTTAGTGGTTGCGCTGATGAAAACTCACACCTTCTGTGCCAACAAGTTAGCTTTGTGCTGAAGGTTTCAGGTTTTTTTGTCTGCGATGGCTGTGATATGTGACTCCAGGCATGACAGTGTTACCAAGGTCCACTACTTCAGTAGATAAAGGCTGAAACACCTCAGTTGTCCTCTGAATTCTTCTCTTGCACAACCAGCAAGTCAGTTTCAATCATTCTTTCTATCTTTCCATATTAAAAGACTCTTTCTGGTCTGGGTCATGAAGGTCAAGATAAAAAGAAGAAATAGCTTCAAAGGACCGTCCTGATCTAGTGCTGCAAAGCCAGCCCTCCTTAGCCATCTACACAGCACTGTGTCAGCACTGGAGAAAGATCTGTTTGCACCAGTTATTGTTATGCTGAAGGCGAAAAATGCTCTGATTCATTTGTGTATCTATATATCAGTCACAGTGGTCTTGGGTAGGGCTACACCGAGAAAGCAACAACACACACAGATATCATTAGGGGGATGACTCTGACTCAAATAGCCTACACCCAAAGTCTACATCTGGTGAGTCAGACCAGACCTGATCAGATACCCAGTCTACATCATATTAGCATCATATTAGTTTGTTCTTTTCAGTTGTTTTCAGTTGTCGTTCTTGAAGACTGAGCCCAGACAGCATGTGAAGAAAGCTCATTGAGCAGTATGGAATGGACCTACAGCCGTAAATGAAGTGAATGTCTTACAGTGTTGCAACTCAAACAGCATGAATAAATGCTGTTTTTCATTAGACATGGACTCTCTCCCTCTAGATATCCATTATTCAGTTCTCTTGGAAACCCTTTGCCCTCCTCCACCTATTTCTCACAGATGAACTTTCAGCGCAAATAAGAAAAATAAAACATCAAAACTGCAATTACTTTTTTTTTAACCCACAGCTGAGTCGTATTGAAAACCGTCTGATGTCCATTTCTGAAGAGGCAATTGGTCCCAGCGGCCGCCTGGCTGCTCATCACACCTCTATTAGCACTGGAGCCAAATACTGCTGCAATTACTATCACTGTCATGGCAGACACAAGTGGCACAATCCTGGTGATTAGAGTCAGGCTTTGGCTCACTCTCATGGAAATGCAGACACACACACACACACACACACTCACGCACACTCATTTGGTAGTTGTAACTTGGCTAAGTGAACACTCCATGGCTGTGCTGCACTCAGCCACCTGCTGCCGTCTCCATACCTTCACTTCAGGCAGGATCGTAACAGTGCTTGAGACATTAGACATTAGTCATTAATTGAGCTTAATCGCCTCATTGTTTAATTGTCTGAGACCAACCTAATGATTATGCCAAACTCAAGTACACCAAACACCTGGCTGCAATAAACCGGAAGCCGTGAGTTTCTTAAAGTAAGGATGAGGACTGGAGACGGGTCACAGGCTCTCCTCTGCTGGGTCCACCTGTGACGAGCAGGTAACTTTTAATGACCTCTGGACAAGGCTGAACTGTAACTCAGGGTTTAAAACTTTATAAACTCACACATTCACACACTAAAAGATAGTCAATGTGTGTATCACTTTTCATGAAAATCACTCAGTTTTATACCTTTGACATTACAGTGACATGATGTAGTTTATTCTAGGATGAATTCAGGGTTAAGATTAAAATTAGGATTAGTGTCCAGGAGTAAAAACAAGCCCTGTAATTGTCCTCAGACCCACAGTAATACACATATATGTGTTTTTGTGCCTGGAGCAAAATTCCAATTACCCCAACTGTGGCATTTTTGTTTGTCAAGACAGTGACAGTTGGCTAAAGTCTCCAGGATTTTGTTGGTAAGTGTTTGCACACACATACATTCACACATGTCCTTTATTCTTTCAGTTGGTTGGTTAATGATTTGGGAGCGTGCAGCAGCCATTGACGGTCAGATCGAATGAGAAGGCCATGTGCATAGAGGGATGGAGTGTGGTACGATGAGAGGAGGGACGCATGGGGCTGGGCGGCGGCGGTTTTTAGGGTTATTGGGTGGACGTCTGCCCACCCTTTGTGCTCCAAATCCGGGGGAATCTGCTGGCCATTGTGGCTCCCTGCTTGTTCGCCAGCCAGAGAGCTGAGAGAGGGGATTTCAGCTCCACAGAGCCGATGACAAGCAGGTTTTTTCAAATTCGTCACTCTACTGGGTTTCTCTCTTGCTCTTTTATCCTCTCTGTCTTTTCTCTCTGTCGCTCCGCTTTGTTCTGGATGCAATGCACAGTCAGCCCCAGCCAGCTATAGTATAGTAATCTGGGAGTGACCGAGGTTAGTGATCCAGTGCTGGGGTCTGATTTAGGTTTTAGGGGTGGCACCTGTGCCTATTGTGGAGAATGTGCTGCAGCTTATAGAGCAGGCAGTTTAGCACTAGGCCTACATTTTCCCCCCATTTCGTCTTGGTTAACAAGCGAGTCAGAAATAGCTTGCATGCATTTAGACCAGGCTATTTTTGTTACGTTAAAATCCATGCTTATCCTCTTATTACCTGCACAGCCCTGTTTTCCCTCCAAATTGTCAGCATGTAGAAGCCTCTGAAACAGCAGGGAGACTGTCAGACATCAGACAAGTCTCAGCTGAAACCCATACTAATGAGATTCTTCCAGGTGAGTTACCAGTGTCTCAGGGCAGGATGTCGCACCAACTTCAGGTGTAGAGAAAACAACTATGCAAATATTTTTGATATGACAAATTTCATTAAATCTGGTCTAAGACTTAAGTCAAATGAAATGAGAGATTGAACAGCGTACAGTGATATTGGTTTTATGAGAAAAACATGGCTTTAAGCAGGACCTTCAAACATTAGAGAAGTCCCACTTTATACCAGATGAAATTGGTTGTTGTGAGGAACATTTTTGAGACTCCTGTAGTCACTTCTGTGCCACTCTGCCATTTAACCAGAGTTTGATAGAAATAAAAAATGCTTGGGTAGTTTTTGACCAAAAAATGATAGCTTTGAAGTAAAATCAATATGTTGACCTTAATGATGCTTGTTGGATACAGTAGCTAACCACGAGATGTCCACCAACAGCAGCACACGATACTGTTTCTGAAAACACGGACTCATTTGATTCAGTGAGTGTCAAAAATATCACTTCAAATAATAGCTCACTTATTTAGCAAAGCTCTTATGTAACACTGACACAAATACATGATGGACAAGAAAAAAAATCTAAATCAATCAAGCAGAATGAAAGACATCATCTTTTTATGCACAAATTTCTTCTTTGTCAAAGTGTGGTGCCTTCATTACCCACAATGCAGCTTCCCTGTCGATAGTTCTCTCAGAGATTTGTGTGTGTATGGCCAGTCACAGCTAATGTAGCCTTGTGGTGCTAGCCTCAAACAGGGATGAGGAGCATCTCTCTGATGCACGCTTTAACTCTTGATACTGTTTTAGTCGTCAAACATAAAGTCTTCAGCCCCAACGGGCACTGACTCAGGTGACATCACTGGAGTCATCTTATTGGAATTTCTAACTATCTCTGAAGCCAATAAATGACTTCCTTCCATCCATCTATCCATTTTTATAACGGCTCATCCTTAGCAGGGTCACAGAGGGCTGGAGCTGAACCCAGCTGACATTGGTCGGGCAGATAATTAACACCTTGGACAGGTCAGCAGTTCATCACAGAGCTGACACATAGAGACAAACACCCACTCACACCTTTGGGCAACTTATAGTCGCCAATTATCCTAAACTACATGTCTGTGGACTGCAGCACGAAGTCAGAAGAAACCCATGCAGACACAGGAAAAACACACAAACTCCACACAGTCAGGCCAGGTTTGAACCCAGAACCTTCTTGCTGTGCTGAGCTGCCCCCAAGAAAGACCTTATAAAACTTTTCCACATATGCAGTAGTTCTCCTCAATACTTAAAGATAGACGCTGAATTTCCCTATAAAAGATTTTAAATGTGTATAAATGTATAAATTTGTTATTTTTTGTGATAGGAAAAATATTTAAATGTTTTTTTATGTTGTACATCAGCATCAGTTTGGGTGCTCATGGACTTACACTTGTGGAGGAAAACCAATGACATTTAAATGCTCTCTCCAGTGTCGAGCCTCGCCCGCAACTGTTGCTTACAAGAGTTTGTTATACATGTCTGAACTTCAGACCAAGGCTCAAACATGTTCGGGACTCAAATGAGAAATATGTTGTGCACCAAAATTGGTGGCTAGTGTATCAGAGTAGTGATGTATAAATGCATTTTTTTGATGAAAGAGCATTTATTTAAACTCTCTTATTTCTTTTTTTGTTGTATGTTAGCATGTTAGCTTGCAACTGCCAGTAGCAGACACTGCACTAGTGGTTGTGCTAATGTGAACTCATACTCTCTATACTGACACGTCCGCTCTGTGCTTATAGTTTCAGGTTTCCTTGCCTGTGATGGGCTTTTAAATCTGTGATGTAGCAAACCTAGCTTGCCAGGGTTGTGTTTAGATTTAAGATTTTAGGTGAGTGCACAGACATTCCCCCTTTCTGTAAAGGAATGCGAAAAAACCTCTTAAGTGACAAACTTTGCACAGATACCGTCAGCACTGTAAAGGTCTGACATTTTAGGGAACATAAACTTGTGAAAAACACATCTTTGAGTTAAGGGCAACTTAAATGTTCAAAGACTGAGCGCATTTCAGTCGGAGCACCTTGTTTAGCTTAAACTCACTTCACACAAGTGGAGTGAGCTATATGGGCTTGACTTAGTTTAGTGTTAGTGTTGGTGGCTGTGTTAAAATATGTAGCACATCGCTTATTTAACTCATTTGCTTGCTGCTGATAATGGTAACAGACAGATTTTAAGAGTAACTGAGCTGGTTACATCCTCAGTTTATCAAAGCAGTTATTTTTGAAACACCAAGTTGGAAGCAAATGCTAAAAAATATAGGAGGTTTCTGAACTACAAAATGACTGCAGCTAAAAGGGGCGTCCAGCACAGAGTTAGAGGTCAAGAACATTTCCTGACATGGGATTCAAAGCATTTGTAGCTTACTTAAAACTATATCCCAGCATGTTGGACACACAGGGAATGATCAGTAGTGAGCAAAGCAGAAAGCATCTCTGGGGACGACAATTCAAAAAAACAAATGAGCCTTCCTGGTGTTTTTGGTGTATTAGTGCAGATGTGTGTATGTTTGTGTGTGTGTGTGGGTGGGTTTGGTTCCAGTCTCGTGCTGGGCTGTCGCGTCTCTATGCTCCATTTCTCGTCTCTCTGCTCTGTTGGCTGTCGCAGGGCCTGGAGGAAGGGATGTGGGTGTGGAGGGAGGTGGGATGCACGCTCGTCTTTAAAATGAAAGAGACATAACATGAATCAGTGGTTCATGATGAGGACGGGGAGGGGTTCAATCACTCCTATAATCCCAGGCGCGACAGTCCAGCAGCGTATAGTTTTTCATTGGGGTTGTAACCTGTTGACAAAATAAAATATAACCCTTGGAAGAACTTGCGCTGCATTATGAGTCTTTTGATGTTTTCAGAGAGCGATAATTAAGCAATGGCAATATTTTGTTGGTAAAAGTGATGCTAACGTCATCCTTTGAAGACTGTCTTGAGGCTTTAATTCATGCAGACACCAAAACATTGTAAAAACAAAATTGATCAAATTTGCGTTTGATAAAGAGGATGAAAAAAATGAGGAAGGAGGAAAAGATGAAAGGAGGGACAGAAGAAGAGAGAATAAGAAAGCAGGAGTTAAAAACATGTAAGGGAACTGAGGGAAATAAATATGTCATTAGACAAAGAAAAAGAAGGTAAAAATAAAATAAAACCAATATCCTGAAATTTAATTACAGCAACTTATTGTAAATATTTTCATTAGCAAATATAAGGCATATTTGATATATAAAGTATATTTAATTGTTTAACTCGAAATATAGGCTGCTTTACTTCCGTTTTTGCCTAAAATATCTACATTCTGTTTAAAAAATGATTAGTTGCTATATAATTGTTGATATTATTGTAATGTAGTTAGTTTTAATTTATTTTGTAGATGATATGTTTAAAAGATTATGTCTAAATTAAAAAATAACTAAAGAATTAGTAGCTATGCTGCAGAAAGAGGAGCAGGGCAGAAGAGTAAAAACATGTACAATCCATATAAGTTACCAAGATGCAGATGGAAAAATTGCAAAGAAAAGTAATAAAAAGAAAAAAAGAAAATGGATTCATTACAATAATCTCAGTAAACAGAGAGAGACTGAAACAATGCAATTCTCTCAACACAACAGGAGAGCTAAAAGTCTCAAACATCAACTCTGACAACAAAGTGAGCAGAGTAAGAATGAATTTAATAAAAGAAACTGTGAACCAGCATGAGAAGTGTAGCAAAAAAAAAACGCAGTGTAACAGTGAGGTGAGCCTGCAGGAGAAGAGAGGGAGACAACAAGCAGTGATACATTAAACAGAGAACTTTTAACTGGAAACTGAAGGAGCATAAAAGGAGGTGGAGAAATACACAGCACGATGTAAAGAAAAAAAGAAAAAACGAAGGAACCGGAGGGATGAAAGACACGAAAGAGTGAAGGACTAGCGTGCATTTATGTGTGTATGTATAAGTGTGTGCGTGTGTGTGTGAGTGAGTGAGATCCTGTATGAGCCGTGTGGAGCGTGGGCTGCATGGCTGAGCAATTCCTGTCCAGTTGGCTGGTTGGCTGTGAGTGTGTACGGTAGGGGGTCCCAGGGAGGGCTTTGATCATTACCGAGTGTGACAGAAGAGTTCTGACAGAGAGGTAACCCCCCCAACCCATCACACACACACACACGCTTACAGAAACACACGCACACACCCATACGTACCAGTAACAACATCCCCATGACCACTTATGTTACTCCTATACACGGGCAGAGGCAGAAATGTGGCCGAGAGTGAACCTCCTCAAGTCAGTTTACATGCTTTAAAATTAAACAGAACCGACACGGTTGGCATAATTTGCCATATTTTATTTAGCTTCATACCACATTTTTTTCTCACATTAAATTACGAGTGCACTAACACATGTTGCCACCGTCATTAAAATAAGTCTAAACTCACGACTTACTTCAAGTTGTAACTTATTTTATATGATCAGTCAGAACCGTCAAAAAGCTCAGACATTTCAAATTCCAGTGATTTGAAAGGGAGGCAGCACAGCAAATGTTCACATCTGAGAGGCCATAATGTATGGAACTGTAAGAGTTACAGCAGTCATTTAATATGATAAGTGATAAGTGATTTTTGATTTCAGCAATCATCAGTTGATGATACTCTCTCTGTTAAAACTTTAGCCTTGGTAAACACTACTTACTTACTTACATACAAACACTACTTACTTAGTTACTTTACATTAAGGATCTTTTTATGGATCTTGTGGGGCAGATGTTACTGAGCATTCTCGCAGATGCAGTTCAAACTGTTTTGTAGTATGCTGATGTGCTGCACTTGCCATGTCCATTATAGTAAAGGAATTTGTAACCTGAAGTTAAACATGTTACTCTCGAAACTGTTTTTAAGTTCCTGGAGCTCTACGGCACAGGGGTGAAAGCTACACTAAACAGCCAAAAGTATGTGGACACCTGAAGATTACACACTCATATGTGATTGCTGACGTGGTTGTAATTTGTTCAGTGTCCAGAAAGATAGTCAAGCTCATCAGGGTTCCACAAGCCAATGTTATGGCCTGCTCACAGCCGCTCATAAGGCTTAGTGGTAATTAATCCTCTGGACAAAACCACAAATCATCCTGTAACTATTATCCGTATCATGACATTGCTGAGCAGCTCGTTGGAAATCCTTGTGTACTGATATGCTGCTGTAACAACCTCCACTCCTTTGGTAGGGTTTTTGTTTGTTTGTT
>JAPZDY010000002.1:3696527-3707101 GCA_029783645.1 Ctenochaetus hawaiiensis
ATGTAATGTAATGTAATGTAATGTAATGTAATGTACTTATGTACTAACCAAAAGACTCAAGAGTCAGATTTAATCAATTTAATGTCTCTTTTCAGACATGAAATCTGTAACATTGCTGGCTTCATCTGTCTGTTGAAGTGATGTGATTTCTGTAATGGCTCTAGTTTAAAATGACACGACCAATATGGTCAGAGCAGCAATGCTGTTGCGATATTTGGGAGTAGTAGAGTTGCAGGAAGATAGCACTGAGTTGGATAACAATGGTGAAACAGAACAGGGGTTGCCTCTGTTTTCTCCCGGCTTGCATCAGTGATGGTTTCTGAAACTCATTTTGCAGTTGAAAGACTGTTGGCTCGTGTCTTAATTAATGAGCATCATCAGCGTGAGAGAAGCTCACTACAAGCACACATTAGTCTGATCAACACTGTACATCAATGATACATTTCCACATCAATGTTGCTTTATGAGACTGATTGAAAATTATTGAGGTTTTAATGTCTTTTATTTCCCCTTCTTTTACACTGCGCTGCACACAGTGCACTGCAGATAAATAATGGGGAAAGGATATTCTCATAGACTGACCTAACATGAAAAGAATCCCCTCTATGACATGCAGCCTGTGTCTTATTTTAAATACCGTCGTAGGAAAGTGATGAACCAACATCCAACAATGACTGAGCCAAGAGCTGATATCTTACAGCTGGACTCTGCAATCACCTCACACAGTCAAACCTCTGAAATTCCTGAACACTAATGGACACACTGATGGATGCACTGAGAGGACATCAGTAAGTGTGATAAATATAAAAAATCAACTGGAATAAATGGCAGGCAAATCACTCAGAGTTAAAGCATAAACATAATTTCCTACAGGACCTTCCTCATGTCTTCCTGTTAGGGATCCAGGTTTCAATAGTTGATGCTTCTTGATACACTGGACTATTTTCGCAGATGCTGTGCTGTTTGGATACATGAGCCAGTACCAACATCTGCTTGAATTTACCAACTACTCTACAGTGATTACAGGTAATGTGGCAATATGTGTAATATGGAAGGAAAAGATGATGTAGCAAGGCACTAAAAATGTGCACAAGAAAGTGGTGTCACAAATCTACAGGCTACAGGGGGCACAAAGAAGGCTAATACAGCTTCACTGAAGGGAAACATCCAGCAAACACAACAAAAACCTAGAAAACAATCAAACGAAACAAACTTGACAGGTCCATGATGAGTAGTAGATTGAAAATATAAATATGTGATTTGTTGCACAGAAGCCAGACATGATGGAGCTGCATTTTTTATATTGTGAGTCAAACAAACAACATGTAATTTCTGTTGCTAGTTGTCTCTTTAACAAAAAGGTGAGAACAAAAGATGTAGTTTGATGATGTTGTGAGGCAGCACGAAATCTTAGGATTTATTCCATCAACTGTTTAGCAGAAACCACTGCAGAGGGAAACCTGTCTGACTGACTCATGTTAGCTACATGCTCACAGACAGTATTAAAGTTTAATTCACGTTACTTTAAGTCACACTTAAAAACTTCCTTCCTCACTCTCTTACTGCACTGTTGTCTTGAATAAAATTCTAGACTTCTCTAGAATTTTGAACTTTTAGAAACATCTGTGATAATGTAAGTACACAACACAGCAAAACATGATGGAAATTATAGTGCTTTTTAGACATTTTAAAGCAGAAAAATGCACTTGTCCCCATCACAATATCATGTGTAAAATAAATGAGGTAATATAAAACGCGATCAAGTGAATTATAGAACAGATGGGAAGGATTTACATTTTTTAACTTTTTTTTTTTAATCTCAAGTGATTTTATACTCAGGTTTCCAGTGCTTCATTGATGACATACTGAGGGTCAAACTGACTAAACGGATGGGGAACTCACCTGAGTCTGGCTTTAAAAGGTTTTCAAATGCCACTTAAAGGTCTTGGCAGGTAGGTATCAGCACAGCAGCACTAACTGTACTAACTACACTACCCACAGTATTTGTTACTATTACACAGCAATAACTGGAAAAAATATCAGGATATAAGCCCAAATGCTCATATAAGATAATTAGCATATGTGAATTGATGTAATTGGACAAAAACCTGCAAATCCTTCCTCCTGTAGCTGTCTAAAACCACCTGGCTCCTTATCTTTCTCCTTGATTCTCATCTGCTTCCTGTATTCTTATCTGCTCCGAATGCGTCCTATTTCTATCTGAATACACCAGCTTTTGAGATCATCACCATCATCATCATCCCCTCACTGATCTGTTTCCATAGACACATGGCTGCAGAGCAAATCGGATGACCTGAGGGAATTGGGGAATACATATAATCTGACTGGCGTGCTGGTGTGCATCTGTGTCTATGAAGATCTGTGTGTGTTTAACCTGACGGTATTGTTGGTGACCTCTGTATAATCCGTGCACTCCGACCGCTCCGTCTGCTTCACCTTGAAGAGGGCAGCGAACCTCTTCACGCCAACATAACACAGCTACAACAAGCTGCACAAGCGAAAACACCTCCATCTGCATCACACTACGCGTTCAGAGGGATAAACACGCAATCGAATCACAATGACTTAGTGAGAGAGACCTTAAACAAACTGTGGCAACCTAAAAGGCTCTCATTAACACACACAGCACACAGAAAGATTTACAAACACACACACAGTTGGCTTACACTCACAGACATATGCATTCAGTATACATGCAAATACAGTTTATACAAACAGTGTAATCACACTTTAAGTAAACTAGAGACAAAAGTTGCATGTGTCAAGGTCTTTGGCACAATGTTTCCTTTAAAAAAGGCACACGATCCACACATGTGGAGCACCATTTCACATGTGAAAAGCTGTCATTTTAAATTATTTCAGGTGTGAAATGAATATGTGGACTGAGTGGAAAAATGACCCTCCTTCAGTGCTATTGCTGAGATGCTCTTGAGCAGGACACTGAGCTCCGACTGCTCTGGTGGACAAAACTTGAGACTGAGGTTTGACTTGTTTTTTTATTCCAAATATGTGAATAAGTCGCAGGACATTTTTGTAAAATCGCATTTTTTCTCTCATCTACCCTGGTTGTTTGACATAGGAACAGATGTAAATGCAAATAAATGAGAGGCATAAAGGTAAGCAAAGACATAAATGCAATATATCTGGAGTGTGATGCAAAATAAACACAAACAGAGATGCATACGGAGGAACCACACTGTGTACAATGACTGAAGAAATGGAAAACACGCAAGCACACAGACAGAACACAAACTGACATGAAGATAGGCAGTAATCACGTATAGCCTTCACTTGGCATGTGGTGGATGCTTTCATCCAGAACTCCCTGCGGTGCAATGCATGTATTTTTAGTGCAGGGGGCCTCAGTGGGAATAAAATAAAAAGGTTGGAATATGTTAGAACCACGATGCTGATACTGTGAGAAAGGCGATGAACTCCTTAAATGTATAGACATAAATAAGCTTTCACCAGTCAACCAACACGAGGTATATACGATGGATCCATATGCATGAAATATATATGCAAAATTTTAAGTGTGATAAATCATGGCCATGTTAATGTCAATATGTGTGTTATATGTAATAGAAAAAACTGTGTCATTACAAAGAGTATGGTCTGCCTTAATGTTGCATTTAAAGTTAGGTCATTTACAGTTTAATTAACATGTTGCAATGTGAGATTTCATGGAAATGATTCACAATTGCATAACAGCAAAAAATAGACATACATGACTTTGAAGGTGATGCGGAATCTATTCCTGACCTGCTAACTGCAGAGTTTTATTTTCACATTAAGTTAAAAAGCCAAAGTGAGATTATCTGTCATTAAAGGTTACTAACTCTTATCCAAACAAGTGAACGAACAGACAAAAATCAGGGGCCAGTGACATGAAGTCACTGACATCTTTATAAAAGAACATAGCAGAGCTTATTTAAAAAAGACAAATAAATTATAATAAAAAAAATGTTGCATGCGGCATCAAGAAAAACAGAAAGTGTGACAGTTAACAGGCTGAAAATCTGAAGAACAGACCAGCTGCAAGAAGAGCGAGACAAACAGGGGAATTTATAGAAAAAGCATGAGACCACAGGTGCAATTCTTTGACCAGGTTATTAGCTATTGTGTGCAGTGACAGCTCTAATGGAAAAAATGACAGGTAACTTAGAGGAGAGAGATGGAATGAAAGGTATGGAGCCTAAATAAAGGACTGGGATGGAAATATAAGAGGCAAAAATGAAAAAAGACAAAAACAATGATGGCAAAGATGATGTAGCTGGGGAGAGCATATAGGCAGAAATGAGTGGTAGATGGAGAATATAAATGTGTAATTTGTTGCACTAAAGCCAGACATGATGTGGCTGCATATTTCCAGATTTTACATAAGTTTACCTGTCTTCCACACAAATGCAGTCCAAATAAAATAAGAGAGGGAGGGAAAATAAAAGATAGGGACTGTTCTCCATTAACACTGCAAAATGCATTATCATAGGTATCCTTTCTAAACAATGAGATAAATAAATGGCAAAATATGACATTTCATGCATGGCAGTGCACCCGTTTTTGTCAGCAATATATCTTTTTTAAATTAAAACAAAAGAAACATTAATAAGAAGAGACTATTTTCTCTGCATTGGCAAAGAAAGCTAGATAGCTAGAGCTAAAAAAAAATCACAGTATCAGGATGAATACAGTCTGAAGCACCTCAAAGACTGTCTACATCAGCTTTAAGTTAATATTCTTATACTTTATTTTCAAACTGCTTCTCTGCAAAGGTCACAGAATGATCCAGCTTAGCCTCACATTAAATACAGCAAAAACACAACAAAGTACAAAACCACTCTACAAAGCAATACAGAACTGAAGAAATGATAAAATAAAAGGTACATGGAATGGATAAAATGGATACATGGAGATCATGTATGAGTATTTTTATGGCAAAACTCTCTTTTATTTTCCCCTTAAACAAATGGGATTTGGGCTGAGTAACACTGCAAGCATATAAACCTGCACTTGAACTTTAACTCGTGTGTAGGAGCAGCCAGAGTGTAGCTGGTGGATTTATTTCGAAGAGATAGATGTTAAAAGTTGTTTAGATGTCCAAAAAGGTGTGGCGATGCATCATATTATATAAACACAAAAATGATCAATACATCTGCCAGCTGTGATGCAAATAACAACTGCTAGATTTCCATCCGAGTTGCACATCTCAAGTGAAATGAGAGAAAATGAGCTTAAAAAGGTTTCCAATCACTACAGCTGAGTGGTTCATCAAAATAAATACCATATGACATGTATTCTCCAGTCATGCACTATCAAATCATTGCTAAAGAGAGAGAGTACAACTGGATGACAAAATGAGGAAGTAAAATGAGAATTCATGAGAAACCTCAAAAGGAATACACAATGAAAATATGGCATTGATGAGAGGTTTATCATCACCCTGACCCAGCACAGGGACAAAGTACTGCAGGACAGGAAACAAGGAGGAAAATGTGTGACTGATTTACCAAAGAGAGGTGATAAAAAAGAAGGATGAGAGTAAAAAGAGCAGGATGAGAAAATAAATAATAAAAAAAAAGGGAGCAGTGGTTTATTGCTGTGTCACCTCATCCCAGACAGTGCTTGTGTTTTTGGTGGGGTTTTTTGTGGCGACTGAGTCCTTGGAAAAAAAAAAGTTCAACATAAAACAACAGAGAGTCAAGTGTGGTAGAAAAGAGATTAGGGAGAGAGGGATTTGGATGGGAGGAAAGGAGCTGGAGGGGGAGGAGAGCATAGAGGAAGAGGAGGAGGAGGAGGGAAGCCAAAGAGAGAAAGAAATGGGTAAAAAATGAAGGGTAATTAAATTAAAGAGCAGAGATGAGAGAACAAAGCAAGTGAGAGGTAGAGGAAGGTGAGAGGAGACAAAAAGACGAAGAGGAGGAGAGGAAGAGGAAGGAAGGAGGGGGAGGGAGGGGAAAGATATAGGAGAGGGGGACAGGTGTGATCTTCCACAGCTTGGGTGTTTGTTTAGCCAAGAGCAGCAACGGTAGAGCAGAGGATTATGGGATTATGGTGAGTGTCGGTGGTCATGTGAGTCGGCGTGGTCAACGTTGACCCTGCTTACCTTCTCTTAGTAAGGAAGCTTAACCTGGCTGTGAAGGTGAGGTCTAACACATAAACACATGCACAAACATACACACACACACACACACCATCTCACACGCACGCACACACACACACACTCATGCACACACGCCCACCCATCATTCTATCTCCCGGACAATCTCTCAGCTCCTCCTCTACTTCTCCTTGGCTCGCTTTTTTGTTTTCTGGATTTTCTTTCTTCATTTCCCACCTCTCCTCCCCTCCTGACACTTTATCTCTCTTTTTAATTCTCTTGCCTATTTCTGTCTCTTTATCTCCCTCCCTCTCTCTCTATCTCTATTTCCAGATGTCAGGCTTCTTTTTGCTGTATGTTTTACATGCACAGCTTATCCATGCCCTCACAAATCCCGCAGGATTCAGTGATTTTTCAATCTGGAACGAATAAAACAGAGGACAGTAACACAGACGATGCCCAGACTGTGAGGAGTAAACACAGGAACAACCCCGGCCTTGGTAAGTTTGGCTTGTCTTGTCAAGTCAGTATAATGTTAATGTAACTTTACTATTGTTTTTTGCTCACTTTAATTTGCATCACAATAAAATGTGAAACAATTATATGTTAAAAAATAATAATATATTCACTAATTCAAGTCAGTAATACAATCAGTGGTTTACAACATAAAAAAGGGAAATTATCAATAATGTATAAATAGAATACTAATAGATTCACAATTATATTAGATGTTGAACTTTATAAGACAACCTTGACTGCACTAGTTTTGTCATTTAAATTGTCAATGTAATTGTACATTGGCCTGTTTCATTCATGACACCTGGTTAGGGGTTAGCCTGATGATCAAACTGAATTAGCATTTCATTATTTTTTCAAGTAATTATTTATTAATCTATTAAGTTTAAATGCTAAAAAATGAGTTTTGAGTGGTGGGCAGTCATTCAGAGATCTGAAACCAGGATTTAGTCTGGGATGCAAAGTTAAAAAGATTTTTTTGCTAGTTTATATTATTTGGGAAAGCAAAAAGGAAAACAAAGTTATGAAATTCTGCATTAAAACATTACAGCAAACTAAAAATTAATTGACTGGTTAGTAAACACAAGTATTATGTCCTCAGAAAAAGTAAGAATGTACTGAGTGTACTGTCTGACAGTTTTCTCTATTTTTTCAAGCTCATTACACTGATGAATGTTGACAGTGGGCTCAGTATTCAGTGCTTTGAGCAAATTACATTTAACTCTGATGTGATATTTAATATCTTAAATCTCAGTATGTTTGTTTATTTGCTTTTTAGGGGCCAGTGCACATTCATCAACTGATATTTCAAAACATTTATGTAAGAAGGCCCTGTTTCAGCCCTGTCTCTCAGAAATTATTCAATTATATTCAAAAATTAAGTTTCAGCAGTAAATGATATTTATGGAAAATTTAAACAAATTGTTTTCCTTAACCACAGTTAACAAATGTTTTTAATTTGAGTACCTGATGAGTTGCAAAGTTGTTCATCCTGAAAATATTAGTAAATTGCAGGCTGACAACAAATGTGATTTTTATTTAGCCAAAATAGGCGTCTTGCCACTCACTTTCCACTTGCAGTCATTACAGCAGCATCCAGTATGGTGATGTTTTAGCTCAGGCAGCATTGGGTTAAGGTTCAGAAAAGTCATAGTCTGTTCTGACACATGAAACATCTGCAGTAAGCTAGTAACAAAGATTTTTTTATAACATTTAACCAAAATCAACGTCTTTCTCCAGCCATAACCAAAGAAAGTCCTGACATGAACCTTGGGCTGCTAGCACTGTAATAAACGACCCCCCAACCACCTCCCTGTGACTCCAGTGGGCTACAAAAATGTGATGTTTCAATCATTCAAAGACACACTGCCTCCAAACAAAATCCAGACAGTGAATGTGTTGTCACCACAACATGATTTTAAATGCAGATTGGTTGTACATATACATCATTTTTAAGAGACGGGGTTGCAGGTTCACTCAGCCACCAATTTGCACCCATTGTCCAAACAATCACACCCTGATTAAAACAATCAAGACTTTTTTGTCATTTTTAAATGTATACCATGCAGGATTTTTCGGCTCTTTGCTTTAAACAGACCCTTCGTTTGGTCCCTGGTCATCCTCTCAAACAGGGGTGAGTGTGTGTGTGTGTGTGTGTGTGTGAGTGTGTGTGTGGCTCACCCTGCCCCTGGTCAAACAGCACACAGTGATGCTGCTCATGACAAAACGTAGGAGGCAGACAAGAGAGATATAACCTGGCCCTGAGAAGCTTGTGTGTTTAATTTTATGTTAAAAAAACTGATCATCACTGATCATCAACTAATCACCATGTTGTCTCGGATCATTTTATGTTATACACAAGAAGGGGTGATGGATGCGTTCATGGCCCAAGGTAGAAGGTAGAAGTCAACTTTGGAAAACCTTAATATCCATCTTTCAGTAGTTCCATGCTACATAAACACTCTTTACCATCATGGAGCATACAGATATCCGCTTTGTATAAGTTGCAGTCTTGGACCTCCAGAAAGAGGTCAGCAGCAGTAATGACATTATCATCACTGTCAAAATAAGATGGTTGAACTCCTTCTTCATCTTCTTCATGAGGTGTGAGTCTAAGAGTGCCATATCAGGTAAAATGGACAAGTGTTGGACAAGTTCAAATCTTCATTCTCTAGATGACTGCATGAAGGAAAATGTCATCCATTTTCTTAAACTTGCTAACATTAGTTACCCAAAATAGAAAAACCACAAAAGGTATCAACTTCAAACTTTCTGTATAATGACCCAACAAGTTGAACTTACATGTAAAGAGAGCTGTGTAACTCGTGTCCTTCCACCTCAGACCAAAAACTTATCAATCACCCATCATACATCAACAAGGCTGATTTATTTAAATAAATTACTAACTTTATATTTTGTTGAGTCGATCCTGGGTGATTTCAACTCTCAGGTTTTTTTAAGATTCAAAGCTAATTTTAGGGAACACTGATGCTAACTGTTAGAGGCACCATGTCAGGGAGCAAAATGCTGGAAAAGGATGATGGAAGTATGACCTGGCAGAGCTGTGATGAGTGCTGGACTGACATCTCTGTCCTCAGACACCTATAGGTGAAAATACTTTTTCAGTAAACGACAATGGCAACACTGGTGACTCCCACTGTTTGTTATCCCTCCAGATGTTTTACTATCGGTCACTGGAGACAATCACACATTTTCTGAGCACACAGAAGCAGCTACAACCTGCCTGACTTTGTCTAGGCTGTCTAACACTTAAAATGAGCATTCTCATTGGTATATTACAACTCCTATAGAGGGGCAAAATACTGAGACTACAAAGACCTTTTGTCTCTGATCAAATGTACTAGAAATCCTTAACACATAAACCGATGGACTGTGTATTACTTGCACTGGTTCTTTTCTGGGCATTAGTGTGGAGTGACGCATATATCGTGCTAATCTTAGCTAATTTCCTCTCCTGATTGGATCCTACCAGCATTTCCTCTCTGTTCATTGAGCAGCACAAACAGTTTGACCACAAAACATGAAAAGGTAGAAGACCAGTTTAATTTACCCTCAATAAGAGACATTGGTTTAACTAAAAACAACATATTTCAAAAGGAAAACATGACAGTGCCCCCCTTAAAGTGGTCCTTCTGAAAAGAACACAGCAAAGTCTTTTGATTTGAAGTATAGGAGTTTCACCGAATACTAAACAAAGGACAGAAACCTGTTTAACGTCAATCCGGCCAATGTGCGGAAGTCACTGTCAAAAATAGAAACAAGATCTCAAGCTCTATATTTAACACAACAAGAAAAACCCTGCTTGCTGTGTTAAATATAGAGCTTTCTCACATCCAGTGCCGAATCTGAGTTTTGGGAGTAATTTTTCACCTTCTCTGGACAGAGTGAGGTGAAGAGGCAGTCAGGAAATAGGTGGACATTGAGGGGCCATGTCAGGCAACAAAATTCCCTAGCTGAAGTCGAACCAGCAAAGTTGTGGTCATGCACTGTTACCAATTGGCTCCCTAAGGAGTTGAAATCAGATTTCTTAACACTATTAAATGATGAAAAGATTGAATCACAGTCTCAGCAGGTTGAAATAACAGGTTTCCTTTCCTTGTGTTATTGGCACAGCATGGTGGCTTTCAGAGGAGAGGAGCAGACAAAAGAACCGTGAGATAAAAAATGAACAGAAAAGCACATTAGAAAATTAAACAGCTATGAGTAAGAGATGTCGGATTTTTTTTGTGCCTGACAAACTCACTGCTGTAATGACAGAAATTACTGACATACCCAATAGGCATAATAAAGTGTTAAAAGCTAAATGTTAAGATTAGTCAAGACTGTTTACACTTTTTTTAATGTATCATTCAATGAATTGATTTCAAAATATGTAATAATTATATTCAAAAAATAGGCTGGCACATTAGAGGTTGCACAA
>JAPZDY010000002.1:3707201-3722294 GCA_029783645.1 Ctenochaetus hawaiiensis
ACAATGTGAAATCCTTTAAGGTTGAAGTGTCTTTCTGCATTTGGAGCTGCGGAGGCGGTGGGCTCAGGATCAGCCTCAGTCCAGACAGACAAGTAAACACTGTCCAGAGGCTTCGTCTGGACAGATTAGCCGCTATCACGTTTACCATTCACCACTACCAGTGAGCGAGAGATTACATACTGCACAGTATGAAGAGATTACAGTCATTCGAATAAAAAAAAAGGTAGCGGTTTTCAGATGAGAAGCAGGCGATGATTGTAATAACTTTAAAATGTAAATCTGTTATTGTCTGGTCATGGTTGAAAACGGCTATGAATAAACTTCAGGTTATAGGTGGGAAATTCTAGGCAAGAACATTTAAAGCCTAATTAGTTTGGTATAAACTCACAATTTTGATTTAACTTGGCAAAAAAAAAGAAAAATTAAAAAAATGCTTTCTGTCTTTAATTCTTCCTGTTTGTTATACACACCTTTTAGTTGATCTATTTAGACACTGTAGGAGATGAGCAGAGCACTGGGCATCCTGTGACCTTACCTCTGACCTCCTTAGTATTAGTGGCTTATAATGTTAGGGATCTGGGAGCTTATTCAACTGCTCTCCAGAAGTGTGTGCAGATAAGAACACTTGTCAAATGCTTAAAATGAGCCAAAGTGGCAAACTAATGGATTACTGTAAGTTTTATTCAACAATTTCAAACATTATTAAGATTTTTCATAAGAAATATGATTTCTTTAATCTATATTTTACTTTTTTTTTGGCTAATTTTACAAGGATTTATACCTACGGCTTAACAGGTTTCACATGGAATGAATGAATTAATCAGTATCATTAAAGCTGTGTCAATTATGCATTTATGTGTGAGACTTAATTAGAGTTTAAGTGGCTGTTATTTAGAGATGATGATCATCAGGAAAATGAGCAGAGCTAAGCATCTAAATCAAGTAATGGTGTGAAATGGCTTAATTACAGTTATCTTGTTAACATACTGTAATTCCACTGGCAGTTCGTTCGTCAACTTCATCAGTACTTGTTTAATTTGAATGCCGTTGCTCACCCTCACAGGATTTTTCACTTTAGCCTGCTTAGACGTCCTCTAAGGACTGCGTGGGTGAGAGCAGATGACATTTGATTGACAGCTTTCTTGCACTGCTGTCAGTTGGGCCGGTGACATCATATATTATCCAGCATAGCTCCACTAACCTGCACCTGAGCTAAAGGTCTAATCGTCCAAGCTAATTGAAAGCACCAATGAGTGTGTGCAGAGCCTTCAAGGGGGTGCAGGCATATTCTTCCTTTCCCTCACTGAAGCTTGTGTATTTATTTGATTGCAGGATATTTCATGTTACAAAAATCCCTTGGCATTTTGAGTTGGGTTCTGTCTCCACCAGACATTCATCACATATTGTAAAATTTCCCTTTTTAATGGCTTGTTAGAGAGCAAGCAGCTATCTGTGCTGTCGAGAAGAGTTGCCTCTGCTAACAAGCAATTTCTGGTGCTTTTTCACCAAAATATGACAAGTTCCTGGTGGAGAAAAATAAGCTGGAAAACATTAAAATGCTCCAACCCATTGTTAACCCAAGAGGAACAGGACACATACAGTGAAGTTCAATATGACTCAATCCAAAAACCTGAAAACATGGACTGCAAAGAAGATGAAATGCATGGAAATGAAAAACCTGAATAAATTTGGTAAGGAAACAAAATAAACTGCTTCCAATAAGAGCACTAGGGCTCACTGAATAGTATATGAATATAATGTGTACACACACACACACTGTGGTCTTTGCAGTCACCTGATCTCAACCCGACCTCACCTCCACAGTGGGAGAGATGTACAGGCAGCAGGGGAGATGTAAGGGGGTTGCAGAGGGGAAGAGAAGGGGCACACATACTGTGTGAAGTGAGAGTGGCAGGTGCACGCAGGTATTTGGAAAACAACAGGAAGTGAGTAAGAGCAGCTCGACTATTTACCACAATGGTCAACAGTCGGAGCAGCGGCGGTGGCTGTGACACACAGCTGATGGAGGAAATTAAGTTACTTGAGCTACCTCTTCTCTGAGTCACAATATAATCAAATGTAAACAGAGACATTATACATATATTTTTAGACTCAGTGTGACTCACATTTTCAGAGAATATCATTAGCATTATTACGATGTCAACAACAAGAAACAGCAAAACCATGTAACTTCGTATCACAGTTAATGAAGCTACAGTTTCTTTTAAGTCCTTTTTTAGGTGAGCAAACTTCAATTTCTCTGATACCCAGTGAGTATCTACTCACAAATAGCCTCCCGTCACCCAGCGCAGTCCCTTATAATGTTGACAGGAAAAGCAGTCCTTGTATAGCTCCTATTTTTTGCAGTTTGTCTTCATGTTAAGTTGCAGAGCCACAAACGAAATTGTATCATTTAGTGCTGCCTTAGTATTTTCTCTCAGTCTAATCACACTTATTACTGACAAACACCTTCCTGTCATATGGGAGTGTTTCCTAATGTGCCTGTTTGCTATATGAGCAGAGTTTTATTCTAAAATACTTGTCTTCTCCTGCTAAATTTTTCATTTGACAGCAAAATAAAAAGCCAAACAAGATCCAGGCACCACAACACAACTGCCAAACAAAAGTTTTTTTTTCCAAAGTGTGATTTCTCAAACTTAACAAGAGGCTACATGAGGTGATGTTTTCACTTCCTTTTCTCCTAAAATTGTTTTTCGTCAAAAACACACCTGGACATTTAGTTTTAGTTTGTTATTCTTCAGTCCGAACTGCACCCCTTCTGCACTTTTTTTTGTTACTCTTATCACTGCATTTGTATGTTTTCCAGCATCTCCAGACTAAAGTTGTGTGATCCTCAGTGGAATAAACAATCTAAAAGCTTCACGAACACACACTGGCAGGAAGCTCATCTTCAAAGAGTCCGTCTGTCAGCTTTCGCGCCTCTGCTGATGTCTGGGTGTTGAATTATTGATGCATTAACCTGTAGGCAGTATTTTAAAATTGCAGGTGGTTTTAAAAAAAATGTTGTTTTGTTTAAATTCCAAAATCTAAGATATTTTATGAGTTCACCGCACGTTTTGCATGTAAAATTACTCTCACTTCAGTTCACGTGGACACAGAACTGAGGATCTGATATGTATTGGAAGTGAAGAAGTGTTGCTTAACTGCAGAGGAAGTAATCTCGAAAATTATTTTTGCAACCCGAGTGTTACTGGATCAAACTGCTCAAAACCCTCCATCCTGCTGGCATGAATGAGAAAAGAGCTTGACCCCTTTTCCTGTAGCTCGGTGACACTGTAATTTCTAAAGTATAACCTATCCTTGACTGAGATGACTGAGTCAACTCATAAGTTCCTGACTGCGACTCTCTTTTTTTGTGTTGTGCTCAGCAAAAATATGAACTGCACCTGTCAGATAAATGTAGCGGAATAACAAGTGGAACATGTCATCCTGAAATATAGCATATCTGAAAAAACTGAAGTCTCACAAAACAGAGACATCCAATTTCAAGTGGCAGGATTTCAAAAGTGCACTAGAGTAAATGTACTTTTGCTACTTTTGTCCTCATTTTTCTCTCTGGTTATGTGAACTGGCCAAATGCAGGACTGCTGTCATTAATTGGAATGACATCATTGTCATTATTAGCAGCGTCACACAGTGGTCATCTTTGTGTATGTTTGATGGCACTAAATGGAAATTAGAATCCAAATTGTGAAATAAGTGATAAATGTGACAGTGATCTTATGCGAGGCCGTATCCGTCTTTGTGAAATGGAATTTTACTGTTTGATATGAAGATTTAAGTATCCATCACTCTTTTTCCAATTTAATGACGACATGAACTTCTACAAAACATGAGCCTCATGTTCTGGTAAAAAGACTCATTTTGATGTCTTTCTTCATCACAGTTAGTTTCGTGATTTGTGTCATGATGGGTGCTTTTAATGCCCTACGTTTTACAACTGTTACTGAACATCAATCGATAACATTTAGTAGTCAGGCCAACTCAATGAACTCTCCTCTCCCATGTGACCCCTGAACTCTGATGCATGCTGATGCAGGACATTACACATATTTAGGATCAAATCACAGCTTTTGGGCATTTTGAGACATCCTGAAATACTTTTGCTCCGGCATCACTTTCTACACAATGATACACCTAAGAAAACAAAATGCAATAACTTAACGGACAAAATATGAGTTGACTGAAGGTCTTTTTTAATACAATTTGTTACCTAACAGCTTTTTACATTAAAGACAAGAATAGTTTTTGTTATATTCATCCCCAAGTGAGTGCCTCGTTGTCATTAAGGTGTTTCCCAGTTGAGACACCAGACAAGTACTTAATAAATAAACACCTAATAAAAAACTCTTTAGGGAAATGTATGCACTGTGGTCAACTCAAAGAAAGTTAAAAACAAACAGATATTCACTTGATAAGTAAGAAAGCAACAATGAATTATAACTAAATCAATTAGTTATTTGACCTAAAGCTTTTTATGGTATTTGTGTATTTATAGATTAGCTAAAATGAGTTACAGATTTGCACAAAAGATATGAACAAAAGTTGGCCAAAAGTGAGATATAAGGGATGTAAATTGTGAGGTTCTCTGTACCATGTGTGCTGTTATGTGCATGTTGTGGAAATGACTAAATGGAAGGATATCATTAAGATATTTAAGGGGTAAACAAGTTATTGGCTCTCTGTTAAAAGACAGAATGCCAAAAAGATCAACTTTTCACTGTCACTACATTTTTACTGAGAGTAATATTGTATTACGGACAATCATAATCTGTTTTTATGTAAAAAATGTGCAGTGGTGTGGAGTTTAATGTTAAGTGGTTAAGTTTTTTATGTACCCAGGTAAGATCTGGTATTTTACCAATCACTGTTAAAAGTGGTGTGATATTGTGACTTAGTGTGATATCTTAGTTACAAATATCATGGTTTATTTTGTTTTCTTTTGTCTTTTTAAACAACTTAGACCAGATGCATTCATTTTTAAATTTTTTTCTGATGTTTGGAGCAGAAGTAATCTAAATTTATATATGTATTTGTATGTATGTATGCATGTATGTATGTATGTATGTATGTATGTATGTATTTCCTCGATGAGAAAACATACTCAGCATTTATCCTTTCTACACTGTGATTTGCAGCCTTTTGCATCCTGTATAACCATTTTAACACCTGAACCCCCACTGAGCATCTGCTGTATCCTACATCACTGAGCGTATTAATTATTAACTATACTTCATGTCTTCATATAGCGTGACTGAGGAAACCTCTAGAGAAACCTGTAATCTGTCACTGTTCTAATCACTCTTAAAATGGAGAAGACAGGAAAGGATGGTAGAGAAGATAAGAGAGGTTAAAGGAAGAATATTAAACCTTAAAAAAGTAACAACAACAGTGCAGCTTAATAATAAAGAGCAAATAGAATAAATTATTAGGAGATTGTTTTTGTTCTGGTCTTGAACGGCAGCAGCAGCAAATAATACAGAAGAATAACCTGCATGCAAATTTGTTCATTGCTTTCTGCTAACTGCTCAATCAAGACTTTGTTTAGTGGCCATCTTGCTCTACAGACTAAATAGGTTTCTTGCTGTGTGTTTTACAGAAACATGATCGGCTGTAACAGCCTAAAGGGGTGAGAGCCTGAGAGGTGGCCGCTTCAATGGCGTGGACCGAGCCACGGTCACGTCCAGACCCAAAGCCAGAACCAAAGCTGACCCCTTACATTCTCAGGACTGACACAACTTATCCACAAGCCTTCCTTCAAGTCCAACCTCCAGTTTTACTTCGTCTTCTTCTCCTGCTTGCCTCCTTTGCTGACCTTTGCATTGCCGGTCCACCTCAGCCAGCTCGCCTCCCTCTCCTGTCCGGACAGCCTTTTATCATCCTCTGGGGCATCCCAGACTCTTCTTGTTCTGGCCGACCAGATCCCGGCTCTTTTGGGATGGAACGGGAGGGCCGCGTCACGGTCTTTTACGAAGACACACTAGGGAACTATCCTTACTTTGTGGACAAAGACACAGTGGTCAATGGGGGGCTGCCACAGTACACACGGCTAGACAACCACCTTCAAAAGACAAAGCAGGACTTGGAGGCAGCTTTACCTGCCCCGAGGTACCTCGGGCTGGGGGTGCTGCGCTGGGCAGAGTGGGTCCCCCAGTGGTCAAGGAACAGAGAGAGGCAGGGCATGTATCAGGAGGCATCAAGGAACCTGCTGAAAACCTTCTTTCCCAACTGGACCCCAGAGGAGGTGGAGAAGTGGTCAAAGGTAAAGAAAGTTCAGGGAAGGAGGCGATGTCAGGGCAGGTGGTAAAGGGAAGCTATGAAGGAAAGGAATGAAGGCATGAAATGCAGAAAGATAAGTGAACATGAAAAGGAAGAAGAGGTAGGGGAGAGGCAAGGAATACTACTAATACAAATACTAATACTTTTACCATTACTACCACTTTGATACCATTTGCGTTTAGTCATTACAAAAAAAGTATTACAATTATTTTTAAAATTAAAAGTCATTGTGACATTTTAAGCAACTTAAAAATGTACGAATGCAAGAAAAGAGACAAAGGAAAACAGGGACTTAGTCTGGCAGCACAAGAGTGAACATGAGGGCACCACAGCAGTGAGTGAGCAACAGAGGGAGGAAGAGTTACATTATACAGCATACAATTACATTAAGTGATGACTCATACTGACAAAGTGGCTCTTTTTCTCTGTGCTGTCACAGTTATAACAAAGTGTATAAAAAAAACTTCCACCCAGTAAATTTAGTTCATTTGGAGATTTTTCTCAAACACAACCTACAGTTTTGTGTAATGATTCAGTCACATCGTAACAACCAATCAGAAAGGCTTTAAAAAAGTGTACGTTTTTAAATAACAAACAATGTCTTGAGAGGACAGAAAGTTGATCTTTTGATCTCGTCACAGGTGGACTTCGAGGCAGCAGCCCAGTCAGTAATGACAGAGACTCTACGGGAGGTCAAAAGGTTAAGGCCCAAAGCATTATGGGGCATCTCTCCTTATCCCAGCTGCTACAACGGCGACCCAGCCCAAACTGCATTAGCCAATTACACTGGCCAGTGTCCTGCAGCAGAGGTGGCCCTGAACGACGAGCTTGCGTGGCTATGGAAACGATGCTCCGCCCTCTACCCACTCCTCACCCTGGAGAAGCTGCAGGTGGGTCCCTTTGTCGCTCTTATGTATTTTTTACATTTTTCTCTTGAAAATCACAATCAAATAGAGGGAGCACTGAACACCTAATCAAAACTCAAGAAAGAATATATTTTTTAAGTGTTTTTTAATCTGGATAAGTACTTTGCTGGGTATGAGCAGGAAAGAAAGTGAGGAGGAAAGAGAGATCAAGTCATAAAAAGTTGTGAAAAATATAATCTTACTTCAGATTGTCCCCTGAGCAGTTAACAACATCTATACAACCACAAGAAAAAAACTTAAGTGAGATGAAAAATGCAAGATTTGTTTTATCAGCAAAGCTACGAAACTTCTCCTCGTCAAAGCCGCTGCATACCGACATCTCTGAGGAATTAAAACCCAACAAACCTCAGAGTTTTCTGTAAATAAGAAGGGTTATTGTTCATGGCTGACGTGAAGCCTTGTGATGTAAACTCATTATTTATAACACAGGCTGATCAAGTAATCAAAAACAAATTACAGTTTATCATTGTTGTTTAATCTTTTCACTGTGCACCAAATGAGCTGTAGTTTATTTCCAATTACTGTATTGTACCTGGTTTATACAAGTGTTACTGTGCAGAATCTGTGCCTTTTTTAAAACAGGGTGGGACCTCTGGAGCCAGACTTTATTTGTCCAATCAAATCAGAGAAGCGTTACGAGTGTCCTCTCTGCCTGGGACTGCATTTGATCTTCCTGTATTCCCAATGGTCAAGAGCGTCTACGCCTCAACTAATACTTTCCTGTCACAGGTGAGAAATAGATAGCAGGTATTTGATCCACGAACGCGAAATGTGGATTAATGCTGAAGGAGAACATGTGGAGAGGAAGGACAGAAGTACATTCACATTTTTTATCATTAGACTGATTATTTCCTGGTTCTGAGGTCTTTTTTGTGATTTTGGAAAAGAGAATAATTAAACACATGTATCTGGATCATCAGATGTGGGACTCTGGGTGACATAAACGTGATCAGTTAAATGGTGCTGAGACTGTGTCACATTATGACAAGTACAAAGAAATGAGTTAAAAAAGATCATGCTGTGCTCTGACTCTTTCATAGCTTCTTTTTATACTTTTTTTTTTTTTTTTTTTTTTTACAGGCAGACCTGGTGAGCACCATAGGAGAGAGTGCTGCCATGGGAACAGCTGGAGTTGTCATCTGGGAGAGAAGTGAGACTAAAACAGAGGTATCGAACTATACATTTGCATATAAGTGCATACAACCACCCACAAATAAGTCTTGCCAATCCAGTCATCTAATTTTCCAGTCATTTTATATTTGAACCGAGATCACATGGAGGTGATCATTATCAACTTTTTTCCAGGATTGCAGTTTTTAAACACATAGATTTAACATTTTATGTTTTAATTCTACTGCTTATATCTCTGGATCTCTGGTTTGTGTTGTACAAGTCTATTGTTTTTATTACAGATGTGCCGAACTTGGGAAAATACTCTGAGTACTATCACAGTGTAACTCTCAGTTCATGGGTTTTTACACCACTTTGCTTTGCACATGGTCTCACAGTCTTGCTGTATCCTTCAGTTAATAGTTTAAAATATTAATGGGCTATGCAGAAAACAATGCAATCATATATTCTTGAGAAAGGTTACGCTATTACCTGAAGCGCTCTGTTGGATAATGTCAAAATCATAATTCCAAAATGTGTAAAATGCATAGTGCAGCAGTTTCAAGGGGAGAACACATGGCCATTGCTCTTGATGGTTTGCTGTTGGTGGGAATAGAGCCAATTCTTTTAGTTGGTTTGCTGCTCTCATCTTGTCAGTATCCTCATCAACGGACGTCATGATTGTTTCCTAACGGCAGTGCTGGTTAGGACAAAGACACACACGCACGCATGCAAACTCCCACACTCACACGCAAACACACGCACACATCCTCTTTATGTTTTCTTCAATTCTGTCTGAATTGTCTATGTAAAGTTTTTGCTGTGCCATGTGTGTAGGTGCACTCCTTTCATTCCAGTTATGGGCTTGACTGCATTAATAATTATAAATATGACACCATGCAAAGTCTAGAGTCTGTCAGTATAACCTAAGGTTACATTGCTAATTCAGATGCCTTGTGAACAAACAAGCATGTTTGCAATTATTTAAGATGAGGCTAAAACTATTAATATTCACATTTTTTTTCAAGGTGGCAGGTTTGTGTGAACTCAAGTTAACTCAATTCACAACTTTCAACTTTTCTCCACCACTCCTGTCTGTTTAGGGTGAGGGTTAGGGAAAATGCATTCAGGTCGACATGTCCTCTATCGTGCTGCCTGTTCAGTGTCTGCCTGTCTGTTTCGCAGAGAGAGTGTCAGGACCTGGCAGAGTTTGTCCGTAAGGTCCTGGGACCCTACTCCATCAACGTAACCACAGCAACTCGACTCTGCTCAGCCTCTCTGTGTCAGGGGAAGGGCCGGTGTGTCCGGCAAAATCCAGCAAGCTCCGCCTACCTCCACCTCCCACCCCCAACACAAGCAGTGGAGAAGGCAACAGAAAAGGTAAGAGAATGTCTTTTTAAGTAAATTTCAACATTTATTTAGCTGGATTTTATGAAGCTTTGCACAGGCATTGTATGCCAGTTATTAATCCTGTGAACAAGCATGAGCTTAATGTCCACTCCTACATAAAGCCATAAACAGATGTTGACAGAGGCCTGTTTAATCTCATTCAGATGTAGACCAGACTGTCTTTGGTGCAGCAATGACAGCATGATAAAAGCTGCTTTGTGTCATCATGAAAAGCCATGAGACACACAAGTCTAACTTACGCTGAGTTTTCAGCTAATTAGCTACTTATAGCTGAAACTACAGCAGTCTAATATACCTGCTCAGTGAAAAATCCAAACTTATTGAAGGGTATAATGTCCAGGTTTTTTCTGGAGCTATTTTAACTTCATTTTCTGGCATTTTGTAGGCTGGAGTTTGAGGTGATTTTAATGTTTAGGTCTATATAAAGTGACCAAACTGAAGTTTTAGCCATGTGTATCTAACAAACAACTGAGTTCCATGACAGAGCACTTTAGTCCTCAAGTAAATGCATTATTTGAAAAGCAAACTGTGCAGAAACCTGTGTAATCACGCTTCTAGAAAGGTTAAAATACACAGTATGAGAGACTGGTGCGATATACAGCATGAGGCCTGCACAATGTGCTGAAGAAAGATGAATACCTCTGATTGCCTCTCTGACTTTTCCTTTTCTCGGTTACCGGAGAGATGATTCACAAAAGGCGGTGCATGCATGGTGAAAGGCACGTGTGAAGAGAGAGAGAGGTTCTTAACTAATGTTCTCTCTGTGTGGAAAGTTGGAAAAAAGAACAACTCATTTTGAGTTTTGTCTGATAAAAAAGGGTGGGTTGGGTAATCAGCAGGGAGTGCAGTTGCCTGAGGATCTCCTGTGTTTAGACAGTAAGAAAGCAGAATGGAAAACAGTAGCTGAGACACAACAGAGAGAGATCTGGTGGAGTTTGATCCTGCAGTGCTGAAACACAGGAACAGTGTTTCTCTGACAACACTCGTCACTTTTTGAAAGTCTCTGCATAAAGAATATTCAAATGTCATATAAGGCACAACTAAAAATGAAATATGAATATTGCCGTAACCTCCAAACACAATGAAATAAGTGCCGTTTCCTTTTGAATTTGCGTCATGCTAATTAATCCAATTTCTTAGACTGATACAAGATATTTTAATACTTCCTGTTACAGCAGCAGTGTTTACTAATATTAACATAAACATTTTCAATTTCACATCTCAGCCAGAGGCAGTGAAAGGCACAGATCAGCCGGACACAAGCACTACACCAGCTGAACCAGACCCAGCTGAGATCTGGAAGAAGGACTTCCAGTGTCAGTGGTACCAGACTGATGGGGACATCTCAGACCAGCAGTCCCCCAAAGACGGAGTATCTCTCATGGGTACAGTAAAACAAAACACTGGAGATACAATAGCTTCTACTTTAGCTTCTTTAACAAAAGGTGCCTCTGTGACTGAGCTAAGAGGAAGCAGCTCAGTTGGTACTGGGAGTCCAAAGCCTTCACTGGAAGTTCCTACAGACGGTGGTACGAAGCCTCTCAGTGCCCCAAACTTGACTGTTCTGCTGCTGCTGGTGGCTGGGAGTCCATTCCTGGAACCTTAAACTGTGAACAAACCAGCCTTTATGTGGAAGGTCTGAGCAGTAACTTCAATATTCGCCCTTCAGAAGTGCCCTTGAGCAAGACACTGGATCCCTGCCAGCTGCAGGCGTGCTGCTTTGCAGCTAAACATGCCCAGAATCATTAAAAAGGGACAATGAATTATGTCTAGAGTTGTAATTCCAAACCCATCACTGAATGTGCCAAGAGTCAAAGGTACAAACACTTGTCACTTTATTCTAGTTTGTACTGGCTGTATTTTAAAGAGAAAGGGAATGTTGACACTCTAGATTTAGACTGAACTGCTGATATCAGTTTGTAAATCATATCAAGATCAGCCGTTCAACACTGACCACAGATGCATTAAAGCAGCCTGTCAAACCTGCACGAGTTTCATTTTCTTCGCACATTATGTTTGTATGTTTATTTGTCAGTACTTCGTTGTGGGGAAATTATTCCTTGGTTTTAAGGTCTGATGCTTGCAAGAGTTTCTCCTTCTGTAAAGTAGATGTGTTTGGTTTAAGGGCCAACTCATGCCCCCCTGAAAAAAGGAAAAAAAAACAAACAGACAGAAAACATGCCACTCACTTTGATTGTACTGATCATTAAAAAAAAAAAAAAAAAAAATGTTCAAATCTGGAATCTGATGCCAAATACAACAGAAGTAAGGGACAGCTTCTGTACTTTTTGTAATTTGAGTGAACCAAGCTTTTATCAGGCTTCAAGAGAAAGAAAATCTTTAAACTGGCCATTGAGTTTTGTTATTTGAAAGTCACATATATAAATGCAATTTCTGACAAACTGAATGTGCTTCAGCTTTGGCCTCCACATGCTCATATACTCAAAAACATCCAGACTCCACATTGTGGTTTCAATAACATGTTATAAATGGTATTCAAAAGTTCACTCTGCCCTGATTCTCTGAGCTCTCTAGCACCCTCTGCCTGAGCACTGGTGAAACTGCACCGACATCAACAGTCCTTTTTGTCATGTCAGTAGTATAAGTACAGGCATTAATAATGACATGAGCAACAGCTGGACTCTATTCAGCTACTTCCAGTATCAGGGTCCTGATATTGTCTGTGCAGGCTCACTGTAACAGTCATTGCTTTCTGTGACACTCTGATAGAACAGAGTCATTATAACAAGCCGGCATGCTGTGAAGACAGGCCTACAGGTCTCAGCATCACTGTAAAATGGGTGTTAATAATGCAGTATTTGTTCATTCAGATGGAACACCTCTGAAGAAATCCAACCAATACTTAAGTGTATAATAGACAACTTGTATTCATATGTGTATATATTTTCATGTCATTGTTGTTTATACCTGCTTTTTTCCTCATCCACACCCTTCAGTGCTCCTTCAGGCAGATCGCTGCCTCAAAAAAAAAAAAACAACAATGAGAAAACAGAAGAAAAACAATTTGACACTTTTGGTTTTGCAGCTCACGTAAATTTATTTGTTATTTTTCATTAAAATATACACTCAAGACAAAGGGTATCTAAATCATTTTTTAGTTACAGAAAGAGATCATATGTACACAGGTGCATCTGATTGTACAACAGAAAATGAATTCATCACACACTTATTTATATTATGAACAAGACAATGACACTTGCTCTCATATCTCCCATCTCATGGACTCTTTTTCATCTCAAAATCTACAAAGACTCCAAACTGTCCACTCGATTTTTACCTTCATCTGCAAAAGAGCATTTACATCTTTACAACCATGGACATGTTTGAGTAAATTTCATTATCAAGAGGAACCGCGATCATATTATTCTCTAAAATAACCTTTTTAATGATGCTCCATAATCCTCTTTGAATTTTTAGCAGACAATTTTCACAAACTTTTGCTAACAGGTTCGTGGAAAGTGACAATGAGACAAAGAGCAGATTTTACACTGGGTGCGATCCGAGCTTTTTGTAAAACCAATAACATAATCTTCTGCCACAGAGGTGAAAACACATTAGCAGGTGCAGACAGAGTCATCTGCAGGGACATTTTAGACAATGCAGGGCCAAGAATAAAACGTGTACTTACTTTCCTTGCAGTATTGCTCAGATAACGTTTAGTAGATGAAATCCACTTCAGTAGTCGGTTGGGGAAAAAACTTAAAATAAGACTGCTGGACAAGTTTGAAGTGTCCAATTTGAGAAAGCAATCACAACACTCACACTACTCAAGCCAAATTACATATTGCCTGCCATCAGTAATAGGTGCATGTACAAGTAATAGTTTAGAAATCTAGAACGAGTACGATGAGCTACTACAAGGCTAACTCCCAGTGCAATGACAGAAGTACCACAATGTTTTCACTAGATCAAGTACTGTATAATGCTCGATGAGAGCAGATGGCCTCAGGGTGGTAAGTTAACAGCCAAGCGTTGTTCCGCTTATTCTGTAGCTTTTATCATTATTGAATTAATAAATATTCACACTGTAAGCAATTAAATATGATAGTCCATGTTAGTTCCCATCTGAAGGCTCAGTCCTGACTCCGTCTGGTGAGGTTTTTCGGATTTTATTCCCATTTGTTGATACAGAGTTCAGTCTTTTCAGTATTAAAAGACAACAGAAGCGAGGACATGCTGAACAGCAATTTAATGGCTGTTTGCATAATTTCTCTGTGAATGTTCAATACAATCAGAGGCAAACCCTTAACTGATCTGAATTAATTAATATACAGGACTTCTTTTTCCCCCTAAGATTCACATATTAATGTAGTTAGCAGAATAAATATAAAATTTTGTTCCAAGAACTTAATGTATTCATAATTGAGCTCTTCTAAAACATGTATCATTTTCTTTACACTGGCTGAATCCAAACTGAAACAACACGACCCAATTAACGAGACTTGGAGCAGCTCATTGGCTACTTACATTCCTGAAAATTGAAATATTTTAGATGGTTTCAGATTTAATGAAAAGTCTTCAGGGTTGGTTAAATCTATCTGCCTCACATTTAGTGTTTTCATTTTCGATGACATTTAAAAGTCAAATCATAAGTCCCTGAAGCTTTTTCGAATGTTTACAGTCATTGTGTGGGCTACATGTGATTCTTTTCAAATAATTCTCTTGCAAACAGATTGTGTTGCACTTTAACAAGAGAGATTTTAGACCTAATGACACATAGCTGGTGGTGGCTTTCTATTGAAGCAGCATAGCTGTTATTTAAAGGTTGCCGGCTTTGAACTGACAGTCTGAGAGAATCTGATTTTGAAACAGGGAAACACTTTCATTACCTGTAACAACAACAACCCTCAAGCAGCATTTAGGCTTAGACTTCCAATGTTTCAGCAGGGCTGCCCAGTGGAAATAATCTGGCTTTACTTTGCACTTCCCAGTGACACAGAGTAGCAGTGTAGCTGACAAAGCAGGCATGCTGAGAAAACTGAATAAATAAACATAAAAAAGACAGACACACAGACCATGATGCTGCCCTCCCATCAGTTAGCTTGCAGTCAAAGTTGTTGCATAAGATTAAAAAATAGACTTTCTGTTCCTGTGCAAAAGTCACTGTCTTCTGAGCAGTTCATACTGGCCTCTCCATGAGCAAAGAGAGACAGAGAGAGAAACATCGCCCTCATGTGGGGAGAAAGGTTAGTGCAATCTGAACCAAGCGGGCTGGACGGATAATAACACACAGTTCCTCCTTCGTGGAGGGGGGGGGGGTCTACCCACACATCTTCAAGATCTGTTTGTATGTCTATCATTGCGTATGTGCGTGTGAGTGCGTGTG
>JAPZDY010000002.1:3734986-3752722 GCA_029783645.1 Ctenochaetus hawaiiensis
AGTACCCACAAGCCAGAGTCCATAAAAGCTTGATAATTTTCATATTTGTTTTTAGGTTGTTGGATGTGATGCATACTTATGGGTGAGCAGAGACAAAACAGGAATTCATACTGGCAGCAAACTCCAAATGAAATCAAAATTGGCATCTTCTCACAGGAAAATGGAGGGTTTGAGATCAAACAACAAGCTTCACATTTGGCTTTGTTTGTCCGAGGGTGTACATTCTGGCAAGCAGAATATGTCAACATTTTAGCACAGCCTGCATTTCCCACTCACCATCATGATGCTGCCGAATGGTGGTCAACAATGTCATATGCTTAAATTTGGCCGCATAGAGAGGGCCACAGCCATGAGCTGCTAGCCTCTAGCTTCTGTCATGTAGTGGTTGGAAGCTTTCTTTTGTCTTTTCAAAGGCTTAATTTTTCTGGGGTATTTCTTAAATTGATTTTAAGTAAGTGGCTCAACATGCTAGCTGCTTTCTCTTTTTTCAGTCCTTGTGCTAAGTCTGTTTGCTAAGCTATGCCAACTACCTGCTAGCGGTAACTCCACAGCACTGGCATCTACTTCTCTTAAATCACTGTGCTGATAGTGTCTCATTAGATAACTTGTTTCAAACGCTAACAAAAGTACTGCCATTTTATCTTGGCCAAAGTAACAATGTGTTTATTTTTTTGTTAAACTGATATATAGCCATTTATCGAAAAACATAAGAGAAAACACCAGTATCAGCTTTTGAAAAAAATTGCTATGAAACCTCCCACTGGTTTTTAAGCGCTAATGTGCAACAAAAGCTAGCTGGAAGAGACTTTGATTGAGGAACTTACAGTGTTTCAGTGACTATGACTCATAAGATTTTTTTTATCAATTAATCACAAAGTAATCATCACTTCACCTATGGTTACATGTGATGTTCATTTTTAATGGCTAATACAGTATTTGATGCTGTTTTTTCCTAACATGAAGAGACAGGTTTTAGACAAAGAAATCCTCTAAGTATGACCTTCTTTTTTGTGCATTCATTCAATAATGCACAGTCTTAGCCTGTTAACACCCTTGAACATACCTGTTTTAATACTGACTATATTTACTTGCCATGCCCTGAAAGTCCTTAAGACTTTAAAACACAACAAACCCTGAATTCATTTGGATTATACTGCCAGCTGCACACTCACCCACACACCCTTTCATTTTTGAGACGTGGCTGTACCTGACACTTGCAGATTTTCAACATTCAACAGTTACTCAGAGCCACACACTCCCCCATAAACTTTTCTTTCTTAACTCAAACACACACATTCAAGAAGTAGCTCAGCACTGGTTGGCTCTTTAATGTGGCCAAAGCCAAAAAGCCAAGGAGCCGAGCCCATGTTAATTTTCTGCAGGCTCTCTCTGCTCTGAGTCATTCTGGTTTATTTTTCTTACAGCATCAAAAGTGTCTCAAATCCATTGCTGAGTTCCCCATTTGGGAGATTTACTAGCTTGGCCCTTGAACCTTTATTTTAGCTCCTCTTATGTCAAACACTCACTTACAGAAATAAGGCGAGCAGTGCAAAGGGATTGGATCATGCAGAACCTAGCATGGGATATATTTACTCTAATATAGGCAGGATGTGTGCTCAGCATCACCACTGTGGGATGAAATTAAATATATAAAAATATACTATAAGAGGCTATTATTTTTGGAGTTAACCATGCATGTAATGCATCTGCTTCTATTAAACCATTGGAAATAGAGTTTTGCTCTACAGTAGTTAGTTTGTCTGGCTTTCTTCTTCGTGCACTCCCACTATATTCTCTGGTATGACTCTTTTCAGCAACATAACATATTTTTCGTTTCTAATACAATCTGATCCGTAAACTACTGCACTCACTCTGCTGAGCTCAATTTTGCTGTTTTAACACTGGGTAATACTCATTGTTCTGGGTAATGATAAATTATCAGGGAATCAGAGAAAATAAAAAAATTTAAACACACTTGTTTCCTTCTGCCTCAAGCCAAAGCAGTTTTTACTTTCTAATGCTTGCAAGAGAGACCTGATTATCAGAGAAATGACTATGATTGCAGACAGAACTGATCTGACTTTCTGCAGGTGGGAGTGGGAAGGTGCATCAACAAAGCAGATGGTAGCATTTGGAAATCTTGAAAAAAAAACTGCAGAGAATTCAACGCGTGGGCACACATACATACAGCACATGCATACAAAGACAGACCATCACACACCAGACAAACATTTAATTACATGGGTGTCCATGAGTGTTTGTGAGACATCATGGATAATCAGTTGATTAAGTGTTTCCCAAATAAATCTGACCCAACAACTTCTGGAACAAGCAGTTTCATTTAGATTTAACAAATAAATACCACTTAGAAAAAAGTTAAATAGAGGCGGAACAAGTTGTGTTGGTTTAACACTTTAACATTAAGAATAAATCACGATTTACTGCTTTTCAAAGTCCCTGAAGTCGCTCACATCCCACAGGCCAGAGTCCACTCGACGCCAGTCCTGTTTAGCTCTCTCTCGAGTTCAAACTTTGCAGAATAAAGGTTTCTTTATTGTACATTGGGCCTGCTTCATTATTTACAGCCGAATGTCATTACCAGCTGGAGCTACAGGACCAGAAATATATTTCTCCACTTCTTTAGCTGGGCTGGAACCCACTTAAAGTCACTGACGGCCCACTTTGGGTCCTGAGCCACAGGTTGAGAAACATGCATATACTGTACAGAGTCTATTGGTTGTTGGGTTCATTGTTAGGTCCACTCTGAATCATGTTTTCTTCGCCCATATTGCATGAAACACATCTGAAAAATCTCATTAAATGCACCTTAGCGACCAAAGTTACAATGAAACCCTTCTTTTGTCCATTAGATAGGGAGCCTCAAACATTTCACTTTTTTACTTGTTTAAGTTTTGCCAAAAATGTCTGGTAGTAATGACCCTAGCTATGAGGCTTGGACACATTAAAACAATTTAAAACACATTGAATCAAGAATGTCAAGAGGAAATTATCAAGTTTTTCTTTTTGTAGTCACCAAAAAGACTTGATTTTACAACTTTTTTTTTTTCAGAAACTCACAAAACTAACATGTATAGTTTCCCTAACTGGAGCTGATGTACATAACCTTACATTTGTCTTCTCTAACAATAAACATTACACATTTCCTAAATCTGTACACTGTCTCCATGTTGGACCCTGGGAAAAGTACATCAATGCTCAAAATAGTAGGGAGCATTTTCTCTGATGTTATAAAATGCACCAGATCCAACAGTTTTTCCCACACCTATACTAAGCTCAGTGTTGCGTGGCATGAAATCAGTGCCACATATGTCTGTGAACCATACCAAGTAACATTTGTGAAGCCTGAAGACAACATAATGGAAACATCTCCTGCAGCATGTCTGTGCGGCTGCACAGTCCTGGGAAAGTGGATCTGTAACCTCATCAAAGTCGTCACTGTGCTTTTCTCTGCCTTTCATCTCTGTGGTTGCGGTTGGGCTTCTTGCGGTCAGACCCCACCTATCTGGAGAAACTAACAACTCTCTCTCTGTAGGTGAACTGCTGGATTAAATCCATTTGAGGAGAGAAAGATGTAGAAAACTTATCAGTGCTATTTACCGCTATTCCTAACTCAGAGTAAACAATTACCTTTTCAAAACCCTTTGCTAAACCATCTCTACTGATTGATTTCCAAAAAGGTTTTTACATGGTGACGAAACTACATCACAGAGAATATTCAAACACCTTTTGTTTTTGGCTATGTTTAGCTGTTGTTATGCAGAAAACACAAACTTGTGTGGAGAGCGGTCTCTGCTGATGTGTTCAAGGAGGTTTCGACATCTGAGAGTGAAACAGAACAGCAGCCAAATCCTTTTCATCATGTTTTCTATGCTTGTCTTCTTGCTTTCACTTTCAGCAACACAACTTTTCACCAAAAGCCTTTGAGCTGTTCAACTTCAATTTCATGAAGCCCAAGGATGGAGTGTCCCCGAAATTTGAGCGACACGCATAGAAAAGTTTGGCAAAGGCTGCTTGCAACTGCAGTATCTGACTTTGAAAAGAAAAGGCAGCATATTGTAAGTGTAATGTATTAAATATCTCAAGCAGGTTTCTGTATGATGATTTTGAAAACCTACTGAAATTATTGGCTGGAAGATAAGAAACCAATCAGAAAACATCTGCTCTGTTTTGGAGAGTAACTTGTAGTGTGTATATGATCTGTGATTAATTTGCCAGAACATGCCAAGCCACCAATTAACATCCTTGTACGAAGCACTCATACTTGAAAGGTTGGATGATTTTTCATATGTTCAATATCTACTTTTGGAACAAGACTGGTTCTTTTTCTTTGGAGATGCCCAAAATTCTAAACATCCTCTTCCTTGCTGTTGTCACAACACAGAGTCAGTGAAACTGAGTGATCTGGACATGCCGCTCATCCTTCATTCAAAATACTATACAACTTAACATACTCTACTTTAGCTTCTTTATTCACAAGTCTTTTGTCCAGGTGTGAGAGTCCTGGCTGTTCACATCCTCGTCCACATTCTTGTTGTTTGTGTGTAGCTTCATTTGAAAGTTTGTCACGAGAATGAAAGGATGCCTTGTTTGTTTATATATAAGTGCATGCGCAAATAATAGTCTCTGTACATACAGTATAAGTCTGTCTCAGTGTATAAGTTAAGTGTATGTGTGGTATGTGTGTTTGTGTATATGTGTATGTCTTAGTGTGGACATTACCGTTAATGTGAGTGAATGTGTGTTTAACTTGCTGAAAATCTGCCCCTTCCTGTTCTGCGACACATTCAAGCGCTTCTCGGTGCCCTCTGCTGTGGTTTGCTCCTGCTCTTCCTGCCCGCTGCCCTTCCTCCCCCTCCTCCTCCTCTTCCTCCCCCATGCTTGTGCCTCTCCCCCTTCTCTTTCTCCTTATTTGGCTGTGCTTTGATGTCACCGTGGCGACGCTGGTTGCGTGGGGGGCGGTACCCCAGCGCCCTGCAGTGCTGGCCGAGGTTTCCTGGGTGAATCAGCGCCATCACATCCTCGTACCAGGGTTGGGTTCCTGTGCCCTGATAGGATGAGCTGGACCAGGAAGCGAGGAAGCGATTGGCAGAAGGGCTCCAGACGGCGAGGCGGACAGTGACAGCGGTCCAGTGGTAGCCATGCTCCTCCACCTGACAGTGGTAGATGCCGCTGTGAGACAGCTCAGCTTGACGAATCAGGATGCCCCGCTCGATCACTACCAGCTGGTCATTTGTTACCACCTGGAGAGGGAGAGAGAGGGAGAGGGAGAGATGAATACAGAGTACTCTTGTTTATATTTGGCAGTGTGGGTGAATGTCAATGTATGGTTGATTAGAACCTTGTGTGTGTGCGTGTGTGTGTACCTGGTTCAGTTCGGGACTGTTCTCTCCGGCCTGTTTGTACCAGGTGACAGCAGCGTGTCTGGATCGAGGAAGACACTCCAGGTAGGTGCTGTTGCCCTCGGCAACCATCATCACCCTCTGCTCCGCCTCCACCTGCAGGCCGGCTGAATAAAATGAGGAAGATGTCACAAGTTACAGATGTGAGTTTTTTTTCTTGAATGTTTTTTCTTTTGTTTATTTTTCTCTGAAGAGAACCTCATTTATCAGTCTCTCATCATTTTTATCTTTCCTTGTAAAGTTTCATCCTTTTATTACCGATTTTATATTTTTGCCTTCTAAGAATATATTTACTCTATTTATTGTTAGTATCTCTAACTTATTTGAACAATTTCTTGAATTTAACTAAATGAAATTTGAATTAAATTTACTTTTACTTTTGCATATCCTGCACACATATTTAATATATATTTCTATATGTACCTTGACATTACACCATTTATATGTATATATTGTATTTATAAGATGGTGAGAACAATTGAATGTTTATTAAGTGTCAGAAAACAACATAGAGTGACTTCTTAAGTTATTAAAGCATAACATTCACTGCCTGCTGAAAGTCACACCACCGTGGCTCTCTTGGTAAGAACTGATGAAAGAAGCAACACACACCTCCCTGTCTGACACACTGAGTTAGTGGATCCTCATCCTCCCCTAAATGACGAGCATTCCTCCTGTAAACAAAAAATCATGAAGTTACAGTAAACAAAGAATCACAACCTGTAATGTGGAAAGGTTTGAGAAATCAAACAACTCAGTTTAAGTTCAGTGAAAATGTGGCTAAACAATGTGAGGTTTGTACTAAGGGCGGTGCTGGAGAAAAGGCCAAAGGGACATTAAAAAACAGGTTTATTCAGTTATGAGAATGAATTTGTTCACAAAATTCCACACTAATCTGCCCTTTGCATTATTGGATTTTGTACAAAGTGGAAATAATGGCAGATGATGATGATGATGATGATGGTGGCACTAAAAAGAAAGATCAGAGTGTCAACAAAAACATTATCACTGGAAAATGTCATGAAAAAAATGTCCATTTGTTATTCTTTGTTACGGGGCCAACTGTTGGTCGAATGGAAAAAATTTCATCGGAATGACGTGAGATCAGATGTAATGTGAGCCACATTTAAACTAACAAATGTGGCCTATAATCTGATTAGAGGAGATCAGTTCCATGTGTTTGTCCTTCGCTTGTCAGAGTGTTGTGAAAAAAAAAAAAATCTACTTGTAAAGGATACCCCACCCACAGATCCACTGTGTCATCCTTACCTGCGCACGGTGGGCATGTAGGGGCTGCAGGCGTGTCCGTCCCAGGTGCAGTAAGGATCTCTGGCCAGGCAGCACTCAGCACAGGCCTGACCGTACAGCTCACACTGGTACAGGCCCAGCTGGGACACGCCCTCCCTGGAGCCCACAAACAACCACTGCTGGAGATGGAGGAAAGGAGAGAGGTGGGGTGAAAGACAGAAATAGACATGGAATGGAATAGAAAGAGGAATGAAGGTAATAAATGAGGGAGAGCAAAGAGAAAGAGGGCATTTAGGGGCAAATTCATGAAGAATGGATTCCAGCCAGTGATGGGACCATGACTTAAGCATAATTTGCATCTACTCTGTCTTAAGGTCCAGTTCACAAAACATAATGTGCTGACGATATGAAAAAACACAGTGCCGACACTTTTCACAAGTTTTGCAGCTGAGTGCAATTTGCCCTTGATTTGCGTCTGATTGCAATTATCCATGTGGCACTGAAGAGGTGAATGACTACTGTAGACTCATTCAGTTAAGGCTGCTTGTGAGTCAGTCAAGCAAGTTTCTGGAAGGGATTGAAGCAAAGGTTCAGTGCCCAATTTGATCACTTTATCACTTTTTTTTCTAACTTCTAGTTGTTTTCTTAATGCTCTGATTTTTATAGACAATCTCTGCTGCCATGATCAAAGGAAAGTCTTGGCATGACATCCCTTGCAATCGTACTTCTGCTGTCATAAAGTCTCTCATGGAGCATTTCTTTTGACTTCAACTGTGTTTTTCTATTAGCACTGGGGAAGGAATTTGACCTTTTTACAATGAGATTCACTTGTATGAAAGGTGGCAAATTTTAACCAAAATGCATACATACTTCCTAATTTACATACATGCAAATAGAAGTAGAGTACCGAGAGGCTACCTGCTGGGCAGTGTGGGAACGGTGTGAAAAAACACTGCACTGCTTTTATGAATTCACCCGTCACTTTGCTCCCGTAAAACAGAGAGACACAATCAACAGCTAAACCAGGAGCATCTTCAGTCTGAGTCACACATCTTACTAACACTGCAACAATGTCAGTATGTTGCCACAGGGAGTGTATATTTGAGTGTGTGTGTGTGTGTGTGTGTGAGTGAGTCTGGTTATATGAGCGAGCTTTAGATTCTTCATGAAACTCAGACTATTTTAATAATGCAAAGTGTATTTCTGTGCATGTGGATGTGGATGTGTGTGTGTGTATGTGTGTGCATGTGTGCACATATGTGCGTGCATGTGTGTGTGTGTGTGTGGCATTTCTTCATTCTTGCTCTGACTGAGGGTAGGGTAACCATAGCAACTGGTGATGAAGCTGTCCTTGGAGATACAAGGTGGAGAGATGAGTGATAAGTGTGATGTTGTGCATTTTTATGAGTGTTTGTGTGTGTCTGTGAGCGTGTGAGTGAGTGTGTGGTTTGTAAGGTATTTGGAAGTTTGAAAGTGAGTTTCTCTCTCTCTTTCATCTGTTACCTTTTTCTTTGAGAGTGTCATGGCTGTCACAGGTGATTTGTGCTGTAAGGAAAAAAGAGAACAGAAAACTGAGAAACACACAAACAGAAAAAGAAACTTTTGCTCGAATAGATAGTTAGACAGACGGATTGACAGACACAGAAAGACAGACAGAAAGTCAGACAGACGGACAAGCAGACATATGGATTGGTAAAAAGTGTCAGTTAACACACACTGTATCAATTTCAAAGGAATAATCAAGGAATTTGTTTAAAAACGTGTGGGTGCGGCTGCAAACCACAACAGTTTTAAATAATTCAGAGATCTGATCTCAGTCTGGAAATCAGACATGTTTCCATACCACTTTGAAAGGCTTTCAAAAAACACATACTTTACAATAGAGAGCAGAAAAAAAAACATAGCTGGATCATTTTCAGACAAAGAAAATTCCGACCACATCAGTGGATGCAGAGTGTTTTCTTACGTTTTGAAGAATGGAATAATACTGAACTGTAAATAGTGTAAATTGTGATTGTCAAACATGATAACTGTGCGCAGGGTTGGTTATTTTATGCTAAATGTGTTTAGATTCTTGGTACAGTAACAACCTTGGGATGAAAGTATTTTTTTTTTACATTTCATGTGTAATGGTTACCAGGACTCTGACAGTGCTGAGCTGTTTCCTCTGTGCACTCACATCTTAATTAGCGTACTAGTGTTTTTTGCCAGCTGCTTGTCTTCTTAAAGCCATAAAATCACAAATGCTTTATGATATCGCTGACAATTTCCAGTGTATGACTGTATGTAGCAGTGCATGCGTAAGTGTTTCGGATTGTTTAGGCCATCGGTTTCTATTTATTTAAATATGGCTTGAACTGTAGGTGGTGTACTGAAACTCATTCTCTGCAGTGAACATCATGATGGAAATGTTAATGCACACAGATTTAAAAAGTCTTGCTGCATTATCTCTTCACAGTCCTTTAAACGGTAGATAAAGTTTGAAAAGTCTGATATTTAATATTATACTAAAAGGCAAAGATGGACACTAAGTACACAGGTTTATAGTAAATGAGCTGAAACGTACAAAAAATTCTGATACGAATATAAATGTAAAGTTTTTGCTGTACCTGAAAGACCTGCAGCTGCTCAAGAGTGACCTCCTGGCTCTGACCATGCTCTCTGGGCAGATGGATGGCCTTCAGCACCAGGCCTGAGTCTGCAGATAAAAAATTACATTTTTTTTGTAAAAAAAAAAACCATTCAAAATTGTGTTAAAAAACTCAGCATAAAATCCAACAACCTCAGAAACTTAAGAGAAAAGGTCCACTTCACACACTCTACCTGTTCCGATGAACAGGACATCATAGGTGCCATCAACGGCCTCCACTCTGTCCACCAGCAGTTTGCTGAACTTGTAGTGGACACCCACTCTGACCAGGAGGGGGCGCTCTCCCAGTGGCAGCACATTTTCCTGAGACAGTATAAACATTCGAGTTTTTAATTTCATCACCAAAAAAAATTTAAAATTAAAAAATTCCCACAATACATTACAAATGTGAAATCTTAGCCTAATTAATTTTATTGAGTATATGTTCAGTCGCATTGTTCGTCGCTGAAACAAGACGTCAGTGTGTGACTGGTGTCCCTTTGGTGACGGCTGTCGCCTTATGTAATTTCTTAATCTCACTTCAGAAATTGGACAAGGAAAGAGAGAGAGCAAGTGTGCTTGTCCATACTACAAAATAGGCAACAATCAAATTGAATTAGCTTGGTGTAATTGAATAGAGTGAAATATTAGCTGAACCTGCAGAAGCGGGTGAGTTCTGCTGAAGAAGATGACGTCGTCAGGATACTCTCTGGTCGAGCTGTAACTTCCATATGTGCTGCTGGGACACTGAGAGAGAAAAATAACAAAAACAGAAAGGAGAAAAAAGTGTGAAAGAGACAAATTTTCATTAAATTTCTCTGTTGTACTTAGAAAAAACTACTTTTTCATCTTCATATTGGTATAAAATTAGTTGCCTTCTTTAGTGCCTTTATCCAAATACCTAAGACTCTAGATCTCGTGCATGTTTACACCTGCACACCCACACAGTTTTTTGAGTGTTCACTTACAGTTCCTGGCCTTGGGTAGGGCACCTTGCCTGTAAACTCCGCCCACTTATACTGAGGCCCCTCCTTATGCAGAAAGTTTCCCTTGAAAGCCCGGACCACGTCCTCCATTCGATAAACACACACGGCTGAGCCATTCAGGATGTCACTGAGCATGAACCAGAGACAAAGAGAACTGTCATTCATCACTGTCAGACTCAAATAATCTTTCAGTCCATTATACATGCATGAGCTGTGAGTCACAGTTGAGCTTGAACGCATCATTTGACTGAATGTGCTCCAACCCTGGAGTCCAGCCGGGATGAATGCACTGCTTTCAGCACATCAGTCCCCACCACAACACCTCCCATCCACTGCAGTTAAGATCATGAGTAAGATTTTGGCTGAGTGCGTCTGAGCTAAAGATTCCAGTTGAGTCGGATGGGCTGAGCTGCTAGAAACTCAACAGATGGAAAGGTTGTGTTGTGACGTACCGTGGTGGTTTCCTTAAGCTCACATGGCTAACACATAGAGTCTGTTAAGTCTAATTTGTCTCTGGAGGGAAGCTCTTTCTTCTCTCACAGCTGCAGAGGTCCAAGTCTCTGTAGCCGGTTATGGATTTTAATGGGTTGCTCAATCAAAGTTTTTCAACATGAGCTTAAAATCAATATATCCCTGCTAGAAGACCTTTGTTTAATTAATGTGAAAAGAAATATTTTGAAAATTAGGCCAAACAATGTTGTAATGACCCAAGTTTGGAAAAAAAGTAGATTTTAGTCAATATTATATATATTTCCTGGTTGTATGAAGAAATTAATGAATCAGCAATGTGTCTATTCCACTTTAACTGTAGTGATTAGAAAACCATTTAATCCTGAAGCAAGGTGCTTCCTCTTGTTGTAGAAATATTACTACTGGTGTCTGGTAGCTGAGACAGCATGTGGTATGGACAACACACTCCTGTGACAGAAGGAGCTAAAACTGTTCCAAAGAAATTCCTGCCATAATCCTTTGAAACTAACCATTTTAATTTCAGTTCTTCATGATTTGTAACTATTCCATCAGGTATGTCTGAGATCTAAGCTGAAATGCCAAAACAAACAAATAAAGAAAGGGATGTGTGACTGAGTAAGCATATAAGCTAACCAGTGATCATAATTCTAAATTAATAAATGAATTAATGGAATCAAATCAAAATATTAATAAACATTCATTTCCCCTTTTATTACAAATTAACTAAGTTACAACTAAAAGAGGAAATGATCGAATGGAAAGCAAACACCAGAGGACAAACCCTCAACCTACACTTTTGACTTCATCACGAGGGACAAAAAGTTCTGTGTGCAATCGAGTGAACCAGAGGAAGAAGTTTCCATTCGGATGAAATGACCTTTTTAGAGCTCTGCAGCTCTGTGGTCGGGACCCCACCCTGGGTGATGCCTTGAATTTCTATCCGTTCCCCGCTGAGATTCCAGACACTTTCCAAAACCCAGAAACAGACCAACTCCCTGCTCCGCCATGCCAGATGCTGTCATACTTCTGCTGCTACTGTAGAGCTCTGGCGTCCGCCTCAGGAACGGGGCTATTCTCAGAAGATGTGGTTCCATCAGTTAGTTCGGACAAAATGAGAGTTTTTTAGTTTTTTTTCTGACTCCTGCATTTGTTCTGGCTTTTCCTCATCCCCCCGTCTGTGTAATGTATCTGCTCACCTCTAATCTGTCTTTCAGAGAGTCAGTCTTAATGAGAGTCGGTTGTTTCAAGTATCAGCATTTTTTTTGGCCATCCATCAGTCAGCCTTTAAGTGTCTGTCTGCCTTGTACTGAGCAGCTTTTTGAGTTTGTGTCATTGCCAATCCAAAAGAAACAGAAAAATGTTTTTCTCTTCCTCTCTTATGACTTTCTCCAGAAGATGCAAATTACTATTTTGCAGTTTCTAACAGAAAGCACATTTTCTATGGACTCTAATCAAACCCATCTCAGTGCCGCCTCATACTTTCCATGTTTTGACATGTTTTTCAGTAAAGTTTGTAGCTACACTGTCTATTGTTGTTATGAAAAATCTATATTGTATCTTCCAATTTGTCCTTGTGCTTTGCATTTTTTCCCTCAGGTACTTAAAGTTTCCTGTAGTCTGCAATTAAGAAGAACAAAAATGAAAAAAAGCTAATCGAGCAAGACAGACAGTTTTGTAACTACAGCAGCTTCTTGTTAATACACTGACGCAATCAATCAACTGGAGCAAAACACAAAGATGCCTCAATCTAAAAGTCAAAGACTTTACAAAATGTGCCTTTAAGTGGAAGCCTTTAAATAAATCATTAATGTACCTAATGCAACAAATACATATGCATACCCATGTGCACACACACATGCATGCACGCACACCCAGATGCACACGTTAGCACACACACACACACACACACACACACACACACTTGATTTCTTATGCATTAATGATTGTTGTTATTTTTTCATGAATCATCCTGACAGATGTCTGTTTGCGTGTGCATGAGGAAATTAAAATAAATATGAATAAACCCTATTCACTCCGTTCCCACTCAAACACGCACGCACACACACACACACACAAATTATGCTGTGTCACAGTCCAGCACTGATGATGATGATCAAATGATGAGAAAGCCTCAAATGAGCTCCATGAATGAATGTGTTTCACTCATGAGTCACAGTGTGATGAAGGACCCTGTGGCCTGTGTCACACACAGTCTCACACACAGCCAAGTGACACAGAGCAACAATGTTACTCACATCATGTCACGTTTCTGCCTGCCATCAATTTGATACTTAAAAAGGCACAAAGTGGTGTCTGATTTGTTTTGTGTTTCAGGATAAAATTAAATGAGAGGTTATTTTTTATTCCAGCCAATAGCTTATTTCTAGTAGCTAGTTGCTGTAATTGTCCTCATGGGAACAAACACCAGTTTATTTTATGAAGCCCTCGTGTTTTTCTTAGTGAAATCACTGCATGAATCATCACCATGTTGTAAAACTTTATCGTCCCCTTCACTGTCACACATAATTTACAGCTGTTACTGCACATATTTTTTAGCTCTTATATGTTATTTAAACTTGTGTGACTTCTAACCCCAAGTGATCAAAGTTTGACTTTATTTCAAACACATTTATTTGTGTAAAATGTTTCAGAAAATGTATGTTTCTGAATAAGATCTCGAAAACCAACAAAGAGGTAAAACAGTATAAAGATGAACAACTGACTGATGGACATTTACATTTCAATTTTATTATATATCCCCAAAATACTCACATTTTTAAATCATATACTATAATTATACAGCGCAAGGGGATTAAAATGCATTATAAGTATGTTATTAATGCATTATGGACAGTGGCATCATTCACATTTATATAGTCTGTAATTCCCTCTTAAAAAAGAGGGCTTTGCTGTCATGTAAAGTACTGCAGCACAAAGCAGCTGAATCTTAATATACCTGTGGGGGTAATTAATCAATATCAGTGACATTTCCTCAACATCTGTAGGAATGAAAAAACTCTCCACCCAGAGGAAATATAAGACTCCCAATACATTCCAACCTCCATCATACAGTAAAAAGAAGAGGACAGTTAACAGATTACAAAGTACCATTTAAAATTACCAGTGTACAGCAGTTTATTCTGCCTTACAGACGCACATACCTTGAAGTAGTAAACAGGCCGTAGATGAGAGGGTTCTTCTTGTCTTTTCCGTGGAGGATAAAGATGTCCTCTGGATTGAAAGAACAAGGGCAACAGGGAGTGGGAGAGGACAAAGAAGTAGAACATTAGTTAAGCCACAGTAAAAATGAAAATGTCAGAATGATGGGAGAAGTTTGGATTAGTCGTATACAGGTTTATGTAAACTGTATGTGTGTTTGTGTGCATTTGACTGTGTGACTTGTCGTCGTGCTGGCAGCATGGCTGACTGGCTGTTTGTAATGAATCTGTAGCCATTAATAACCAGCCACAGTGGGAGAGCGGAGTGCCGAGTCCACCGCAGGAGAACAACACCTGCTGTCACACCACACCTCAGTCTTCACTCCTCATTTCAAACACAGCGGATCACCGTAAAGGAGAAGTCTTTCTCACTTTGGTGATGCAGCGACGATGGTCTCTCACGCAGCGGATTTTCACTCTTTCCATCTGTCTGTCTATATAACCTGATTATCTTGGACACCACCATACAAAACTGTCATTTTTTAATGTGCTCTAGTGTTTAAAAAATATCACAATGATTGGCTCGGGTAGGATTCTTTTTTTTAAACAGACGACAACTTTCTGACATATGCACTGAAACTTTGATGAATGACACTAATTAATCTTGGCACAATAGCATTAGGATTTAAAGTCAGAGGACTACAAGTTCAACATTGTTAAATGATTGAATGGTAAAAAAAAAGAAAAAAAAAACATCAAAGGTTTAATTAAAGGCATCCCACAGTTTTTGACCACTGGTGCCACTTTGGATTAACTTTTGTTTAGCATGGCAAAACTTTTTTATATCTTGTGATTCATCAGCTTTGATGCAAGTCTGTCATAGTTAATGAGGCTATGATTAATGATGGTAAATCACCAAAAGCGAACAAATTAAGCAAGCTGTGGTTCCATATAATCCACATACTGCAGTTTCTCTCCTTGGGCTAGTCACTGTTATGTTTAAAATGCCAAATTACTGTGGAAATGTTGCATGTCGCATACAGATGAAAGATATAACAAACAGATTGACAGGAAAACAAAAAGACAGATGGCAACAGCCAGGAGACCGAAAACTGTCCTCTAAAAATCCCTAATTTCCAAACTTATGAACAAAACTATTATTTTAACATATGTTACTTCATTTTTAACAGAAATCTCCAACGGGTCTGGCGCAGCTTTACTGATTCATTTTTTAGTCATTGTCAAAAAAACTAATGTTTGGTCAAACAAAGGACTTATAATCAAAGAGAAGGTCAACATTTTCCTCTGATATAACTCACGTCAGACATTATGATCCAACTGTGATGGACCTGTGGTGATGAATTTTGGAGATCAGCTCCAGTGTTTGTTGTTAATCAAATTTTCAGCATTTTTGTCCCAAGATTTATAGAGGTGCTTATCTTGTATAATTCAGATGTCTGTTTTCACAGCACAGACAACACCTTGATTTTCACTGTTTATTTAAATCTTCAAAATCAAAGATTCCCTGTTTTGTGCCTGTTTTTGTCTCAAATAAGAGTTGAGAATGTTTTTATCATCACAACACAACTGCAGAAAACAGAGCCCTTTGTTTTCTGTGTGGCATGCTGTGATAATCTATAAATACCCGACTTGACTCGGCTGCGATGGTAAGATGGGACAAATAACTTTAAAAGTCTTTAGAAACTTTCTAAAAAGGTTTCACCTGCGAATTGCTCAGGTTGATGTTGAGATACAAAGAGTCTGGCAACCTTTGCAGGAATAAAAGTTGGAAGAGGATGTTCAAAACAAGGCTTGGATGTGCTCTACATGTCTCTGCCTTGATCCTCCTCTCTGTTCCGACAGTGAGACAGAAATGTTGTTGTGGTAATGGAGACAGCGAAGCGTATCACTGTTCCCACATTCCCGTCGTTCCTGCTGCTTCAGGTGGCCTCCATGGAACTACAGCCCTGCAGGAAGTCTAATCTCATCTCATCACACAAGCACGCATTCACACACACACACACACACACGCGCGCACACACATATACTTTCCACACACAGTGACAGATGAGCACACACACATAAAAGAAGAGAAATAAAAGCCTGTATGGCCACATGCATGCACCCACCCGCACACACACGCTGACATGTAAAACTGCTGAGACCAAAGCATACACAGGAAAACACATACATACTGTGAGCATAGATACACACACAACCAGCAGGCACCTACAGGCAGAGCAGAGAGGACTACTGGTAGTCTGCAGCCTGCAGCAAACACACTGCTCACTCCCTCCATTCCTTATTTAATATATCACTCCTTCATTATTAAGTTTTCCTCAGTGCTTTCTTTTTCTCTCTTCTTGCTGTTGAATTACAATGCTGATGTCTCCTTTGTGCTGACAGCTCTCTCTTTACTGCTGTTTCTCTCCTCTATCGCTCCTCACCATATTTTACACATGCTGTATAACATCCTTCCATCCTTTTTTCCCCCCTTGGTTCTTTTTCTTATCATTTCTTGCCAGTTTTCTTTTCTGCTCACATCTTCTAAAGAATGCCCATTCCTCTTTAACTCCCTTCATTAATCAAGCCCTTTATCATCCATTTTCTTTTTTCTTCATCCGTCTATTTGTCTGTGGTAGTTTTGCTTTATTACTCTGGGTGACGTACGCTGTTTGCTGAACACTTTCATCCAAAGCAGCTAAAAGATTATGAAGGGCACTGAAACATTTAGATCTAAACCTGCAGAGTTATTGCTAGCTAGTTATAGTTACAGCCTGCCCAGGAAAAGCAATTTCAGTATAGATGAAAGACAGATTCTCTTTAAACATGTTGGAAACATTATCAAATTGTGATCAGACAGAGGTAACAACAGATTCAACCCATTTGAGTGCACCCAAGTATGCAATCATCCGAACCACATGTACAGAGGCGGTCTGAGCCATATTTGGCCACCTTAATGCCAAAGTGTTGATAAAGTATGTCTGCAAGACAAATATTTGAGCTGTGGAATGGTAAATAAACCTCCAGGAAACAAGCAGTAGTCAGTTTAGACATATTTGCTCAAACACCCAAACGTATGCAGACATATCGTAGTTCAGTCTTTTGTAGGTCAGTGAAGGTTTAGACAAAAAAAGTTAAACCTGAGCCATATTAGGTAAAAAAGTACTTTTTTTTTTTTTAGATGTTAAGGTTATAAAGTCTTTAGGCCTGCTGAAGGACAACTTCCAACCAGACAGAATTGTAAAATCAATCTGTTTAGTCAGTGTCTAGAGTTACTTTAGGTTATATACAGAGTTCAATTTAAACTTGGAACAAAAGTTAGTCACAGTACACTTTTAGGACGGCCGGTTTTTTAGAGGGATCGTCTTTAACTCATTCATAAAAACTAGTATGTATACAATGCATTTGGATTTTGAAGGCAAAAGGAGGAAACACTTCAAACTAAGTAAGGTAAAATAAAATAAGACATCCAGATTTATTATAATAATTGAGGGTAAGTGAGGTTCAATTCCAGTTAACATTTTATTTATACAACATATCCAAAGTGTCTTAAAATACCTTTCCAATATTTTTGTTTGAGACAGCTAGCACTGCTGTGTAGCCAAGTATGACTTTTACAATGGCTTAAAGACACCATATTTAGGTTACTGTAATGTAACCACAGCTCAAAGAAGTAGGCTACTGTCCTTACCATTCAGCCAGTTTAATCTGTCATTAAAATGTAATATAACTTTAAAAATAAATATCTATGAGCAAATGATTTATAAGCATGTCAGTAAAATTTAAAGTCCTGCTTCAAATATGAGTAAAGAGAAGTGTGT
>JAPZDY010000002.1:3768767-3781523 GCA_029783645.1 Ctenochaetus hawaiiensis
ACAGACACACACAAATGTTTGCGCACACACATTCAAAAAAACGGACATGCACACACACACACACACACACACACACAGCTAAAATGCTTGCATGTACCTTTGAAAAAACACACATGCACAAATGCACGTACCCCCACACACACACACACATAAAGTCACTCACAGTCTCTGATTCCACATTCCCACACACCACCGGCACAGGTTTAAATCCCACATCCGTGCACAGCAGACAACCGTAACTGAGGGAATTTAGAACCATTAACCTATTTCTGCCAAAATCGTAACCCACATTAGTCTAAAATATTACAAATTACCAGCTAATCGGTGTGGAATATAAGAACCACACTTGGACTCCAGAATTACACCACATTTGACATAAAAAAATTTACAGTGCTTGGGGGCTCCCAAAGTCCAGCCTCAATGACAAAAGGAACATTGTATATATTATAGACAGATGGCATGGAGTGAACCCAGGTAGATATATGGGCATAGGGGCAGACACCACACAAATGATATTTCAGCTGCTGAGAGACTTGTGTATAGGGGCTGGGACTGAAAGTCAGAACACACACCCTCTCTGGTTGGTGGGTGGCAGAAACAGCATTGCTTCAATGTCAAAAAAGGCCAGTGCAAGTCCTAAAACATTAGACCAATTCTGACACCAAGCCCTGATCCGATACTTGATATTTATTTAATGTTGTTAAAATATGTATCTGACTCACTAAAATAACCACGTTTTCTATTAAATTTGACACACCTTACTTTTCATGAGTTACTTGATCTAAATACTGAAGTAGGACAATACAACCCCTGACACTGAAGTGAAGCAATCGGTTTGAGAGAAGGCAATTCTTGGGTTAGCTATAATCATGGTTATACAGAGGTATTACAGAGTTGAGCCTCTTCCTGCACTAAAGATCTCGGGTGTGTAAAGACACTGTTTTTAAACTGAGGATCAAGTCAAGTCATGATTGTTATGAGTGTGTCTGTAAGTGTGAGCGTAAAGTGTGGAAAAAATGCAATCGTTCACGGGTTAAGTATAGATTAAAGTTTGCACTATTACCTGCTGGAAGACACTGGTGGGTATGAAAGCACATCGGGGGTTAAAGGCCCCAGTGCCACAAACATACAGGTGAGTCTGGTTAAAAGGCTGCAGAACTCGCAGGAAGTTAGCGCACTCCAACTGGATGGACAGAAAGACACGAACACACACAGACAGAATATTTAGCATTTTGTGATATTGTTTTTGACACATATATAAGGTAGGGGTTTGAATGGCTATTACTTCGAACCAATATTGGAAAGGTGCTAACCTAACCACCAAGTTGAATTTTAACTCAGTAACATCATTAAAAACAATAGCAGTATGTTTCTTGCTAGGTGATCAACCTCTGCACTAACTTCCAGAGGTTTCACACACTAAAACATGAAGCTCTTTGACTGCACTGGGCTTAAAAGTCTGAACAATAAGCATCACCTTCATTTCTTTCTTGCACGTCCATTATGTCCTGTAAGTGTCACTCTGTTGCCTGAAAATCCCAACAAACCCTAAATCTTGATATTCTCACCAGCATCACAGCTCTTTTGTTTGTTTATTGTCCCCAAACAAATCACGTTCATCTGGCTTTAGTTCCTCTGCAGATTGTAATCTATCATGTAACTGTCTTGATGTACTGTTGTAGTCTTTACGCAGTGTATTGCGGGATAGAATAACACAGCAGCAGGCAGGATGAAAAAAGCTGATAGGACCTGACCTGTAAGTCACTGATCCATATCTGTGTAGGACTCAATGTCAACGTGCTTCCTTCCCCGTGTGACTTTAAAACTGATCATCTGCGTTCACTGCACCACACAGTTGTTACTGTGGTACACGTTGCTCTGCTTATGCAATCTAGTGTGTTTGTGCGTGCATCTGTGAGTGTGTGTTGAATCACCTCTGGATCTTTCCCAGCCATGAGACATTCTTGGACACGGTCCGGACTGGCTGGCCAGTACAGCTACAGAGAGAGAGAGATAAAGACAACAGGGAGTGAGAAAAAGAGATTAAAAAAAAAAAAAAAGTTTTATTGCTCACTCTAAATTTCCGATAAAAGGCTTTTGGCATTTGGCAGGTGGTTTACGAGGAAGCGAGGCAGGGAGAGTCAGCAAAACATGACTAATCTAGATGAAAGAAGGCAGGAGGAGGAGAAGAAGATTTTAATATCCCGCGTGAGGCAGGAGAAGGAGAAAACAAAAACCAACTGGCAGCATGGCTAAGTCCTGATGATGAGCCAAGCTGTCAGAGCAGCAGTGATGATGGCAACATGACTAATTAATCTACCGTTTGACTGCGACCACAGAGTCTTTAGCTTCTGTCACATGTGCACAATAATGCAACCACTGTTATTATTTTTACATAAAACAATCAGCTGGTTTCTTTGTTGACTGATTTAACATTCAACTGGTTGCATAACTTTAAATCTAATTTTTTTTTTATTATTTGTGTGATTACAGCGAATCCAGTTATGCCAGCTATTTCATTACAAAGTAAACTAATACTGACTTTTGTGGTCTAGAAGACTCCATTGTTAGGATGCTGTCTAATTTTGGTCAAAGAAAAAATTTGAAAACAACTGTTGAGCTGACAAAATTTTATGTCTTATTATGTTAAAAGAGCAGCAATCTGAGGAGAAAACTAAAATGTTGGTTTATTTGTTTTTTGGTCAGGCGGTTAAGCTTCTGTGTGGACCCACACAGAAGCCTACATACATGCCTCATGTTGTTTCAAAAATCTGTCAGCCAACAGGCTGGTCCATTTAACTTTATATATTTTATTTTCTTCATAATGTAAACAGACTTGTTGTTATGTGCATCAGTACCATAAAAAGTATCCTGGTCCAAAGAAATATTTTTCCAACATCTGTAATGCAGAATGAGACATGCAATGGAAACTTGTCAGATGCACAAAGGAAAACTGAGTTTTTTTCAATTGCGGATCGGGGCAGACATGGAGAAAGAATCAGATTTGAGTCTTTTGTTATGGCATGAGACGGTGTTTATCCATTTTCCACAACAGTCTGAGTCAGTATGTCTGCATAAAATCCACAGGTTCTTTCAGCATCAGGTCACATTTGCTCTGAGTCGGTTTAGGTTTGGTTGTGTGTGGATTTTTTTTATGAGTCAGTTCATCCTGGGTTCAGGCAAAATAATCTCCCATGAAACGACTTATTTTCAACCTAAACATTGATGACCTAACCAGTGGATCAATCTCTCAAAAACTTCGACTAGTGGAACTGATGTAATCACAATAACACGAAGGTGCATTGTTTGTACACGCAAACTTAATCAGTGTGTGATAAAACATTCCAAAAACAGGGATTTATCTTATTGCTTTCATGTTAAGCCAGTGAAACAGGAAACAACAGAGGCCTAGAAAATGACAACGACAGAGAGATGAAGCTTAAGCCCGATTAATACCTTTGTATTAAATCTGTCCCAAAGTTACGGTGTAGCCACACACCCTATGCTGTAGCCTGACTAGCACTTCTCAATAAAATGTAACGACACGTTTTGCGATGGCGGCCTGATTCACCAGTTGTAGACTGTGGGTAAAAGTCTGTTATTGGGAAACTCTTGCAGTCAGCATTCTCCTCCCTTTTTGCTTTCTGTGTTCTACCATTTTGCGGGGACACCAGGGCTGCATCCTGGGCATCAGCGCTGCCCAAGAAGATTTTGATTGCTTTTAAGTAATAAAAACAATCCAGACAAACAATCCATTTATTTTTACCTCCTACAGCAGATAATAGGTGCAGCAAGACCTTTCCCTAACACATTGCTGTGGAGATATGAAAGGATATACAAGACTACGCCGCTGTAGACAGCAACAGCTGTGATTGGGCCACTTGATAGCGTCTCATTTTCTTCAGTTTCCTTGTCAATGTCTCTCAGTGACCGGTCAAGCACAAAAGAGCTCATCCTCCTTCTGCCAGGTTGTGCACACCATCTCCAAGACATCTTCTCTCTTTTCTGTGTTGCTGGTAAATGCAGTAAAAGAGGCTTTTATTCAACATTTACCAGCAACAACTTCAACATGATTCACCCACTTTCAGCGACCTCAAAGCAGAAGTATAAATCAGCCTCTAGTATCAAATGGCAGCTTCATGACTAATCTAAATATTTCTTGAGTCAGTCATTCCCTCAGAGACCAGGCTGGTGAAACAGAGATCAAAATTCTAAGATAAATGATCGCTCATACTTATCTCCACATACCACACAAACTGCAAAGATTGCTGATGAAAAAGCAAGAACCTTACTTTTGTTTTAGTTCACATCACTTTTAATAAAAAGAGGCAACATATCATGCAATATCAGACCACTCAACTTTAACAAGATCATTAATAGTGTAAAAAATAAGACACACGATCTCTGTTTGGACGCTGGCCCAGAAAACAACAGAAGACCATAGACTTGCTGATTTTGGGGGGTTTTATTTGCTCTACAAGTCTGAATTTGCTTCGATCTAGAAAATGTGACACCAACACTTTGTCATCAATGACAAATGGTGGTGCTTTTAGGGAGAGAATTTCATCCTTATATCCAGTAATCATTCCCTGATGCAGTCGCTCCCACAGAGCCCGGAGCGGAGCCCAGATGATCAGATTAGATCTGAGTCCACGTTCCCCCCTATCACAAAATACCACACACTGACAGGAACACGGACCACCGCTAAAGGATTTTCACCAGGTAAAGACTTTTAATGGGAATTCACCCCTCTGTGAAGAACCTAGTCCTTGTCAGTTTTATACAAACACACAAAAATAGGGGTCTTGGTAGCAAAAGAAGGAATCAAAATAATAAACAAGGTAAAAATCAGTGTTTAGAAATGATCATATTCTCTCCGTTGAAAGAGAATATTGAAAACGAGGAAAGAAAATGGAAACAACAGAAGTAGTAAGATGAAATGAAGAAAAAAAGGAAAAAAAAGCCACAATCACACACTCAAACCCTTGGTGACCCTTTTGGTGATGTGGGTTTGCTAGTCGTAGCGTCACACAGAAGGAATGTCTTTAGGGGTTTTGGCCTGATCAAAAAGAACCAAAAAAAATGTCTGAAGGCAACAGAGTCGTATGTAGCACTCAGCCTTGAAATGGGGTTGTTCTGGAGGAACTGACTGCATGTCCATCTCTCTGTGGCAGTTTTACTGAGCCAGCAGGGCTGCACATGCATAAAAAAATATAAATCATAAAAAGAAAGAACTGCAAAAGTAGGAATTACTTGGACTCAGGTTGCATTGAGAAAAGCTCTGGATGTTAGTGTCAGAAAACAAAAAGAAATGTGGAGAATATGGAACTGAGTGGTTTTAACACCACGAGGGAAGAAAGTGCACCCGAGCTGGAACGGTATAAACAGGCTATAAATACTGTTTGTACAAATATATAAGTTTACAGCCAGCACAGAGCTGAGTTATGAGCTGACTATGACTATCTATCCTTTTTTTGGCCGACTGCCTGGCTGAGTGGGTGGCTGGCCAGCTTGACTGCTGTCTGTCTGTCGGTTTCACGGGCTGTTTGTCTGCCTGCCTACCTGCTTGGCTCTCTGATAGCTTGCGTGTGCGTCTGACAGATGAGTGGATTGATTTGATCCAGCAGGGCAGAGTTATGAAAAGGCAGTACTGTTGCTGTCCTTGCTGTGACCCAGAATGTAACCACACTCGCTGGCAAACCATCAATGCATCTGTCTGGGTATCATGTTTAAGGTGCAGCACGAAACCCAATATTTTATCAAACCAATAACCTAGATTTAATAGTCACTATAAAATGATTTTCACCTTGGTTGTATGTCCCTGTACACCAAAAAGTGTGTTAACTGCTGCAAAACTTGGTTTGAGCTCCTGTGAGAATGAATGTTCTTTACTTTAATGTTGGACATGTTTTATCATTGCTGGTTAGAGCCATTGCAAGGATGAAATGTGTGACTTTTTGGCATGTGTCAGAATGGGAACTTGACAAGTTGAATCAAAAGAGAAAAAAACTAACAGGGTTCTGTCTTTGGGCTCTAAGCTTTAATCATTGTTGAGATGTGAAAATCCTGGTTCTTAAATTGTCAAAATACACATGAAAGCAACTGATTAATCAAATACACCACAGAAACCATACTGTGTATGAGCACTCAATGGCATAAGAACAAATCATTACAGTGAGTACTCTTGGAGTTAAGTGATGCTAAAGCTAACTGTCTTCTTGAATTAGCATTAACATTAAAAATCAAGAAATAGGCTACAGAAAGCTTAAAAAAAATGGCAGAAAACACACTAACACAGGTAGCTACGTTTCCTAATGGCTAAAATATGGGGAGTAGAAGTGATCTTCTCCTGTCTCTGTCAAGATTTCAGCCAATCTTATCAAAAGGAAATTAACTCTCATATGATGCAGGCAGAAGAGGCATTTGCGCAGTTCACAAGTAATGCAGTCAGTGGACGAAGTAGGAATGTGTAAAATGTGGAGAAAATATTTTGTGGCCTGTCTGGAAGCTATTTCGCTGCTATCTGTTAGTTTAGCAAGTTATAAAAAACGGGCAACAAAAGAGCTTTTTTTCTACTTTCAGTTTCTACAATTGGCACATTTTTCAAAGTACATTGAGTTTTATAGTTAAAAAAATAAACAGACCAAAAACAAGTCTCTATTTATTGAAAAGATGACATTTTAAAGATGTTTACCTAACTGAGTGGCTGCAGGCAAAAACAGCCAAGTTGGAAAGAGGGGGATAGATGAGACAATGGAAGATAGTGTAAAAACACAGTGTGAAACCACAGTGTGTCTACAGGGAAAGCGGGTATAAAAACTGTTTATAAAGATATGAAGCAGAGAACATTAAGAACAAAAAAGAAAAAATGATGAGCAAGGAATTAGAGATAGAGAGGCGATCAGAGGATATTAGTCAGCATGTGTGACTTTCCTCTTCCTCTTATCATCAGTAATTAGTCCAATCACAGCCCTGACACATCAATCATCTGAATCTGCTGTTATTTGACTGCTTTTCATGTGTGTGTATTTCATGTGTACCTCCATGTAGAAGCCTGCTGCATGTTTGCATCATACCTCGTCTTTGACTGTATATGCATGTGTTTCTGTGTGTGTGTGTCCTCTGGTTCTAACCTTGCGTGGGTTCTGAGTTATGTCATCCAGACTAGTAGACAGCAGGGAGTCTTTCATGGCCACGTACAGACGCCTCCCGTCCTCGTCAGGCAGCAGGGAGTGCAGATCTCCCGCCTCTAGGGGCAGCGTCAGCAGGCGACCATTCTGGATGAGCTCTGCAAAGGAGGGAAAGAAAAAACAGAAGACAATGGAAGGGATTCAAATCAGTGAAGTTTGCATGGAAGCTTTATCAGGTTTCACTACGTAAAAGAAATGGCCTCATTCCCCCACACAAACTATATTCGTTCAAGACAGGTTTTGACTTAGTCGTTTTTTGTTAGCTCTTTGCTTTTCCAAAGATTTTAGCAAAATATGACATACAAAATAAATTTTCTCATTAAATAAATAAACAAACCAATAACCAGTTCGGCTAACCTGGCTTTCTCCAAGTTCAAAAAATACATCTTTCAGCTCAATTATTGTATTAGGTATCTCATGAGTTTAATTAGTAGGCAACAACAAATGAAAATGGAGAAGTTCTGGTTTTAAAGAAGTTAGAATTGTTCTTTAAGGTGAGTTTGTTGAGACACAGGCATGAGTACAAGAGAATAAAAAGTAAATAAATAAGAAAATAATGCACACATAACATCCAACGCAAGTAGTTAAAGAAAGGTACTTTTTTAGGTCAGTTGTAAAGTTGTTTTTTCATTTTCTGACAGACAGACAATCAGATAAACTGACAGAATGGACATAAACCCAAACTTTCCCACACCTGCGATATCTATTACACACGCAACTGTTAGTTGTTTTTCCTGCAACTTCATTTCTCTTATCACACTTGACACACGGGTCAAACAAAAGAAACTGCAATGTATCTTTTGTGAACAAACAAACACTGACACTCTCACACACACATACAGACAAACTGTACCTGAACTACATCTCCGGACAGATTGGATGATAATGAGCGATTCTGACAGCAATGATAACGAGCGTGCAGATTAAATGTTTTTAGATGATTACAATGTTGCGCCATGTAAACTATGAGAACACTGCACGTCCGTCTGTCTTGTGTTAACTTCATATTTTAACTGCCAAGTGTTTTTCTGTGGATCGAATTTGGCATCTGCTCACAAAGCTAAAAGCATAAACATATAGGCTTTAAAGCAGCACCAGGCATGGCTTCACACGTTGGCAGCTCTAAATAGCAATGAGAGGCACAAAGAGCTTATATATATATATATATATAAGTACACTGCATACAGTTTACTCACATTATAGGCCCAGTTTTCTGGGTTGTGAGGTTCAAATATTTTTTTTAAACATATATATATATATATAGCTGTCTGGGCATTTAGTGATACTTTGTAAGGGTATAAGACAGTAAGAATAATAACTTGTAATTAACATAGCTTTTTGTAGCTTAACTGCACAATATTTATTCACTCAGTCAAGGATTCAAAGCAGTTATTAATAATTCATCATTTTCACTGCAGCAGAAAACCCAGCTCACTCTCTTTAAAGGTGGTCATGTATAGTTTGGGATTGTTCAAGTGTTGTGCTTTGTTCTTTGCAGTGATGGATAAAGCCTCTCAAAACGCACAGCATACTTCTTCAAGCAGCTGAATTTGAAACTGACAGAAAGGGGATACAGACCATAATCTAGTCAATATTCCTAACAGCATCACAAGGGTGTTGACTTCCAGCATGCGGAGAATCAATCATCAAACCTCACAGTTTTATTCATTGAATCACACAGGATGTTGGAAACAAGAGTGTATGAGAAATTCAGTGATTTTTTTTTTATCAGTGCCAGGCAGTTCTTTTAAAGATTAACAGGAAATGTAAAACTACAATAAAAGCTAACTAACTTGTTTTTGTGTAACAGACATGGTTAATGATGCATCTGTCTCCATCAGATTTGAGTGCAATCTGATAAAGTTAAAACCTGTTAAACTTCTTTTGAAATGTCTGTTTTGCCAGACTGGGTCATTCTTAAGTTTACTGTGGATAAAAAATAAAAAGACATTAAAGTTGGCTTTCTGTTGTAAGAGTTGCAAAAGGGTAATTGGTTAGTTAAAGATACAACTTCTTTTTACAATACCTCTTCCTTGCCCACCCACATTTAAACCCCAGCAAACATTAATCCATCCATCAACATACAAATCTGTTTGCTGACACATCGCTGTGCCTGCCCATTATTCTTTCAGTTTTACCCAAACAATCTTGCCTCTCTGAACACATGGCAATTATCTAAACGAGAGCTCACTGGAGCAGATGTGGGATCTGACAAAAAAGTGATGAATGAATTTCTTCAGCACTCTGCTGTTTCTGTTCTCTATATACTACTTATCATAGCTGTTAGTTGGCATGTGAGTTTAACAGGAAAAAGAAAACACATGGTTTGAGAAGAGTTGAGACAACACAAGGAGACTTAGACAAAATCAAAATGTGTTGTGGAGTGAACACTATGGAAAAGTGAAGAAAAACAGAAAAAGAGAGCGTTTGATGGGCATGGTAAGAAGCGGGACATTGTTGAGATGCCAAAAAACTATTGAAATACTGAGAAAGAAAAGGAAAGAGTCCGAAAATAAAAATACAAGAATTATATCAAGAGATGGCAAGAAGAAGACTGGGGTTAGAAGAAGGGCAAAGTCACTGTGCACTTTGTCTAAATACTCATCTGTTTAGGTAAATACAAGATCATTTACGGTCTGACAGTTCCTGTCATCTTCCTCTTTTTTAGGAAGTTTAATTTGAAAAGGCTGCAGGTACGTCATCTCAACAAATTAATCCAAAACTGATGTGGTGATTATGTCCTTTTGGCTTGAGGATACTGGTTCAAAGGATTATATAGATATGATTGGGAAACCCTTTTTTTTTACAAGCTGAATTTGAATGAGATAACTCACAGCATCTTCCCTGCAAAGGTATTACTTGGAAGATACCCTTGGCCATGCGAAGAACATACAAGAGGGATAACATACATGTAACACACATAATCTGATCCCTGATCCAACATCCGATCAAATCAGCATCAGTGGGGTGTGCTGGAACATGTCCAGTGTATGGACGAACCATCATGGATCAGACTCTGCCTTAATCTTTCAAGGCATGGACACGGAGCTCCTGGCAGTGTCCTGTGGTGTCTGGCATCAGGGAGTTGGCAGTTGATCCTTTGAGCACTGTGGGTTGCAAGGTTTTGCCTCGATGGATCAGACTTGTTGCCAAAGGTGCTCAATCATATTGGGATCGAGGGACTTTGGAGGCCAAGTTGACGCAATGAAAATGGCACATTCCTGAGCCGTTTTTTGGGGCGTGGCAGAGCACATTGTCCTGATGGGGGGGCCACTGCCATCGGGTAGTCCTGCTGCCGTGATGGGGTTTACTTGCTCTGCAACAGTGCTTGGTTGGGTGGTGTATGCCAAGTGGCATCAACATAACTGCCAAAGACCTAACAAAACGCTGCACTGTAACAACATGATGTTCTGTTAACAAGTATCTTGAGCTATAATACTCATGCAATGCAGATGCTAATGAATAACTCAATTTCAGCTCCATGCAGTCCCACAAACATGGATTTCTTGCTCTAGTAGCTGAGTTTGCCAGGAAGCCGTAACCCCCAGCCCTCCAAATCGTGAGAAATCTACGTATTTATAGTCTCAGTTGTTGCATCCAGGTGTTTTTTAAGCCATTTCTTTAAAGTGTGATTTTAGTGTAATGAGCCCCAGACAAAGGGACTATAGAAAAGTCCATCATGTCTTTTCTAAATCCACATGAAGTTGATTCAAATTTTTCTGAACCCTACCCAAACTTATCACATCTAACATGGTGAAATGACAGGTTTCCACAACTCTGCCCAATTAACAAGCCACACGCTGTGAGCTGACATGACTTTTTGTTTACAGTTTCTAGCAGGCTGTGTAATTATGTGATCTGAACCAAATATTACAAGTCCATTTTTCTTTCAGACCAAAGCAAACTTTGTTTGTGATTGCATATAAATATGGGATTTGTTGAATGAGATCACTGTATTGCATTGTGTTGTGAACATTTTCCATCAGGTATTTTTTCATTGTGCTAACAAACAGCAAAGTAATTGTGAGAGTAAAATCGCAAAGGTGGGTAAAGTGAAAAAGAGGAGGAGGAGGTGGAGATAGGAGAAGATGAGTGGCAGAGCAAGATGATGAGAAAAATGACAAGGCAAACTGACAACAAGATGAAAATGGTCTGATGGGTGACGACAGTTACGAGATTATAATAGGAAAAATGTCAAAACATGACACAATGATAGACAGATGAGGAGGAAAGAAGAGGGGGGAGGACTAGAGCAAAAGGAGAGAACAGAGTGGAAGAAATCCTGAAGGAAGAAATTAATAAAAATTGATGGATGATGATGGGTTGGAGCAGGAAGAGGGGGAATGGGAAAAGACAGGTGGGGATTAAGCAGGAAAGGTCAATGAAGGTAGAGGAGAGAGTGCCTGTAAAAACCATGTTGCGATGACAGGGTGGGGGAAATGATGGGCATATGGGTGAATTGAGGAGGAAGTGGAAGCAAGTGAGAAAGGAAGGACGAAAGACAAGAGGAGTTAAGAGCATGAGGGTAAATTGTAGTTTAATATCAGATCGAAAAAAAAAGGATAGATAGACGGATTGAGAAGGAGGAGAGGAGTGAGAAAAGGCCAATGGAAAAAAGAGCCAATAAACAAGATGAGAGCAAGAGGAAAAATTGTATGATGACAGGGTTGAAAAATGATGATTGGAAGGATGACAGGTGAAGGATATAGTGAGGAATACTGAACGAATGTGAGAGACGAGAGAAGAGGAGAAAAATGAAAGAGTGGAGACTAATGGACGAAAGAGGCAGAGAAATCAGGATGAAGAAGAGAGAGAAGAAAGAAGAAGAAAGAAGACTGATGTCAGAGACAGCAAAGAACCACAACATGCTGACAGTCAGGCAAAAACACAAAAGATGGATGAACAAAGAGGAAATGAGCAGAGAAAAAAAGTGAAGACATGACTCAGTGGAAATGGGGATGCAATTTAAAACAGAGAAATAGCCCAGGTGGGAAAGTTCTGCACACTAAAAGCAAACAGTAGAATCTTACACTTTAGCTCAGAGGGAAATCAGTGCTTATTAGCAACTGGGTTCTTGTCAATATTCAGCAAATTGTCAGAGAAGTAAAACGGCTTACTTCACACTGATCTTAGCTTCGTTAATCTCAGTGGGTGGGTCAGCAGCACAAGGAATTCAATAGAATCGTGATTTTTCTTTTATTTGTTTAAGGTTTTTCATTTAGTTTGCCTCAGCGTGAAACAGTCTACCAAGTAGAGATTTCTTCTAAATTATCTCTTTGCAGCAGCAGTTGAGCATGAAATAGAATAAACTAGAATATTTGGAAGAAATGGTTAACATTTATTTTGACCAAGGAGTCGAGTGATTGCTTGTGTTTGCTTGCCCAAATTAACCACACAGTAAAGTTGTGTCTAGCAGAGTCTCCACATCCCAAAATTGTAGCATTAAATTTTAACAGCAAAACGTCATGATAAACAAAACTATTAAAAAAACAAAAATTCCTATTTTTAAACTTAATAGGCAATTGTTACATCTTTATCATTCCATCTAAAATGACCTTCTTGAGCA
>JAPZDY010000002.1:3783807-3797148 GCA_029783645.1 Ctenochaetus hawaiiensis
ACACACACACACACACACACACACACACACACATACCATAGACCATAACAATTTACAGATATTTAAGGATTTAAAAGCATCAATTGTGCTGCGCAGTCTTGCAATCTGTCACTGCCAACATTCAACAGGTTATTAATGTGTGCACACACACACACACACACACACACTTGCCAAGGCTGAATTAAATTTTCAACCATTATTAAACAAACAGGGTCGTGAAAGCTTAACAAATTCATTTCACAGTCTACTGTAACATCTGAATGAGTGCATTGAAAAGTTGTAGCCAAAATTAGGTGCAACTTTTACTTAGGCTTGGGTAGTATTAAGGTGTTAAAGTCTAAATTTAGAAATCATAAAGATACAACTTTTAATACCATCTAAAATACAGGCGCTCTTCTTTTTATAAAACTGATTTTGAGATGCTGTATTGAGGTGACACATTGTAGTTCACAGTATGTACCACTAGAGGTTGATCCCTACTGGTGGAACAGGCAGCTGAGCTGATAAAGATGTAGTATTTCAAGTTCTTCAAGTTTAGTCCTGATGATAAAGATAAGGCAACCAACACTGACAAAGCTATGTGCACTTTTAGCCTCAGGAAAGTGGTGGTTAAAGGGGGGTTACACTCCAACAAGTGTTCTCAGTATCAATTAGACATATGCCGCCATGCACCATCTACCATGGTGAATTGTTAAGAGTGAAGAGTGATGTGAAAAAACTGGTGCTGCCAAGGCCAACTTTCAGTATTCAGTATTCAGTTTGAGATAATTTTATCGACCCAGAGGTAATCTGTTTTCCAACTCTGCAGCCTTTTCAGAAACTCTGAATCCAAATTGATTTTTTAAAAATTGCCTTCAGCCCCCAAATGTCTTGAAATCACCATAAAGGTTGGAGAAAATCTGATACCAAATAGCAATTTGTCATGTAGCAAAGATAGAGGGATATAGTGCAAAGAATATTAGAAAAATATTAGATAGCTACTTGATACTGTGGGGAAAGCCTAATAGTAAAGATTGACTAAAATTACATTTTATGAAGAGGCTTGGTGATGTGTAGTCACTTCTCTGTGCAATATATATTTGGAACAGATTGTTCTATCCTTGGTGTTTCCTACAACATGCTACAAAGGATTTAGCATAACTTCAGACAGTTTGGAACTGTGACAGTGATATTGGGTACACTAGTTTTATAGTGTTGAACTGCAGCTCTGCACAAGTAATGTGTTTCAAATGTTGAATTATTTTGCTTCCATTTTGCATTTTTTTCTCTGGTACCACCGTAATCCACAAGCTCCAAATGGCACATGCACATGCACATGATAATATGGTCTAATGATAACTAAACCTAAACAGACTGTAGATATAAATTCCTGAAAGCTAATAACAGTCAATTAATCTTCTTTAGTCATGTAATATGTATAGGACAAAGATAAAAGTTGAAACAGAGTATAGGAATATAAAATATGTATTTATAATAGCAAAAAAGTTCTTGGTTGTTCTATGAAAGTAACACAATGTGCTCATTCTGCACACTCATATTAAAACTTGCATGCAAACACACACGCGCCTGCTGAGTGCAGCCATTCTTATCAGCATCAAGCTGACAGCGGGGTCAACGAGGGTCGTGACCTCTGATCTGAGCCAATTGGCCTCTGACTCCTGTCACTAAGAATCAAAGACCAAAAAGGTTAAGGCGCAAAAGAACAGAAACGCTAAGACATAATCCTACTGGTACATGCAGACACACACGCAGAAACACACACACACCAAAAATGTCTGTGCTTGAATGGTTCCTTTATGTTAGTGCAAGTGTCTGCCTGCCTGAGTGTCTGTTTATACACTGTCTGTGCATTGATATGCGCCTGTGTGTGTGTGTGTGTGTGTGTGTGTGTGTGTGTGTGTTTGTGTTGGTGGTAGATATTTTTAACCATGGTGAACATTAGATTAAAGGCTGTTGGTCATGGGAGCTGTGATGGACCTCGATGTGATTAGAGCAAATGTGTGGCGTGTGATACAGCTAAGAACATTCCTGCGTTGCACCACACACACACACATACACACTTATACACACGCAAACATGGCGATGAACAAACACACCTGCACACAGCAGAAAGACTGAAAAATTAAAACTTTTGCTTTTTGGATCCAGCTGTACTTCAAACATCGTTGGACTGAGATGGCTTTTTTTAAGACAGGTACTCAAAAATTTAAGCAAGTGTTCAAGTGTTACGCAGTAAAAATACATATTTTAACTACATTTTATTATTGATGGCCTGGAAACAGCTGCAGAAAAGGTTTCTCAGTTGTTGGTAAGCTAATATCTGCTTGAATTGTTTTTAAATGCTTCAAACGTATTATTTCTGCTAAAAAATTTAATATCAGTGCTCTATACCTACCTTTATGTATATTATGTCTCGTGTTCACATGTTGTTTTTTTTCTGTCAGAAAACAATGGCATGACACTGGAGAGTTCATGCTTGCGAGATTAGTGAAAAAAAGTCTGCACATAGGTTTTTTGTCATTACTCTAACAGAGATTTGACAACATGACAACAAGCTTGTAATGTGGAGGTTACGAGGCGTAGGTAAGCACAACATTCACTAACAACATTCATTATCAAGATCTACTCCCACAAAGGGGGTTTTCTGTCTCTGTTAAGATTCTGTCTGTCATATAAAGCTCTAGTTAGAAAAAACCTCTCCATTTTCTCGGTTACCAGGGTGATGGGTGTCCTATAGAAGGTGGAGCAGGTCCTGCCTCATCTAATAAATGATTGGTTACCTATGAAGGAGTGACAGTGAGGACACAGCCGCCTTTTCTAAAAAGTTCATTTTCAACTAAACGGGCTTACAGCTGCCAAACAAAAGGCTAAAGGGCTCTGAAAAGATGCTGGGGGATTCACTTTTCGCTAAGTGGCTTCATGCTGCCACATTCACGCTCTCCTTATTGAGAAAAACTGAGAAAAAAATGCTGATGCTCACAAAAGCGCCACAGTACACAACAGTACTAAAGACATTAAAACAGAGATTTCCAAAACATGGTTATTGGCTGTGGTGCAGCACAAATATGACTGACAGAATAATGCATTCTTTTGTGCAATAAGGTCCTTTCTACTTCCATAAGTTATGGCCCATTGCTAGTTAGCAAAGATTTATGTGAAAGCCATTCTGAGTTTAACGTCAAATTTTGTTTCAGTAATGTTTGAGATGTCCTCTAGTGGGTGTGACCAGCTTTGGGCTCAGCTCTGACTGTCAAAGTAATTCCACCAGCAAATGGGCAGTGACGTCTCAGCCAACAGAGACAACAGAGAAAAGCAGTGAAACAGAACTCTGCTTGGTCCTTTCGGCGTAAGAGGGAACGTCAGCACTGCTTTTCCATGCTGGCATCACAAGAACACATAAGGGTTGGTAAGACGACCAGACCCGCACACTACTGGACAGTTAGGATGTTTACAGACGTGGTTAACAAACAGAAAATGCTGGATTATCCCACAGTTTATGAACATTCACATGTTTTAGGAGAGAAACTTTCTCAACTGAGTGCAGAACTGAGTGCTTGCAAAACAAAGCAAGTAAAATATAACAACGGTTCTGTAAGCCTTGCAGGAGTTTGCACAGGCACAGTGAAATATGTGAGACGTACAATACAAATGAACAGACAGGATGATGAAAGAATCTCTCTCTTTTCTCTTTTCCTCTTTCTTTCTCACTCATGGGAGTCCAGCTTTGTTATTTTCCTGGTGTTTTACAGTGAGTTATTCTTGTTTCCACATCCAGACACACCACTTTTGCTGTGGACACACACATACACGCACACTAGCTACACATTCACACAAGCTACACTTATCACTAATCTATCTAATTATTCTCTCACCGCCTACAGCGTCGTCCATGTGAGTGTGTATTTGTGCTACAAATGTGTGTAGTTTTGGTTCTGCGCCTGATTGTGTGTGTCTGCGTCTTTGTCCGTCTGTTCGTCTACTCGCCGGGTTCCAGAGAACTATAGCTGTCTGTTGCAACGTTTCCCAGGGGGAGGGCTTTGTTGGCTGTGCCACCAGAGAGGGGAAGATGGTGGCGGGGGCGAGGAAACCGGGGCACATTTCCTGTGGAAATGGGGTTATCACTTCACCAATTACTGTTGCAATTACAGTGGGAGGCCTGCAGAAGCCTGGGAACAAAGCCTATAGGCATACAGATGGGCACTCATGTGAAGACATGCACAAAATAATTTTAACACACTTCGTCATGCATGCAAGAGGAAAATGTAACTGTCATTATCTCCTATGCCAAAATCACCACACACTATAGTTACGTCTTTCAAGATGTGTGCGTCTGACCATCAAAACGAATGTTCTTTTGTGTCTTAAAATTCCTGCGGTGATGGGGCCTCATGAAGGGACATTGATGCAGAATTAATGGTCTACCGCTGCAGCACATTTTGAAGCACAACAACAGTTTGTAAAACACGATGCTCATTTTAGGACCATCGCTGGGTTGGGAAGTCTGATGCAGGCATTACTCACCCGTTTGATCATTCTCTATCCACATCTTTTTAAAAATAATGAGAACAATCTTGTGACAGTCAAATGTATCCCGTTGATCTCTGCCATACATACACCCTAATCTCGACTAACTGTTTCTTACTGTTCCACATGGACTCAAATCCTCACACAGGTTCAAACATATGCCACCCTCCTCACACACACATACACAAACACACCCGACAGCACAGCAAATTTATAGCCTAACACACTAGAAACTACTTCTGGACTGTGTCACTGGCAGACCAGACCCACGTGGACAGCTTGACCTTCGACCTCCGCACATTTGATTATTCATCATCATCAGACTGTTCAGCCTGGGTTGCCATGCTGGTGCAAACACACATTATAGTGTGTTCACTGTTTACCTTTTAATCTAATGTAGTTTTTTCTCATCTTTATTTATCTAAGACGGTTCACTGGGAACACTCATTGTTTTCTCTGTTTCACATTCACACAGTTACACACAGTCTCATGTGGGAGCCGCCCAGCAAAGAACAATGTTGTTGGTTAAGAGCTTTGCCCACAGCTACACACTCATGGATGCTCTAGATGAGGAGCTACAGCTAGTAGTTTCTGCTCACCCTGATCTTTCAAACTGATTTTAGACTTTGAATGCACAATATTTATTACTCATCCTTATGAGAGAGACAAAATGAAAACACTGCAAGTGACTGCAGTCAATGCTGATTTGCTTAAACCAAGCAGAGAGCTTTTATTTGTAATTTCACCAATACGTTCATTTGACACTCGTAAGATGATCTGTTCCACTGAGAGCAAAAGCCTCTCAATTATAATGTCATTTGCAGCAAAAACATTGTATCATCTCATGCCTGACTTAGATTAACTCTTTTGGCACTGTCAGCATACTTTTGGGCTTTTTAAATATGTCCCACTCAGCAGTCAAGTTTGACAGATTTGAACACAGGGGGCTTTCTACCTTATGGTTAAGCGTGTCACACACCACACTATAACAATATGTGGTCAATAACAACATGTTGTGACCTTTAAGTGCAGTTAACGAGCAATTATTGAGTTTTATGAGCAATTATTGTTTTGCCTTCTGTTGCTTCTTCATCCAAGAACAATGTATCTTGCACATTTTACTGCTATCCATCCATCATGAACAAGTGAACAACATGGGTAGCTGCTTTGGCAAAAAAGGTCAAAAACTTGAACTTAGAGCTTTACTGTAGATTGAGTTAAGACAGTACCATATCTGTCTGTCATCCTGAGGAGGTTGAGACTGAGGTTTTATGACTCTGAAGTTAACTCTTCCCAAGAGGAAACAATCAACCCTTAGTGGCCTGGACTGGTGACAGATACTCAAGAAAACCACTACTATGTTCTTCCACAGACTGCTGAGTAATTTAACGACATAGGAGTTAAGTCAACACTTAGAAAGAGCTAGAGATTCTGTATCTCCACCCCAGTCAGACAGAAAAATCACTGCAGTCTTAAATTGTCTGTGGCTCCTACTTCTTGGCTCAGCCTCAAAGCATGTAAGACATATGGTATACTCTATGCACATGCGGAGAAATGGGTAATAACAATATCTCTTCGTCTTAAAAATGGGCGGACAGCAGGACGGTAGCTGTCCTGTGAAGGTTATGGATGAAGTCTAGTAGTCTCCAGCAAGCTCATATTTTAATATACACTCAGCTTCGGGGGTTAAATGTATGACGAATCCCTGCTTTAAAGCCCGGCCAGTTGATAAAAACTACTATCTGTCACTGTACATCCTCTCTATTTTCTGATAAGTGCTGGCTCTATTTAAACAGGAAAAGGAAGTCTGACTTCCAACCTTTTGTGGCACTTGTCTGATCTTTCTATCACAGACAAAACAGGGACAATCAAATACTTGTGGCTTCTTGTTGTTTACGAAGTCATGGGAATGTCAGATTGCTAACACCAAGGGTTAAAGATCACATGTTTCATGCACATAGTAGCCATCGACCATCGATCAAATTTCCTTTCTTAGCAATAAATCCAGAAAAAGTGAAAGTATGATGTTTCATTTGGGAATATGTATCTGCAACGTGTCTGGATGACCTCACATCTTGCATCTCCAGCTGTCTCCAGTCTACAGTTAATGTCAACTACTGGCTGGACTCGATCTCAGTGATGCTGGTGTCTACTTCTGGCTTTTAGCTGATCAACAAGTCAAGTGTGTCTTTGTGAATTATTTTTTTTTCATACAGTTGAAGTTTAAAGTGTGCGGTAGGAAATCTATCAGTCACTAAAACTTTTTTTAAGCCAAACTGACTTAAAACACACATGCATTTTTGACTTAGCTCATAAAAAACTATTGTCAAGTCAACTGGCTTTTTTTCCCTTCTTTTTCTTTTTTTTCCCATTTCATTGGGCTTGACTTTATTTCCCTGGTCAATTGTGCACTTGAGTAATAGGAGTGAAAACTTTTCTGAAGTCTCTCAAATGTTATATAGGAAGAAAATGCTGACACAAAGTAAGAACCAGTGAGGAGAGGTGAGAAACTGAGCTCTAAATTATGGACAGCAGAGCAGATTGGTGCAAATTAATACTTAAGGGAAATGGTAGAAATATGAAGCTTGCAGGGTTTTTTGCTTAATTACAGGCTTCAGGTTAAAGATAGTCTCTAATATCAACACCAGAAACCTCTCAAGGGTAAATTTACAGCATGTCCACTGTTGTCAGGGGCTGTTGTTGCCAAAACAATGGTGTAATTAGACTCTTTGTCCAGAGAGAGGAGAAAACCCTCAAGCAACAAGACCCTTAATCAGGAGATATAATGTCTTAGTAAGGATTTAAAGTTTGGCTAGAAGGAAGTGCAATTAAGCCCTCCAAATACTCTAGAAAATTGAGTAACACACAGAAGAAGTAACACAAGAAGCTTGAGTATTTTTAAGAATCTGAGTATAGGCTATACAATATATTTCTCCAAATTAGTATGCAAACAATCTACAAAATAAGGTCTTCTTCCCAAGGAAAGGGCTGCCTAACTTGAGTTTTTTTTTTTTTTAGACAAAGTATGGGATGAGAAAACAACTGCGGCTTTACTTCATCAGTGACAAGCAATGGTAGCGCCACCGTTGGGGACTGCCTCCATTAAAATTAATAATAGAGAATAGCCTGATTCTGTGCCAGATAACCGTCCCAGTGAAATCCACATCTCAGCAACATCCCAGCCCTAAGCCTGAAAAGCACTGGCCTAGATAGAAACAGATCTGAAAGAATAAATGAATAATGAAATATCTCTTGATTTTTAATATCTCTCTGAAGGCTTTTGTGCTTTATTAGTACACAGAGAGAAGCGAAAGGTGAGGTTAGGGAAATAGGATGAAGATGTTTAACATATACCAAGTACCAGGGTTCACTTTTATTTTACACTTCAGCCACAACATCATATTGAAATGTATCGACATACAACAGATCTAGTAAAACTGGGGCACAAAATATGGACATCCTGTTACAGATACCCAGGCATCTATTGAAAGTTTCACCTAAGACTACAGTGACATCTAAGTGCAGGTTCCCTAGACAAGGAGAAAATAGAAAGTGCTTTGAATCAGTCCTTCCTAAATACTGTATGATAAAAACTGGAAAAGTCCAGAAACATGTTATGTTCAAATATAAAAATGTTTACTTTCCAACCGGAAAAAAAAGGAAGAATGGCCTCTCAATTTAAAATTTCTTTTACTTTTAATCTACAAATTGTATTTAAAGTCATTTCAGCAACACAATATAAAAAAAAAAATGATGAAATAGTTTGACTCATGTATTTAAAATGCAACATTTGTTTTCTTTAGAAAAGAAAGCCACACATTTGTATTTGCCATTTGTTACTATGTTAGATTTATTTCAGGGTTTAAGAGTCTTTTGCATGTGAAGCAAAAGTTTTTGCTGGCTCCATCAGTGCAATGGTGGCTAAGCTTACACCTGCTGGTTTTGTGTGCACATTTTCCTCACAGACAGCACAGCTACACAATGACCCTCTACTTTATAAAAAAAAGAGCCAGCTCATCTGGATTTTGTATGAGAGCAGCTGTTTGTGACTAGGTACATTTTCTCAACTGTTGTGTCGTCGCTGATGTCAGAGCAACATAAAGTTACAACAGATAAAAATGAAGGTTTAGAGAGTGTTTGGGTGTTCAGAACTGCAATTTTCATTTGTGCATTCTTATAATAAATCTAAACTGAATTTTGCAAACATGCACATAAGCAGACAAGCATCTGGACACTGATGAACTAATCTTCTGTGTAGTATAACCAAGCAATTTGCATGCTAATAGCATGAAATTGAAAAGGACTCATTTACATTTACATTATAATTTGGGCATTTGTCCAAAAAGACTATGAGGAAAACAGCAGGATAAGCTCAAATGCCTGGATTACAACCATCAAGAGCAATCAGCATTATTGAGGGCATAGGTCAAAGCAAATGTCTACCAAGCATGCTTGTCTGACGCAACTCAAATATTCTCCAGTGATGATTAACATTAAATGTTTAATGAAACCAATTCACAATGTGTAAATGCTGTATGAATAAAACATATGGGAAATTCGATTACATTCTCCATGTTGGAAAATAGAGTCATAGTGAATTAATAAACCATTGATTCAAACCTTCTCTGAGCCATATGAGGACTTTTATTGTGTGTGACGATGAGCCTTTATATTCTCATGTGACAGTTATGAGTTTATGAAGTAGCTGTAGATGAAACTGTGACAGCTTTAACTTTGTAATGTACAATTGAGCCCATGTGTGAACAGAGGAGATCACTGGTCATAGTCGGTGTGTGTCACAGGGAGCGAAAGGGTGTGTTGATGTTCTCATGCTGCTGCTGGACACAGAGCCAAAACACAGCAGCTTTCTCTCTGGTGGGGTTTAAAGTGCATCCCGTGCAGCTGCTTGGCTGTACAGTCAGTTATACTCTTGTATTAGTATTGTGGATACATCCAGTTACACACAGTATCTCTTCAATATTTGTGCGTCTTAATAACTATGTTATTCAGGTATATACTAGTTGTGTCTGCTTTCTTTAATATAGTGTCTTCAGTGCGTCAAAGAACATTTTTGAGGTTATTCATTGCAGGAAAATGACCTTTGTGTGTATGTGTGTGGTAGAGAGATGGTATCACTAACTGCCATCTCATCAAGAAAATCACACTGCCATTCACAAAATGACGAGGAAAATGGACTCATTACACTTAAGTGTGCGTATGTGTGTGGGTGTGTACTGTGTGTGTGTGTGTACTGTGCATGTGTGCATGTGTGTGTGTGTGTGAGAGAGAGAGAGAGAAAGAGGGTGTGTGTGTGTGTTTTTTGTCCCACTTCTGCATATGGGCAACATGAAGTTTAAGCGAATAACTGGGATAATTTAGTCATTAAGATAGAGATGGGGGGGGGGGGGGGTTAAGAGGTAATCAGCCATGTATTTAAGTATTTAAAGCTTTTTTTTTGCCTCAGACACACGAGGCTGTCTGGTGGGTCAGTCTGATTAGACTCCAACAATCAGAACAAATCTGTCAGACAGTGAAAGGACCTTTTTCTGTAAGACTAACAGTTTTGAATGTGAAGTATTTAAATCTTTAACTGGTGAGTCTGTCTGTTTCTGATATCAGCGTCATCTCCACTACAACCCGCTTTTTTTCCATGATGCAAGGTCAAAATTGCCATAAGAATATTGATGCTGAGCCTAAGCTATCTACTAACTTGCGTGTAGCTTTTTTGTTCTTCATATATAACGACTTATGGTACTTTACCATTTGTACAAACATGAAAACAAGATTTGACAGAACTGCAACTTCAAAAAGTTATGCTCCTTAAACATAATAAGAGGACTTGTGGTGACTGGACAGATTAAAAAAAAACATTTTTCAAAATGGATGCAGTCTAATCAACATATCTTTAGTCTTAGTCCCAACTACTGTTCAAGATCTGTTAAAGCAAAAATAAACAACCAAAAAAAAAAAAAATGGATCCCACACTTTCCATGATGTAGCTCAGTAGCATCTTTCATTAGAACATCCCTCTCTGGTTAAAGCACATGTTTTTCGAAGTTCTTGGGCTTAGTTTGCACTTGTTGCACTTGTGGCCCCAAGAGCCACAGAAGAATTAAACAACCATGACAACATAATTATTTTCATGTATGACATTTTTGGACTGACCCTATAATGACAGAATAGTCAGTAATGTAATTAGTAGTGCCAAATAAACCCAGTCTAAACTAAATTAGAGGTTACTACTTCTATATGTTTTGCAGCTTTACAGTCTCCCCCTTTTCTATATAGCTTTTTACTGTCTCTGGGTTCCCGCACAGCAGCCTCAGGGACAATTAATGTGTTACGGGAAACTTACATGTATCGTTTCTGTGCAGTGGAACTCACTGTATTTCTACAAAACAGGTCTTTTGGCATCAAGACAAGCCCTAGTTGACTAATGGATAAGGCACTGGCCTCCTGAGCCAGGGATTCTGGGTTTGAGTCCCATTGGCGGTCGTTGACAGCAGAGTGGCGCAGTGGAAGCGCGCTGGGCCTTTAACCCAGAGGACGATGGATTGAAACCATCCCCTGCTAGCGATATTTGATGGCACGAATTACAATTAAAACCACTGGAGCTTTTTTGCTTTTTTGTTTACATAAAGTTGTACCCATTTCAATCTAGCATTGTTTATATCTATATCCATACACTGGGGGAAACATTTTGTGAGTGGGTGGGGGGGTACTACTTGTCAGCTTAACTACAGGTCCTTAACGAAGTTAACATTGACATCAGTGGGTTTGCGGTAGTCCTTCTGGTGTCCAGTGGTTTTTGCTGAGTGGGTTTCACTTCAGATGATGCAGATTTGCGTTTCAGTAGATTGTTCACGTTTACATGCCTTCAAGTTCTCATCCTTGGAACTTGCTTGTATATGGTGCTGATGAGAAGCTACAACAGCAGAAGGTGCTTCTAGCTTTTTAGAGAGAGAGAGATCATGCTACTTGTGTGTCGATCTGTCTGATGCAAAGTTCTCTTTAGGTCTCTTCAGTCCTCCAGCATTCCGCACCAGTGAAAATATAAGCTGAACATATCTGAACATCGCTGTAAATGCGTGCAGGAATTTCCCACATTTTAGTGCTAGATTTGCAGGAATCGATTAAATGATCCTGCACTGACAGTCAGGCTCTGTAGCTTGCAGTTCTTTCTCTCTCTAACTTTGCTGATGTTATGCTGCACTTTTAGCATGATACCTCCACCTGTTGATCAGTCGTTTGATGTGACACCACTGTGTTATTTTTGGAAAAAAAAAGTTCCCTGCTGAGAGAGGAAGTTTTAGTAACTCCACCCAATATGCATCACAGGTTTTCCCTCATCCTGTAAGAATAAGCTGCTGTGATCAAGTGATGTCACTTTGGTCATGGGGTTTTGCATTGGTGCACTTTAAATTTGAAAGAGATGCGACTGAGATTATGAACAGGTTTTCTAAAAATGATCTGTTACTTATACTTAGGCATGCAAAATTTCTGCAATGATCCACTGCAGAATAAAAAACAAATATTTATTCTAAAGTACATTTTTGTTGTTTTCTCTGTTACTTTCACACCATCCTTAAGTGTCTTTAGGTTTGTTTCCAACTGTGAGCAGCTGCCCCATGTCTGATGTGCGGTGCATTCTGGGACATTAGTGCAATCAATAACAATTTAGTCTGTTCACTGACTGACTGACTGAGTATATACACAGAGTTTAGTCCCTTTTTCACAGTTAATGCACTGCATTGGAATCAGTATGTAGCTCAGACTCGGGACACAGCTTCAGTCTGACAAGAACCTCCTGGTTTCAGCTGGTACGTTTAATGAAAATTGCTCACTGCTGCTGGCAGGTGAAACTTTTTTTATGTAAAAAAAAAAAGACACATTTCCGGCTTGATGGAATTCTGAGTTTCTCCAGTGTGGTTTTAAACATGTCTTTAAAGCACAGTGGTTAAAGTTGAAACACTTGTGTTTATAAAATATTAGCCAGTACTTCTCTGCATTGTCACTATTTTTTGCATACATTTTTCCTATCACCTGTCAAATGTTGTATATTATACCGTAATTAGCAGGTTCATTAAATTACTGATCTCAAGCTGCACATATTTCATTTGGTAAGATGATTCTAATACTGTTTTGTTTCTGTTTTCATTTTCTGTAGCTGTATTTCATATCATCTGTATTTCATGCTTTACTCTCTCATCCTTTTATTGGTGCAACACTTCGGTTAAATGATTGGGATGTGCTGTGTTTCTGCATCACAGCTCCTTGTGGTATCCTATTTTCTTCAAACACAGGGTGAAACACCTCACTTAAATGTCAGACTCTGTTGGTTTTTCAATTAGATGTCAGCTATGCGCTCAGCAGATGAAGGAAAATCAAAAGCTGAAAAATTTCACTAATTACAGCAATTCCAGGGCAAAAATTCTTCTTACTCTGTGAAAACCTTCCATGATGAGGAGAGGAGGGAAATGACCAAAGAATGGAGCTCCCACAGAGAGAGAGGAGGAGCACACATGCAAAAACACACACATGCATGATTGCAGTCATGAAGCCCATCACACTCCGCGTATATACATATTATTTGTTTTCAAAGATAATCATTCTTAACACTGCAGATATTCAACAATACACACACCTCTTTTGTTTGGATTTCTACCAGCAGAATAATAAAGACTGAGGTGATTTTAAAGTAACTTAAATAAAACTACACACACACACACACACACTAACACACTCCATACACAGATTTGAGCATGTGCAACCACACACACACACATACATACTCAAGGACATTGGGCATGATGTTCA
>JAPZDY010000002.1:3801333-3822363 GCA_029783645.1 Ctenochaetus hawaiiensis
GATAATTTCCAGGTGCTCAGAGGGAAATCTCTTTTCCAGAGATTTAATAAGCCCCGCGATGTACTCAGAGCGCAAAATGGAAAAGGTCTGCAAAGGTCTGCGCGTCAGGCTTTTCCTGACCCCATCACAACTTGTAACATTAATTATGCATTGCAATTTATTGTTTACTGGACAGAAAGAGAAAATAATAGACAAATATTAGAAAATACCCTGCTGTCAATAGGTTTGCGAGCAAAGGAAATATGCACTTACAGCGAGTAGAACACGCTTTTTTTTAACAATTCAACTTAAAACACAACGCATGAATGGATGTGTGATGTGATGTGATGTGATGTGACAGTGACTGGATCGCTCGCCGGTTTCTAATCCGTCAAAATGACAGACGGCATCAGGATTTTTCCGTCATTGCTCAAAAAAATCCGTCAAAGACGGAGAATAATCGGTTAACCCGACCTCTGTTCTCAACCTAAGGTTCAAAGCCTCTTATGTGTCTAAAAAAACTTTCCAAGAGAGATAGTCTTCATGTTCGCAATTAATGCTCTTTCTTTGAAATAAGGATATTTTGCAAACTTTGAAGTTTATTTAAAACTGCACAGAGGGCACGACAAGGGCAATGATCAATATATATTTGGAAGTTTGCCAGTTAAAAAAGTCATGGGCAATTAGTATAAATGGTAGCCTGAACACATATATCTGCAGGCCAGCACATTGAGGTTAGGACTAAATGAGAGACAGCTAGCTTAATAAAAATAGCATATGCAAATCAGACTTATGGAAAATTGTCAAATACTGACAAACACTCTATAACTCTACAATAAATTATTTTGTGTACTGTACTGGCAGATCTGAGAGAGATTCTGCCAGTGGCCCCTAAATTTTTGTGCGTGTTCTTGCAGGTTCTTGTCCCACTCTTACAAAACAACATACAGCTGTCAACATAAATATATTCTTATGGCGCTGTGCAATAAGATATGAATTATCAGGAAGCAAGATTTAGCAGAGGTTCCAATAACTCACAACAGTAAAAGACTCAACAGATGTGACAGTGTGGGTGTGTGAAAACAAGCTTGCCCAACTGACTTAGGGGAAGTTGGGGCAAATGAGTGTCATGTCTTTTGTAATGGGCTAAGAGCAGCTTGGATCATGCCTCATTGGGAAATGACATTCTACATTGAGTCACAAAACACAGGAACTAGGTGTAAATGTTGTGAATTTTTGCATTGAGATGGACTCCCAAGATATATTATCATTTAATTCTTGCCGAGGTATAAACTACTAAATAGCTAGAAATATGCTCACAACCTACCAACACAGTGTGACAAAAAATAAAAAAGGAAAACAGCAATTTTCTTTCATACATGAACAGGAACTGTGTCCAAGCAGGTCTAGTTGTCCTGTATAGCAAACAAGTCACAATCACTTTATTCACCAAGTGCAAATCAAACGCAACTCATTTGTCACAGAGGCACTGCTGCAGAGACGACTTTTACACCAACAAAGTACATATATTGTGCTTACTAACTGCACAAGGACAGCAGGATCTCACATAGAGAAGGTAATAAATCATTACCTCTGACGGGTTATTTTCTCCTTGATCCTAGAAGCTGCAGGATGGCGTACTGTCAATCACATTTCTGTACTCTGCTATCTCCATCACAGTGAGTCAGCTGGGGGCGTGACAGAGAGCAAACTCCCTGACACATCTCCAATTCTTTCTGAAACCATCAGCTGAGTTGCAGTTTTGGTCTGCAGCATTTCTGGAAGTGTAACATGGTGCCACCACAGCCCCAGTAAGAGGTTCAATTCCCTGTGCCACTTCTGCCCTTTTGACCAGAGATACTAAGCTACTAAGATTGCTTGGTTACCGTAAATGCTGTCTTGCCTTCATTTTCTCCTGCTTCTGTCTGTGTTTTTAGTTCTTTTCTAATGAAAAGCCAGAATTAATTTTCTTAACCACAGGACATTTGGATGTATCTTCCAAGTTATATGTTTCCATACAAGATACTGATTACAATCCAAGGGGTATGCTATTCCTAAACATAAAGAGTCAAAACTAACAAAATTAATTAAAATATAGACTAAAGTACACTAATACCTCATGTCAGTAACTGCTCCCAAAAAAAAAAGACTTTCAAATTGCCTGCCTGCCTGTCCCCCTCAAGCCTCATTTATTACTGACCCTGAAATGCACCAAAGCATTGTGAGGTGCTCAAAGCATCCTATAAATGGTAGATGAATACTCTAAGTAGGACAGCTGTGTCAAAAAAGATTAGACCATTCCTTCCATGGCTTGAGGAAAAAGAAATAGATGAAAATGAGTGCAGTTGTAGCCTAGAGGTGGGTGTCTTGTCAGTGTTTCCAACAGCTGATTGGAAAATATCAATGTGCCCCCTCCTTTACCAAATGATGCCTAGGTGCCAATAAGAAAGTTATTAAAGGCTCTAATTTTATCTTTGGAGGGCCGAAGGTTGGTAATTTTTTAGATGCATTCCAATACTGATGTGAGGGATTTGGCATTACTTAAGAAACGTCAAATTTAATTTTATAAAGTTTAGTTTACAATGTGGTGTTAACTATGAGGGCCATGAGCACCCTGACAGCATATAATGCTCACATACTACAGTTAGCTTGTAATTTATCTTCATAAAAGACTAAATAATTGAACTGTCAAGACAAATGTCATGAAAAGTGTATTGTAAATGTACAGACCAACACTAAGAGAAAGGAGAAGTGATCAGCAGTAATAAACAAGACAGGGTGACAAATACCCTGCAGAAATGAACATCTTAAACCAAATCTAATGCGAAAAATTCTGTGCTCAGCCTGCTCCACCTCAAAAACCTTGTGCCTGCATCTAGTCTTTCATAGCAGCCAGGCTGCTGACAATGCTTTCGGCTAGAGAGTCAATCACAGTGAACTGCATAGACAAGGTTGTACACTGTCTGGTAAAGAGTAGTTTAGCTGACTTCCATAACATTAATCACCTCCATTGTCCAGTCCAGCATCGTGCTGTGCTCCCTCCTATCATTCTTCTCTGCTTCCATTGCAGTTAGTTTTGTGGTTTGTGCCATGTTGGGTGCACTCAATAACACTGGGGATTGCTGAAACTATCTTTACTGACTTTATTTTAACATTACTCAACAACAATTAGTTTTTGGCCAACTTAACCAATCTTTCCTGCCTTGTGGAGATGCAGTATTTGAGCCCTGAACTCAGATGCATGTTGCTGTCGCAAGAGCCATGTATAACTTATTACACACAAGTTTGTACTCATTTAAGGACTTGGTTTAAAAAGTTTACAGCATACCATGAAGTTGTTTCTGTAATGATTTGTGTACATGATTCAGCTAGTGATGCAAGTTGAAATAGTGTCTTCCTCACTGGTGATTTAAATCAGCAACTTTCAATGGGAAGCAAAAGTGGACACTGTGGTATGTGACCAATGAGCTCATTTCTAAAGGAGCACACTCTCTGAAACAACTGGTGTGAGAGGAGAATAATATTTACGAAAGTGGTCAACAGGCAGTAGGTCCCTCATTTTGGACCAAGCACATTGAGCCAGGACAAACAGACGCTGGTTCATTGCTGATTAGTAAAAGCAGACTACAACCACTTTTACTTGTGTACGGGAAATCTGCAGTAGTCCGTAAAGGAGGAAAATGCATTCATAACACTCCACAGAAAAAGGGTATGACAAAGGACTACACCATGATCCGCAGCACTTAAGGTTAAATTTAAGAGCAAAAAATAAGAATAACAGAATATCTGTAAAACTTCAGTAAAAGCAAAGGTAATCTACAATTTCTGAAAGTGTGTAATGATGACAGCCTTGCAGGTGGTGTAGGTCTTTTATTATCTTCCCCAACAGTTTTGTACAGGTGTCCTTAATATAAAGTTTCAATCATGTTAAAGATTAATAATTGGATATATTAAGAATATAGGAATATAGAAGGAATAAAAAAATCTAGGTGACAAATATCAGCATGAAACCTAATTACTCATTTAACACTAGGTATTTCTCAAAACATAGCTCATTCAAAACTTGAACAAAGAGCTGTATCTATATCGGATCAACAAACAGAATATGAAATTATAAAAAACTCCACAGTTCATGATCTTTTGCTGTTGCTAAAGGGTTCACACAACAGTGTTTTAGCCCTGATTTTCCACATTTCCCAGAGAAATAGCTGACAAAAGCCCAAATTTTTTTTCTCTCTGAAATCTGTCACTTTGTCAACAAAGTGCATGAGTATTGGGACATTGTGGTGAATTCATGTGCACGCCGTATACCGAATGATCTCTAGTGGAATGGCTGTGTCAGTTGTTTATGTGACTATTTCTATTTTCTTGAATTCTACTAACAGGCCTACTTTCTGTCCATAATCTCTTATTATTTCAATATTATTTTAAGGCAGAGGGTTCCTTGAACAATAAACATCATTAGTTCACCCAAGCTGTCTTTCAATCCTAGAATTACTGTAATCTAACTGAAATATCCTTCACCAAATCAATATTCAATAAATAAAAAATTTTAAACCTTGTGAATCCTAACTCAGTCTTTTCCGGAAGTCAGCGCCGACACCAGCTCCAGTTGACTACACAAGCTACATTGATGGTCCAAGCAACAATAAATTGAGTGCACATCACATGTACTCCACTGTTCAATTATAATCCCTGTAGGTAATAAGGGCTGTGCTACATGAGCAAATCTCCGCCCCACCTGCATGTTAGCCAAGAGACAATGAGATGAAATTACAAGACAGACAAACAACGGATAAGGAGAGGGACAGGGATAACCCCAATAGGATCTCATTTACAAAGAAGGATAGATGCAGGGAGAGCATCATGGAACACTTCTGTGATAGACACAGTAAGGGAAAATGGAGGGATAACAGAAAAAACCTTTTTGTCAAATTTTGTGATCCAAATCAAGAACTGACATTCCCAGCAGGAATGTTTAATCGAGCTCCACACATACACATAAATACAATCACAGATCCAGCACTGACTGTGCTCCCACTGAAAAAAACAGATGCTTTTAATTTGACAAAGCAGCTCAAATTCTCCGTTGCAGCTTAAATGATTAAGCAACACTTTTTAAAACAAAAATTTTGTTAAATATAGGTCTTGTGTTTTAATCTAGTCTCCATTTTTGGGCTGGTTGAGTATCCTGTTAACTGTCATCCCATCATAATCAAACAGCTAATAATTTTGACAGCATGCCTGCCAATCAAACCTACTTGTGGGTCCACACAACTTGCTTTCATTAGATAAAATATTCTGAGGTGGTTTTGAGGATTAACAAAGTGTTAGGTGAAAACTACTTGTTCTGCATTGTTTCCTTGTATGACACAGCTTTAAATGTATTATTAAAATGGTTACTGTGTGTTTGATGATTCATCAGCCTGTCCTTTAGAAAACCCCACACAGGCTGCTTCTAAAAGCCTGTGTGTGTCAGTCAGGAAATACCCCGCGCAACCTTCAGCAAGGTCTGTGTTGGTTGATTGACTGGCGGCTGATGAATATTTCAGTTTCAGAGAGAAACTTAGCAACTAACATGCTATTCTGCAAGCTGTGAATTTTTTAATGAATATACTACTGTGAAAGCAACAGAAATAATTATTTCTTGCCACAATGTGGAGCAGAAGCATTATGGAAAGTTCATTATGAAAAAATATCTGCCATGTAGACTCTGGTAGGTGATCTGCGCACACTTACAGGGCTGTTGGTTCCAATCTAACCTGCCTACATGTTGAAGATGATAGCTTAGCTACATGTAATTGCTCAATGGCATGTTGGCTATCTCATGCTAGAAAAAAGCTAATCATATTGCAAATTGAACCAATCTTCAGACCTCCAGAGAAACTGCCACTGAGGTTCATGCAAACCACATGTGTAATCAACGGTGCCAATAAACACGTCCTCGCTAACAAGGTCCATTTTTGTCATGCTGATCAACAGTTTTTGTTTTTTGTTTTTTTTTTAATATAACTGGATACTGTTTATTTACTGAATTCTTCCTCTACTGCAGTGGAGAAGAGGATATGATTTCAGGAAACAGCTTCAAGGGTGACAATTTGTACAACCTGCACTAAAACCTGCCTCACCCCTCCCTCTGTATCATAGGTGCTGCAAAAGGAACAAAAGTATCTCCTGTAAAACGAAATACTGTTACAGAGACTTATTTAAATTGGCAAGAATATAAAATGAGTAAAAACAATTACAAAAAAAGATATCATTGAGTCTGCATCCACAAATATTACAGTTGTATTGATATACATCTGGCTGCTTGCAAAAAATCCTTACTCTGATCTAGATTTGGATGTCACATCCTGATACTGTAAAACAATTAGCTTTTATCTGGAGTTTTCCTTGTCGCTGTATATCTTGACAGCTGTCTCTCCCATCATTATTTAGTTGAATTTTCATAATGCCTTGAAAATTGAACAGAAATTTAACCGTCAGCTTGAAATTTAAGAATATTACTGCCATTTATTCCCCAAAACCATATATCCATCTCTAACTTTCATTCGTATTGTATGAAAAGACCAACTCAAATACACTATATACTCAATACACTCAATAACCATAGTTAATATGTGAATGCTTTATTTTTAACTTGTGCTTTCTGTAGTCTTCTTGCCCCCGTAGCCAATGCACGGAAAAAGTTGTGTCTTGTCTCTGAGAGCTCTAAGTGTTAAGTCAAACATTGTTTTTAAACCAGTTTGCCACTGGGTGGGTCACCAGAAAGATGGCGTCATCACAGAGGCAACAGATGGCTAGTGTGTCCGCAGTGGAAGAACGGGTGGGTGGCCCCGAACAAAACTTAACACCAACCATGACCTACACATACGTATTATTATTCATAGGCGAAGACTGTATTAAAAACTAATTAAGATATCGTACAATTTGAAATCTATAACAGGAAAACTGCTAGCTATCGTCAGTGACATTTAAATGAATAGCAGACCATACCATGCAGCTCTGACATTAAAATTTAGTATAGAGGTAGTTTATTCAATCCCTACAGCGTTAAGCATGTTATCAGAAAATGAATATCGAGCATAAAACTAATAGTAACATCTATTCAAGAAGTGACGCTATGCCGTTGGTAAGCCGCCTGGTCAGCCGAGGTAAGTCAGGAAAAAAGCCTCATTGTTTAGCTGGATCGTCAATCTAGGCCAATTTTGAAATTTCTGTTTAACGATATACGCATTACTTAACGTTGAGTTTTCTTAGTTTATTCACAACCCCAGATAGAGAATAGTTAAGGTGTTTTGGTAACAGGAGTCCCTACTAAGAATACGACAGTTTTCTCCTCAGCACAACTGTGCGGCAACTGCGGAAGCGGCGTTGAAATTGAGGTCGGTTAGGGGAAAAGCTACCGTTAACTTAGCTACCGTTAGCTAACCTCGCTAGCTTTCAATATGATACCACGGCCTCTCAAAGCTCCGGGTAACTTTTAAAATGACCCAGCCCGCTTCCAAACTCAACAATGCGAGAGAAGTAGCATCTCACAATGACGTGTTATTCGAGAAAGTAGTTTACCTGCAGTTTATGTGGCTAGCAGTCGGTTTTTTCAGTGTTTCCCGGAGCAGAGTCGCTTTGCCGACCAGTCGAGTGGCTCGCTGCTTCCTCCCGTCTCAATCTGATACAATGAATTGCACGGGAGCGCGCCGCCAGGGTTTCTAGTTTGTAGCTGGGGGGGAGGGGTGACGGACACGAGCCTGAGAGCCACACCTGCGCGGGCACGAGGAGTATGAGTCCTCAGCAGAGTTACAGGCTCGTCAACTGTATGACAATCTGTAACGTCAGTGCAATTACGTCGAGCGATAAACAGTCTATTTTCAGACTTGGTTTCCTCTGACTCTCTGAGGTTGTGTCTTATTTAATGGTAGATACTTTAATTTAGAGCTTTGCAATGATATCTTTATAATAACAGATCATCTAAATTAGTCTCTTCAACTATCAACAGTGGTCCAAAACGACGCACTGTAAAGTATAACCTCATATCTGAAACACCACAGATGTTCTTATAAACAATTTCCATTATAAGCTATTTGGTACATGTGTGATAACTAATGTTTAATTATCACTTTACTGGTGTAGTATAAAATAAATGACCGAGTAATGTCACCACCGTTAAACAGGTAGCCTCGAGCCAAATGCATTAATCCTCTAATCAGAATAAACTGAGCCTATAACATTTTTTCAATCTTTAAACTGTAACTTTGTTTCTTTTTAACTGCCTGTGTGCCGTGAATAAACTCTAAAAGTAGAAGTCTGTACTTACTGCTCCACCTGGCGGCCAGTTAAGGCACTGAAGTAATTCGAAGAATATGTAGGTCATATCATGCCAAATTTTAAAGAGGGATAGAAAGAACAGACACATGAAACCCAGTTGTAAAAAGCACATCTTGATGGCGTGAAGGCTAGTTAAGAACTTGGCCAGCTGCTGATGTAGTGAGTGAGTAGCTAAGATTGGCCTGGAAACAGAAGTTGACAAGTTGTTAACTCTCTCTACATCACACTCTTTCTCAGCAGATGGCATCAGCCCAGTTGTCATGTTTTGAAGATGATTGTTCTTTCACATCCCTAACGGAAATCTCTTTCTTGTTGGCTTGAAGACTTAACAGACAGTTTTTTTTTATGAACTTTGGAAACAGTAGTTGATAAAACTACTAAGTATCTGACTAGCCTCTTTATTTGATTTGAGCCCCATCTGTAATCAGCAACTCATTCTCCTCCCACTATTTTATAGCTTTGTACTACATTTAAGAAAAAAACTTTTATAATCACAAAAAAATGTGAACAATCAACAATTCTACTATAATTGTCCAATTGGGATAATATTACATTCAAATTTATGTCCTCGTATTGACACTGTTCACCATTTTCGACACCACCAATGAATTGCAGAGGAACTGGTTTGTAGTATGTGCATCCATTTATTTTATTGTTTGTTGGAGTGGTCACTGTAACTGTTTTCAACTCAAGTCAAGTCCTTTTTTTTTTTTACCAGGACCATGGTCAGATTAGTTAAAAGTATTGACGCTTTTAAAGATTTCTTTGTATTACACTCAAGTTATCTTTCTAATTCCAGTAAATTATTTTGTGTCAAACCATAATAGTTTGGTTAGTTCCTTTGTGTTACTTTTATGTCACAAAGTTTAACAGTTTGTGTTTAAAAGGAGCCTCTAGATCAACCAATTCGTCTTGGAATAGCTGAAAATCCAACGTGTTAACACCACAAAAACGTGTGTCATTAATTCACATGGGTTTACCAAATTCATGTTCATCCACAGCACAACAGCAAATATAACAACAGCAGCACAACAAAGACTGACACAATTGTTTTAATTTCATACAATTGTCTTTATTTCATATAGAGATAAAGAAATATATCTGAAACTTATCCAGAAAAATCTGTGCAACAGCCACGGGAGAGAAAGGGAAATAGACTGTTATTAGGATTAACAAGATCTGTTGGTGCAAAAGTATGGACAGATGAGGAAAATAAAACAGTTAAATTATTTGTAAAACTGCTGTGAATGAATCATATTTAATGTGTTGTTCATTTTAGGGCTGGAAAAATTATTTCATCCACAAGTCCTGGAGGCTGGCATCACTTCTTTACCAATCAGGTTTTAAGGTCATTTGTTGCCTGCCAAAGTTGCTTAAAGATAAAAGTGGCTTCCAAAGTACCAAAATATACCTGAATATAAATGAATGAGGTTTCATAATGGAGGCCAGATTATGAAAATTATTTTAAATTAGAGTAGAAACATAGGAAGCAATCCCACAACTACTTCAAATCCATTTGTACCTGCGAATGAAGATTGGCAAATGAACTACTAGATTTATACAGCCAGTTTTTCACATTTTTTGAAGACTTTTTATTTTCTGCTTGCATTAAAAGTTCATCAGTTCTATAAAGATGTGTAACTCATATAACAGAAACACTGGAAATCAAAGTGGGACACAACCACCAGCAAGATGCAGATAAATCTGGGTTATTTCTCCATCAAACACCGAAGCAGGAAACCAACCAAGGAAAATCTAACAGTTTGGCCAAAACTGACAGAGCACCTGTTGAAGCTTAAAATAGTCTACCTGCCTGTGATGCGTCTTCAACAATGACAAGATACAGGAGAGAAAAACACTTGTGAATCATGTATGCAGCCGCATTGCAGCAATAACATTTTACTGCTTTTTCATTGATTAAAAGCGTTGGCCTCTGACAAACCCAGTGACAGGACTGACATCATTCATTACCCTAACCTCCAGCTTTCCTAGTTTGTCAACACCAACTGTAAATTGGCATTATGCATACAGACAGTACGCTTCCTCCCTTTTGAGGATGTTTACAGCCAGAACAAATTCTAATACAGAACAGAGCAGAACAAAACAAAACAAAAGGAACAGGGATGGAGAGTGGAGGTTTGGCCCACAAACCAGGCCTCAGACTGCCAACTACAACATTCCTGAGCCTTTTCACTGATAAAATTACACAGCTTCACAGTCATCTTCAGGCATCCATATTTAAATTTGTTTTATTATTTCTCTGATTTTTATCCAGTGATGCAAGTTGAGTTGTGCACGCAGCTAAGCTTAAAAAAACATCCTGACATTTACAGAGTAAGTTGCCAGTAAAGAGAATAACAAATCAAAGTGTGATGGAAACGTTATTATCACTTACTGTTCTAGTGATACCTTTGATGGAATATTGCAGTTTAAGATGTCAGATATCTGACAGCTGCTCATAGATTACCAGCTGGATTCGTCTCAGCCCTAATCTGAATAACATGTTCTCTCATTCCTGTTTCCATTCATTCATCTGAATACCATCCACTCATTCAAATTTAAGGAATGGCCTTACTTATCCAACGCAAACATCATCTGGCAAAAATAGGAGCACAGTGAAATGAGCAGAGGAAACAAGGAGAAACAAAGGACAGAACTTCTTCACTCTAATATGGCTTATCATTTCCCATATATAACACATTTCCATCAGGTGAAAAGCAATGTTTCATTGCTTGGACTTCAGAGTGAACGATCAAGTTCTACATACTTGATCTGAGTTTGCTGTACATCAAAATGCTAATCTAGAACACACTGTCAGACTAAAACAAAAACAAAAAAGTCAGAAAATCTATGTAGACAAAGAAAAAATAACAATTTCCTTTGACCAATTTTGAGTATCAGACTGTGAATGTGAGCTTTTTTTTATCTATTTAACAGGTGGAGTCAAGGTTTTCCAAAAAGCACATGCTCCTAAACTTGGTGACATGATGGAAGGCTAGAAGTAAGACGCATGTAAATTTTGCAAGTGATATTGTTTCTCAAAAATGCACCATAAACTGTGACAGCCAAAATCAAGTCCTGCTATTCAAACTGTGGGCTGAATGTTTCCACTGAACTCGCATTTTCAGCTTTCTTGTACCATTTCCTATGCATGTAAATGCAACATATACCCGGCAATAAAATATTAAGAAAGGCTGCTTATGAATATAAATATACTTTGCAAGGTGTATTGCTTTGGAGCATGTTCAACTTCAGAATTAAACTGATATATCACAAATCAATAATGCTCAGTCACAGGCAGAGATTTTTCCAATTGGTTAAAAATGGAGGGCAATTCAGGTCATAAATAAACTCCTGTGCATTTAATTGCATTTGATTTGATGATTTTGGTCTGTTTTCAATTTAATTTGCAAGTATTCTGACTCAGTCAGTTATAAATAAAATGATCAGCAAGGTCAGTAGAGATGTTCTTCAAAGTAAAATATCACATAATTAAACAGCAAAAAATTGACCTACTTTACATGCAACAGCATATTTCTGTACTTAATCCATACGTTTCGTGTACTTTCCATATTTATTTTCATTTGCCAGAACTTGGTGAAGTAATGAGTAAAATTAAAACCAAATGACTGCACCTATCATGTTTTTAATTTCTCAGATTGTGAAAAAAAAAGAGTTCCTCTAAAGATGCATGAACATGTGCAGCAGAAGTGAGGTCTTCAGTTTCTTGACTATTTAGAAGTTCTCCTTTAAATATGGAAACATTTACAGCCTTGTGATCAAAAGTTGATAAAAAAACAGTTAAAAACAATTTATCAGATTGTCATCGCTGTGTCTGCAATATCTGAAATAATTTATTTGTTACAACTGACTTTAATCAACAAGGACATGAGGGAAATTGAGAATTTAATGATTTGGTCATTACTATAATAGACTGTGACACCTGCAGCTAGGGCAGCCTACAAAACGAATGAATCCCTGACCTTTTGGCCTGCACAGCATTTATGAAGCATTTCATACGAAACAATTTAGCTGCTCATCGACCTCCCTGGAAAATGATTCCCCACTGGCCCTGGCTTGGCGCTGTCATTCTGGAGATGAAAGATGTTACAGGAAATGAAAAGATGTGTCTGGAAAACCCTGACCAGGCTGACTACTGATCAATGCAGACACCCGCCATCTATGGAGTCATTTATAACCATGAATAAGTGTCTCAGATACAACAAATCAGAGCAGAGTCTCACACAGATGACTCAACAACCATTATGATTTTATATCCTAAAAATACCATCCCCTATTCTTGACCTTCTCTGCACTTCTCTGCAATTTGTAATGGTGTTAAATGACTAATGCATTCATGACAGACTGTGAAGACATCTCTGTTTCATACACACCCGATAATTGAAGAGCTACTGCAAATGGTACAGGATGTTGATTCAGAAGCCGATAACCTAAAAAGTATAAATCAATTCATAACTCATAAAATAAGAACCATACTCATCATCCACAGATCTGTGGGTGAGTGTAACGCCATCAACATGTCCTGTTAATGCATTGAAATAGAATTTTTTGATTTTGTTAAGTGATGAAAAACCCAGAAGAAAAAGAAAAACTTTTTTTTTTTCCATTGAACAACAAATGAGGGATAAAAAAAAGGCCTACATGGTCCATTTCTCTGCCTGTTGTTCCAGAGACACATTAGGCGGAAAATGAACCCAGTCCAGGAAACTCTTTTCACCTGGCACTTCTTTTAATCTTAAAGTTTGCATCATAGTTCCTTAGCAGGACGGACCTGCAGCAGCTTCTTTCCAATGGTCCACATTTGGAGCTTTTCATACTTCCTCAACCCCTCAGCTGGTTACATATTCAGAGCCCATTAACCAAAATATTATGTCCCCTGCAGCCATTTTTCCGGCGCTTATTAAACCGGTGCATGTACAGTCGAAATGAGTGTTCGGCACGAGTCTCTGTCATTGGTGGCTTTCTCATAGCAGGCAATCGGAGAACAACTGAGGTTGCTCCAAAAAACAATTTTACAAAAAGAATATTGTACACCCATTTTGTTATTTATTTAGAAAGCAAGAGAAAGAGACACATGAAGCAGTGGACAGAGCTCTGAAAGTTGGGATTAAGTCCGCACAAGACAGAATTTCTGGTTGATTTTCTGTTGTATGCAGGAAGAAGAAGTATTAAGAGTCCAGTTTGCCCAACTACACTGAGCATTTTACAACCAACACGTCTGATTTGAAAGCACTGTACAGTTACCACCCCTTGGGTTTCACAATGACATCGACAGAGTGTTTGTGAGCGCACAGTTGTGTGTATGAACTAGTCAAAGATGTTGTGTTGGCATGTGTGATATCGTGTGTGTCTGATCACAGTCACTGAATACATCTGTATACTAGTCAGGGACGCTGAAAAGGCTAGTATACCTGCCAGTGGGACAGAACAGAGCGTACGTATCTGTACACTGTGTTCTGCTGTTAAGATCTAGAAGGTGCATCCTCGAAGCTAATAATGCTGGACTCTGGGTGTTGTGCTCCACCTGTGGATGACACCCCGCCACTCTGTGACATTGCAGACGAGGAGGTGGAGGCACTGACGGGTCCCCCTGCTGGCCTTGGTGTCGCGGAGGATGGGTCTCGCCCACCCGGGAGTAGTGGCTGTGTATCGGTTCTGACTTCATCGTCATCATCGTCTTCTTCGTCGTCCATGCTGGGCCAGGCAGACTGGTCCTCCACACGCTTGAGACGCTCATTGAGAGCCTTGAGGGCCAGTTGTCTAAGAACAAATGGAGAAAGACAAGCATTAATCCAAGAAGAACAGAACTGTGCAGCAAGGAAAGCCTAACTCACTTTTTTATTGTTTTAGTGCTGCTGTGTTGTTATCTGCTTTTGTTACATCACTGTTTTAATAAATGAAAGAAACAAGTCCTGTGAAGCGATAAAAACACCAAGAGTCAATAAGTGAGAGTAATTCCTCACGTTATACAAACATTAACGTTATTGTACATTATTACACATGCAGAGTACAGAGTGTGAAAAAAATACAACTCCACTGGAGCAGTTTGGGGTATTGAGTGCCTTTGTAGAGGACAAATGGAGCCAATGGTAGGCAATACAACTCACTGTAGTACCAGCTGAAATATATCAGATTCTTAACTTGCTTAAGGTGGCAAAGTTTACATAGACTGGGAATCTACTGATTTGCTATCTACTGACCTTTTGTAATCGAGTGAGTAAGCAGTGAGTGAGTAAGATTTTGTTTGAATAAGATGCACGTTTTAAATGCCTGGAACTCTACTAACACAGTATAAATGCAAATCTTACTTCTTCATGTGCTCATTTTATTAGACTTACTCCAACTATGTCCTACATTAATTTAGAGTATCTAAAGAATGTTGAAGCATTGAAGTTTATTCCTGTGGTTATAAATTCATCCCCAAACAGGAAACGACAAAATCCTTGCCTCTTTAAATGTGCAAAATAACTATAATTAATAATTATAAAAGAAAATACTGGTAAATGTGTGACTTAACGACGAGAGTTAACAAATAGTAAATTCACCAAAAAATAAATAAATAAATAAAAAGGGAGAGAAGCGTCTTTTCACTAAAACTGTAAAGCTGCCAGTTCAGGGGAAGCGACAATTTATCTGACAAATGATGTCAGTTTGGAATGAAACTCATCATGTGTTTATTAAATCTCCCTGCTCACCTGGAGAAAGAACCAATTACTTTTGAAATGATCACTATAATATTAATTTCCCATTTAGCTGACCTTTCTGTCACTATCCAATCAAAATCGAGCATTTAAAGACACCTCAGCTTCTTTCACATGGCAGCCTTATTTGATATGTGAGAGACAGTGGAAGAGAGTGAGAGAGAGCAAGTGAGAGAGAGAGAGAGAGAGAGAGAGAGAGAGAGAGAGGGAGACATCTGTCTGTAATTGAATCTGTAGGACAGCTTGGAAGTGTTTCTGCTAGACAATAGAACAGAGAAAAGATAACCACAAACAGCTTGAGAGTAGGTGTTAGTGACTGTGAATAAGAGTTTGTGTTTTGTACAGCAAAGACATGAACATGTATGGAACTGTTTAAGAAAATGACTGAAAAAGAGCAGTGGTCATCTTTCTGCCAAGCCAAAAAGACCCAAATATGTACTATTTGGAATGGGGCCCGACTGCCCTATTTGATGGCTGGGACACAAAACAATGCAGAACTAAGAAATCATAGGCCCTAATCTGGCCAGGGGACACAAGTCAAATGTCCCAGGTGGGTCTGTGAAGACCACAGTTAGCAATTTTTTTAAGCACATACAATTAAAAACACAGTTTTCTGTGCTACGTCTCTGATTAGTGTGTTGATTGGCTATACAGGTGTGTTATTTATTCTCTTTCAATACTTGCCTGAATTCTTGACTAACCCATGAGAGTTTTCAAGTGGAAAAGGGTTTATTTTATTTAACTATTTACTGCTGATTTACAGTCATGTGATAAGTCAGAAAGCTGCAGAAGAGTTACAAAATAAGCCTTGTAGTAAATCTGTTTTTATTGGTCACTGTTTCAATGCTCAAGACTGAACCTTAAACCTCTAAAATATTTTGAGTTACTTTTCAATATTTAAAGGTACCATATGTAACATTTAAACATCAATTGTTTTACAGTTTCTATATGGAGTTAAATTCGTTCTAAAAACTTAAGGTTGATGTCTAGTTTAAAGCAGTCATCAAACCTGCAGTGCAATAGTGTATGACATTATAATGAATGTTGACTGAAAGACATGAAAATGTTTCAATACCGGGAGTTGAACTCAGACCACTCGAGAAAAAAATCAGGAATCCCATTCCTTGGCTGTATGGGATCTATACATCATAAACACTACACTCTCTATTGTGACCCATCAATTAAGACTTGATCAAAGGACTTCATGGAGATATGACCGCATTGTCAAGACACTCTGAGGAATTTTGCTGTGATTGGTGCTTAATTGTTTCATGTAGCACATTTAAACTTAATTATTATTTGCTAATATGTAGAGTATTCTAAATATTGTGTAAGGATAGAAAAACTTTTGGAGCAGCCTTCAGAACATCAGGGCATAGCTTATTTCAATGACTACAAACTTTCACTTGATACTTTTCTGCAGCAGATCACACAGGAACATCCATCACACTAGACTCTAACTTGCCAGTGAGACATTTAATAACAAGAAACACCAATATATATTAGATCAAAACTGAAATATGAGATCAGTGTTTATACATGCATGTATGCAGTGTAAATATTTAAACTGATTCTTCTTTACTCTGACTTACCTCCTTCTCTCTGCATCCTGTGGGTCTGTTCCTGGCAGGCTGATAGTTATGGAGGAGGGCGCCCCCACATCATATCGCTTCACCATCTTCCTGCACACCTTCATCTTCACCAGGGCAGAGTGGACCAGTCCCGCCAGCAGCCCAACAGCTGGCTGCAGCGCCTCAGGAAAGAAACTAGCAAAGGCAAAGTGGTCTGACATGTCCCCACGGCCCCTGCTGTGCCTCTGGTAAAAGCGCAGGTAGACCCAGCCAGACAGGGCGCCAAAGCTGTATGCAGCCAGAGGTGCGGAGCTGTCAAGCAGCCCAGATAGGCGCAGTAAAGCCAGAAGGAGGAGAACCAAAGCTGGTGCTGCCTTGAGTCTCACCTGAGAAGCCAGAGGGAGAAAGGTTTTAGTTTGTGTACAAATGTCTACACACAAAGGAGACAGTTTTCACTTTATCTGCAGACCACCATGGCTGCCAGTTCCCACTATTCACTCAGGTCAGTGAGATTCAAGAACTGGAACATCGAACAATAGCTGGTATTATGCCAGGGTGGCAAGAGAAAGTCATAGTCAAAATGTACTTCTGTTTTAATAGAGTACAGTTCTTAACCTGCTCAGCTGAGATGAGGGAGATTAGAGTGAAGCAAACCAGTTTTTAACAAAAACCTAATAACAAGCACACAAAGCCAAAATAATAGTGGCTAAATAAGCGTGACCTGGTAGTTTAACAAACATATTAGAAATGTGTAGTTAAAGATTGCTTCACCATAAAACAAAACAAAACAAAAAACCTGTATGGGCACATTCAATGTAAGCTGCTCTGCAGAAGAACATCCGATTTAATCTTAAAATGTAAATGAACAGATCATACAGAGTCCAAATTTGGAAGTCACATGCCTAAAACAGAGAACACCGGCCAAGTAGAGCAAACACTGGCCTCCGGACCACTGGTTTACATAGCTTTAATATAATAGTATGATCACTGCATTTGACTCTAATTTGACTGCCTGACATGTGTGCGCTCATAAGACGAAACAATTTTTTACCACATATGCCATCAAAAAAAAAATAAATCAAAGAATAGAGAAGTACTTCTTGAATACAATGAGTAAAAAAACAAAAACAAGAAACAACACAAAAACAAACTAAGATTCTATTGAACAGTTAATAACAATAAAAACAGATCCCTTTAACCAGGTTCCACTGTTTAGCAGTGTGTCATTCTCCCCTGGGGAAAACAGGTACTGGTACATCACCTCAATGAAAAGCTACTGTACACTTAAGCTGTATCAAATGTAATTTTTTTTTGTCATTTTGAGCTTCTGTTGAGGTTTTCCAACTTAGTTTTCAATGTCTGTAGTCATATTTGACATCATCCTTCTCAAAAAGGTACATTTCTGCCTTTTGTCACTCATACCTCTAGATCTGTTTGACCTCTGGATCATATGAAGGTTGGAGCAATGATTAATCCTCTTTTAAATCAAAAAAATTTAAAAAGCAAACATTAAGCCCTCCTCCCCCAGGAAAAACGGCTTCAGATCAGGGTAGTGACTTCAGGTATTTATTCCAAAGAAGATCTGTTCTTCCCTGACTCTCACACAAAAACATCAGCGCAGCTGTCTGCTACCAATCTAACCCCACCCAATACTGAAAGTTCCCACAACACCTGTGATAGCCCATGCATTCAACTGTTGATTTAGAACTCCAAATGTCAGTGTCATGAATGAAGCTTTGAACCTTAGGTACAGACTTACCATTAAAACTGATTAAATGCTCAGATATAAATATATTTTCCATTACTGGTCTTCTGTCTGTTGAAAATCCTGATTCAACTCAGTTGTCTCTCTTAAGGCTGTGGTTTTCAGCATTGGTAAACCAAAAGTATACCACGATAGGTAAATCCCTCCAAAGTGTTTGTCACTGACTGTTTTCATTCAAAACCACAAAGTACAGCCACAGGTGACTGGAGGCCACACCCCTGGACATCAAATGGAAAACCAAACATTGTGGGCTCTATCACATGATGATTTCTAGCACTGATACAATAATGCACTGTATAATTTCCTGCATTTTGTAAACTCTTAGGTATAGTTTCGCCAAATTCAACCCTGGTGGCGAGTGTATACAATGTTATTAACCTCATTCTTAAAAGCTGCACATTAAATTCACAATGTTTTGTTTTGTTTTTTACAGCTGAAAGCATTCAGTATACAGATTCTGTAAATTTAGTGCTTCTTTGACTGACTAAGACAAACTTGATTAGGAACGTAAAACATTGTGTGTACCTCAAGGCATAGTATCTGGCACATTGGAAAATCTTCTTTCACCTAATGCTTCTTTAAAAAAAATTATATCCATTGTAAAGTCTATGTAAACTTAAACTACAAATGAGAAGAATGTATTAGGCTATTTTGTGAATATGCTGGCATCCATGATGTGTGCTTGCCCTTATTTGACACTGGCTTGTTTTTACAACTATCAAAAGGACTTGTGGTTTGATTTCTAGTGCTGTTTACATTCTAACTGGTCTAAATTTGCAATTTCACCATGCTGTCCCACTCCTCACTAGTCTTGTATTGTTGGGGTTAGGGTTAGCCTCACCTGGGGCACTCTGAGCACTGTAGTATCGCCCATTGTCTGCTTCAACGCCACTAAGACTCCTCCCAGGAACCCAGCTGCTCCATGGATGCGCACAGCAAACAAAAAGTCCAGGTCAAAGGTGGCAACATAGGTGAGGAGGTAGGAAAGTCCTGCAAGGAGGCCTGCAGAGACATTGACCACTGCAAAAAAGATCAGGAGCTCCAGAGCGCCCCACAGAGGCTCCAGCAGGCGCCCACAGGCCATTACTGTCCCCACATTGGCTGCCACACCCCAGACGTGCTGCTCCACCACCCCATGGGTCACTAGAGTCCACACCCAGAAGTTGGGTGGAAAGAGGTAACCCGGGGTCACACCCAGTGCGTATGGAGTGCTGACAGCCCATGACAACAGATAGAGGATAACCACCACAGCACTTATGCTTTTAACCACCACACTAGTGCTGGCAAGGGCAGCCAGAAAGTGTTGTCGTGCAACCGGCAGGTAACGATTCATTGTGGTCTGTTTTGAAGAGGATCCTTCTTGAGCAAATCAGCTCAAGAGAGCAAAACAGCAGATCTGCTGCCTCTGGCGCAACAGATGTTTGGTGCTGGTGTGAGATTACTAATGCCAAGCAGAACAATTGACACCTGTAAGTCCTGACATCAAAATCCACACTTCCTTGTGAGCCTTCATTCGGGATTCTGTGTTTCAATTGGTCTAAAAATTACCCTGGTAATTAACTCAGTAAGGTCTATTCTCTCTGGGCAAACAAGGTAACAAAGTTTGGGCAACAGCAGATAAGTCTCAAGATTTGATAACCTTAGCTACGAGACCTTCTGATTTAGCTGCAAAACTGGCGACCTTCAGTCGACGTAGACAAAAGAAGAAAAGGCTGACAACTCACCACCAGCTAGCAGGCAGGTGGTAGGGGCCACATATGCAAATGCTTACTAAAACAAATATACTTTAGAGTCAACTTCTATAGAGGATCTCGGTGAGTTAGCTTGTAAACTCAGGAGAGCTAATGCTAACTAGCTGTCAAACGGAACGATTCTTGAGTTCTGCTTATTTATATCCGCCAGAAAAAGCAGGAGAGGTTACGTCTTTCTAAATTACAAGATGGGTCGGCTTGTGTCCGTAAAACCCGATCGTTCACACTAGCCAATGGAGCTTCCGTCCTGGATACCTGCGGTCTCTCGGCCCGGTATCTACCGGGCTAGCCCGAGGATTTCCCGTAGCTAGCAACAGGCCTTCAAAACAATGTTAGAGGCGCTTCTAAACCAGCGTCAATTTGCGTCCATTGAACTCTGAAGGCTTATCACAGCATCGTAGCTTCATTCGTTTACTTTACTGTTTTTCCGTTTCTTCAGAGCAGGTCGCCAGAGGAAAATATATTATGTTGGCAGGCACCATGGGCACTCCTCCTCCCAGTAACACCTCTCAGATACTGACTGACCTGCCACCGTCATCAACAGTCCTAGAAAAAACGTCAAAGCACGTACGTTTTTCACACCAGGGTATTATGGGAAAGCGAGTTCGAAACAGATGACGTTATCTGGATTAAATACATTTATAAGATAAACAAACGAATATTTCACGTAAAGATTTTTTAAAGTTAGCAATTTATTTAGGGCTGTTACTAAGTGTCGCATTCACAAGTAAGCCGCTGTTTTATGTTTGAGGGTTAATTAAACAATGCTAAGCAAAGATGATTTTATATTTTATTTATCTGCAGAGTTATTATTAGCCCAACTATAGTTGTTAAATAAATGTAATGCATTGAAAGGTAATATTACAGTATTACGAGAAAACTGATACGCTCAGGTGACCAGGCCATCAACCTCAAAA
>JAPZDY010000002.1:3822463-3838927 GCA_029783645.1 Ctenochaetus hawaiiensis
ACTTTTCGATACAGGGCTATGATACTTCTAGTCCATGTTAATACCAACGATATCATCTATTGGTTTATTTTTTCTTTTAACTTTTCGTGGAATACTCGTGTGTGAATCTCAGCAATGTATACAATAGCAAAAGCCCTTGCAATAGGCTGTGTTACATAATGAAAGGAGCCATTCTCCACAATGAGTACTTTTTATTTACCACACTTTAAGTACATTTTGCTGATCATTTATGTGAACCTTTACATAAAATTCCTAGCGCAGGACTTTTAGTTGCAACATTTTACAACACTATATATGTAATGCTATTTGATTGTCATAATAATCAAGTAAATGATGTTAAATGATAAAAAAAAAAATGGTAAAGGAACTAAACTTTTCTTCAACCACATTTAGCTGTTTATCTGCTAGCACCTCATAAATTTGATATTGCTCTACAGTGTGCTAGTAAGACCTCTTTCTTCTGTGGAAATACTCTATTATTTCCATAAGATAGTTACTCAAACACTTTTCATAGCTTTGTTTAGAAATGATCATTATGATATTTAGCCTGGTTGATGAAACTGTTCAATAAATTATTTTGCTAATTAAATCTCTAATCAAACTAGTCCCTCTATGGTTTCTTCAGTTAGCTATATGAACAACACAAAAATAACACAGATGCATTCATTTTATTCTAAACATCAGAAATCACATCACAGATACAAAAAAGGACACGCCACATACAAAAAGGTTTACCAGGGAAACATGAAACAAGGACAGACTTAACAGCAACCTTCACTCAGAGTTTACAGAAACAAAGATAAAAATCACTGCTATCACTGAATGTAAGAGGAGTCATGCTGCAGGGTGCATGCTGTGTAGTTTCTCAACATTAGGCACTCACATACAACACACTGATACATACACAACTTCAATACCCATGAACTCCAGAGAAATGAAGCAACAAGACCATCTCTGCTGGTCTGTTTATATTACCGCCAGCCAACCACTGATTTATTTCTGTGTGTGGCTGATATTTTTCTACATATATAATCTAATTTAGAGGCACAATGTAGTTCTGTAGTAATAGTAAATTAGAATTTTGCAATCTATGTACATTGTGGCTGGTAAATTGGAATGTAATAGCTACTGATTCAATAAGATTTAATGAGAGCGCAGGTGTATGTACGAAGCCAAAAGAGGTAGTCAGGCTGTAGTTTGACAAACATATTAGCCTGTGAGCTGTGTTAATTCAGTTATTAGTTTCTACAAAACCAATGCTCCCTGTGTGTGCAGGACAAAAATCAGACACAAGATCTCCTTGTTATTTAGACAATTTACACTTCTAACTGGAATTAGAGGTTCAATATATATTTAATAGTTCCATCCTCTTTTGGTTGGTGGAAAAAGAGGATATGACAACACAAACAAGCCAAAAACTCAAGTAACTTGACAAAAAAGACTGATAATTTTTAAAATTTGCACAGTGTTCAGGAGACATATTAGCTTGGTTCAGGTTTTAAGGATTTTTTAAGTTGTCGACCACAAATAATCTGCATGTCTCTCTCACACACAGAAACTCTACTAAGTAAGTGAAAATTCTTTGAAGTAGGACATGGAAAGCAGGCCATTACAAACCAAACCTTTCACGTCAAGTAACATTGATCTCAACACTACATAACAAGAACAGTATAATCACATTTACGGCCAAAAGCGATATCAAACCTACCGTCATTTATATAAGTGTAAATTAATCAGCGGAGGAAAACGACTAAATTGAGCTCAGCTATTTTTAGCTGGCCTAATTTCTGCTCTAAATCTGAAAAAGAAAAGTTCTTTCTCAAATATTCGTAGTTTGTTTTAAAATGTCTTTCAACTGTATAGCTTAGATCACCAGTTTTTTTAAAATGCGTTTTTCAACCATATTGTAAGAGTAGGCATCAGTACATTCAAATGGTAAACTGGCCTATGTTATTTTGGTACATTTAGATTTTTTTTTCAATGTTTGACAATATTTAGTGTCATAAAGTGTCATAAAGACCACACAAAGTTCGATTTTCAGGCGAACAACCTGCTTGCATCATTAATATTATTTGGAGTGTGTTTTTATGATCAATTAACAGAATGAATTACTGTTATAAGCTGATACAAGGCTTTGTCTTTGTGTCTGTAAATTTACCTGAAAAAAAGAAAAAAACACACCACCATGTATTAAGAAACAGGAACACTGACATACATCAGACACACAATACAACTTTTTTCCTGTACGTGTTTAAGGATTTTTCGCTAATTTTCTCTCTTAAATGGAGTGATTTTACGGTCTTCTTGATGGAAGTCTCAGTGTTTAGATTACACCTGTACTCACTCACAATAGGCACACAAAGTTTTGTTACTTCAAAACAAATAAAATATACTGTACAATGTTAAAATTGCATAAATATGATTCTTTTTCTGTTTCATAGTGTTGTGGTTGAAGCAAAACATGACTCATCATGTGGTTGTTAAACTGTACAAGTTGTTGATTTTCCTGGAAGCATTCATTTCTCAGCTTTACAAGGCTTGATTGCATGTTTGTGTGTGTGAGGGAAAGACAAAGGGGAGGTAAACACTACATCTGCTACTACTGCTAATGTGAAGAAATAAGAAATATATTATTTAGAACATGTTTCTTTTTATTTACAAACTTCAAAAAAACGAACAAACAAAAGGATCTAAAAGTAATCCAAGGTCATACACATTATCCATCGATAAACTACACAACAGGCTTTGACTAGAGCCAATTCTCAAAGACAGCAGCTTTAATCTTCTCCTCAGCTAAAATGGAATTGAGACAATCGGCTTAGCTTGATTCAGCCGGATCGTTTGTATAAATAAATATGTAAATTCAAGTAGAAAGTTGTGAAATAAAAAGAGCAGTCAGTCGGTGCAGCGAAAGCCGAGCTGACGACTGAACAGTTCAACACTGAGGAAACTCGCTTGTTTGCCGTGGTAGGGATGACACAGATGGACATTTCTGATGATATGAGAATGAGCAACCAAAAAAAAAATAAAGAAAGAGAAGCACTTGATATCAATATTTTCTTTCTTTTTCAGCTGATGTGTGGTGGGACTGCCTCAGTTTCTGACCCATTACTTGTGAATTAGCTTAATTTACATGCACACACATGGCTCATATTCAGATAAAACACTTGGATTGGCATCCTAAATTGTGAACAAACTTGTCAACAGGCAGGATAGTCTGTTGAAAGAGCTCATATATCATTGTATCCCTGATGCCCTTTTCTGGGTTTCTCTAGTTAAGAGTTGCTCAGAGTTATTATATACAGGATATGATGTATACTTGATCCTTCTTAATGATGCTATCCTGGCTATTAATGTGTACAGTAACGCACTAATTCCTTGGTCCACATGCAAGTGCTGCACGAGTTCACACATGTTGGGTCAGACGGGCAGATTGTCACTTCTTTAGAAAAAAAAAAAAATCAAGACTTTTCCATCTGTAGTAACAACAATAGCAATATGACCATAAAAATCTTACAAACAAGAGAAAGAAAAACAACAAAAGGAAACAAAAAAAGACATTGTACAAAAATAAAAATACAAATGAATAAATATGCACCATCATAAATAAATTAATTTGGTAAATTCAAACATTGTAAAAAGAGGAGAACAAAAATGAAACATAAGTAAACTGACAGTTTCAGTATGAAGAACAAATACATGGAAGATAAACAGGAAATGCTTAGTCTGATGATGTTTGTTTTTTCACAAAAGAGCTGATCTTTAAAGCTCTTGCTGCAGTCATTTTGAGGAGACGGACAGTGCTGATCGTAGCCGATCAGTTTGTGAGATCAGAGGGGATCAATTGGAACAGAATGATGATTTACAATTGATCTAAAAAGGAACTTGGTCACATGTTGGAGCTTTAAATCAGCCTACAGGCGTATACAGATGTGTGTCTCTTTTACAGTGCAGTACAGTGTTACCTGCAGGTCATACAGAGAGATGGATATGAACTTCTCAACTGCAAGGATGCTGCAGAGGGAGCATGCTGATGTGACACATTTTAAGTCCTCTCTGCATCGTTGACAACATTATTTGGTCTCTTAAGACACAATCCTCTACGCTGGAGGTTTCTGATGTGCTTGTGCATTTCTCTCTCTCTCTTTTTTTTTTTTTGGCAAAGCTACCATCTCTCACAGGAAAAAAATTCGTTTGGTTTCACAATGACTTCTGTTCACAAAATGAGAGGAAAAAGAAACAGCAGAGCAGAGGTGGAATCTGTGCCGTTGTCTGAGTTACCAAGCCAAGTAACCTGTATTTTCTACTTATTTTTAGTTTTACAATGATTCCTTTTGTAACCCTTATGAACACAACACACAGATACGAACACAGTAACGACACGAGTGTAACCAACACTCGGGGAGGGCTGCGAGTTTAATTCCTCTGGGGTTGTACTAATACATATATAGGCTTGAGTGAGTGTTTTGCATCATTTTTCGCTAGGCTACAGTAAGACTGTGGGTGAGATTCAGAGAGCCGCAGTGACCGCCTGTCTCTCTTTACCTCTCCTCTCTCACAGTTAACATTCAGAAAGATGGAGGCAAAAAGGCATTTTCTGTTGGTTGTTTCTCCGCTACAAGGAGGAAACCTCACAAGAACACAGTTGTTGTTGCTGTTTTTTTTTGTTTTTTTTTCAAATTTTCACCTGGCTGTTTTTAGGCAATGATTTCCATTAAAAAGTAAGAGATAACAGAAATATAAAATACAAAAAAGAGAAAAAAATCAGATCTTCCCACATCTGATGCCTAGTAGAAGGAGTCTTTTTTCAAAAAGGCCTGGTTTAAAGGCATTTGATTAAGCATACATTCTTTCATTGGAGTTTTAAGGTTTCAGTAATCATCCTCAACCTCATCTTCAACAAGCCTCTTCTTCAATAATTCAAGATGATCCCGTTTTTTAAATCCTCACAAGCAAAATGTACAATACCCCCTGTCCTGGCAGTGAATTATTAAGTTAAATCAAAAAGTCCTGTTTGATCTTTTTACCTTTTCTTTTACCATTTTAAAGAAGAATTCAGTAGCAATATTTGACAAGTGACAAATAATACCATTTCAGTTACTGATATTTAAGAAACGTTACTACCAGCTAACTTAATTATCAAACCTTTTTTTGAAGAAACTCCAACCTAATCTCGCCTTTATAATTAGCTGAAAGAAGCAAAACAGTCTTGACATTTAGCAAAGCTGCAGAACTTGAATTTCCCAAGTGAACAGTTCAACTAGTGGCCATTTGTAGTCACCGCAGGCCCACTCAGCAGTACAAAGTCCAGTGATTAGTATTTCAATGCCAGTATTGGACAAAAATTTGGAAGCCCAAAGTCTTCAGATTTTTATTTTCTTCTTCAATCTGGAGCTTTTTTTCATCCTCACGTTTTATCATCTGATGTTCAGCGTACAGATTTGTTGCTCTGTGTCCACTCTGTGTTCAAGCTCCGATTGGACCGTTTCTCCAAGGCAGATGAACACTTTAGCATGGGCTCAGCTGTCATCTCTTCACTTTTCTTTCATTTTTTTGTCCATTTCCCTGGTGGCCAAGGCCAGAGGCCCTTTGAGGCCTGCATCCTGGCAAATAGGATGTCATCCTATTTTGAAGATTATTAAATTCAATCAAGCTTGCTCAAACAACCTTGTTAGTTATCTGTCACTGTCCCCTCACCTCAATGACATCATCGTCATCATCCGAGCTGCTGGCGCTGCTGAGATTCCCTCCATTCACCAGCACTGGGCCACGGTTGCCCTCAGACCGGGCTGAGGGGGAGAAGGAGGAAGGAGAAGATGAGGATGAACTGGAGGCAGCTGTGAGAGGGTACTGGGAGAGGAAACTGGCTCCAGCAGGACCAGGAGTGGCAGCTGAACCAGGCAGCCCGCCAGGGAGCATCGACCCGGTGTAGAGGCTCGCCAAAGATGGACTGTAAGAGAGAGGGAAGCCCGGCTGAAGCATCCCAGCTATGCCCGCCATACTGGGGCTCAGCATGAATGGTGGCAGAGCTCCAGGAACTGAGCTGGCAGCCTTGACTGATGCAGAAGGTGACGTCGATGAGGAAGATGAGACGGTTGTTGCAGTGGTTGTTGTCGAGGAGGAGGAGGTGGGGACTGAACTAACTCCACCGAAGCCAAACAGATCTGAATACATGTAACTGGGGTCCCCCAGTTGAGTGTGCTGGGACTGGAAGTAAGGCGAACCTGCCCCCATGAAGAGCGGATGTCCCAGTGACCCACCCAGCATGGCAGGGTTGAGGCCCAAAGGAGGGAGGCCATAGCCCCCTGAGAAGGGGAAGCCTTGAGAGGCCAGAGAGGCTAAGGAGTGTTTGCCAGCAGTGGGCTGCTTATTGGGCCGCTCATCCAGGGACGGGGTGGAGGCTTTGCGCTTGGAGCCTGTTCTCAGGTCCTGGGCGGCAGTGGCATCCATGTTAGGTTGGATTACAGTAGTCTCGGAGGCATCATGGTGGCTCATATTTCCACTTGCAAAACCGCTGTCACTGCTGCCATTGGCCTGAGCCGGTTTGGTGAGAGGCAGGTTATTCATGTTGCTCTCTGCTGCCCCCTCTAGTTGAGCTCCAGAACCTCCGGCTGCTGTGCCACTCGTGTAGCGCTGCAACTCGCTAATGATCTCTGGGCTGTCAGGCGAGAGAGGGCGGGGCACGGTCTTTGAGGGTGTCTGCTGCTTCCGGTCAGGTGACAGACAACCATTACTGCCATTGGTTGACACTTCCTCTGATGGGGCCTGGGAGTCTGAGAGGGAGAAACAAAGAGGTTAGGTATTAGCTTTTGGGGAAGAAATAAACCCTTGACATGGGCAAGCATCATCCTAAATGTCATAATATCAATTTTAAGACCTAAGTGCTTTAATATATATCACAGGTCCTTTTAGATCTCTCCTTCTGTATACTTAAGTTGAAATTCGGCTCTTACCTTTGGGTGGTGCTGTAGTACTCTCCTCTGCAATCTTGGCTCTATTAGCAGCTCTGATGGCAAAGATTCGCCCATCAGAAGTCCTAATATAGGTTCCTAAAACAGAAAAAGATGAAAGAAATAATCAGTACACACAGAACGTTTCACTGTCTGACCAACAATCCAAACCACTTAGATTCATGTAAGACAGAACATTGCGATACAAATTCTCACATCTTAAAAGCTGATGCAACAAATCATGCAGAAGTTTTCAAGACTAGACAGAAAAATCATTCTACCTTTGGTGCCTCTGATGATGTGGATGCTTTCTCCTGCAGTGATCCTGGCCTGGACATCTGTTGAGCTGTTGGTGCCTGGGATCACTATGTCTGAAACAGATGAAGAAATGTCATTTATTTAGACAATTTTACTTCAGCTAATATTACGATTAAAGATTAAATAAAAACTGAAGGAGTGTGGGAGAAAAACAAACAATCGGATAAAAGAAAAGGTCTATTACATGAGCAGTTTGCCTACCAGTAGTGGTGACAATCCTCTGCACGAACACCCCGGCTTTTTGCAGGCAGTTGACAGGAAAACCTCCAAGGTTTGATCCTGATGAATTGTCACCTGGGGCAGAACCTGTGGCCGCTTGTCGGGGCATCATGGGAACTGGAGTTGACTGGACTGGCCGGACACTGGCAACTGGCTTCTCTTCAATACGAGGAGGTGGGCGCCTAAGCAGAGAGTGTACTTTGTTACATTTATGTAATGTAACCATATATCCTGATTTCACTGATTTGTAAAACTAAACCAGATTTAAAATATTAGACAGCCAGGTTATCAGTTCCTTGCAAATGCTTTTAAAAAACTTTATTTCTTCATACTGAGCTCCTGAATTGTTGCTTTATTTGATCTTTGCATTTCATGGGTGTCTTCCACAGGCCGTGACAGTCAAACATTATTTACCTTTTTCGTAAACATCTCAATAAGCTAAGGTTGCACTAAAATGAGCTAAATCTTCAAAAATGACCTGCATTTTCACTTTAAGAAAGTTTTTAATCAGTTTATACATTTTTCACGTTGGCCAACATTGCTGTTGTGAGTCACTGACCAGTTTCTCTGACTGAAGGCAGGGATGTTGGTGAGACTCTGGTCACTGGCAGGGTAGTAGTGAGCATAGGAAGGGCGTGTGTACGGCACAGAGGCCCTCTTCTCCTCTTCGTAACCCTTCTTTGCTGCTTTCTTCTCAGCGCTGCTCAGCTTCAGTTCCCTGCGGTCCATCAGCAGGGACTCGTGAGGGAATGGTTGCTGGAAGACAGAAAGGGAGGATGAAAAGATGTGAGGTAGCTGTCAATCATTTTTTCTCTGTAAAAGAAGCAGGGGAGCGCAATGCTGTCTTCTTACTTCAATATGGTGTTTCAATAAAACACACAGAAGTACCAAATCTTATGAGCTCAGTTTCCATCATGAGGTTTCAGTCTGGAGAATATCCTCTAAAAAATCCAGGAGGTTTAATTATGAGGTAAATCACAACATCTCAATCTCCTGAACTTTGAAAGCTTTCAGGAACAGTTTTATTCATGCAAAGCAAATAAAATTGCTGAGCATCATTCTCACCTAATCTGGTAATCACCATGGTACTTCCTACTTTAAATGAGACTTCTCTAAAGCAAGTTTTAATAAAATATGAACAAAAAGTGTAAAAAGTATAAGAAAGGCAACAGTATAGCCCGCTGTAATATCCCCACATGTCCTACTTTTAAACACCTCTAGGGGGCATACAGTCTCCTTGGATTACTTACCTTAGTAATCAGATGAGGATAGAAGTGCAGTGCCTTCCTGAGGACGCCCTCCATGCTGTCCTGGGGCTGCAGCTGGACCTGTGAGGGGTCCGGCTCCTCCTCCACAAAGTGAAGAAGAGACTCCACCTCCCTCCTGGTGAAGGTCAGCACAGGATTCAGGTCATCCACCACCCGGTCTAATGAAGGGAAGGAGAAAAGAGGACAGGAGGGACAGAGGGGGGGGTTCAGTAGAGTGGGATGTTTAGAAAAGAGATGAGGATAAAAGAAATGATGGGAAGAAAAAAAAGAGAGCAAATTTTGAATAACTGTTTGATTTCCAACAGCTCTTCAAAGCATAAGTGGCCTCAATGTGTCTGTCTGGCCAGTCAAAGCTTAGAGCGAACACTTGAGACAGTTTGTCAGATTAGAGACTCTTGGCAGAAGAAGCTGGGTTTCTGCACAAAGCTGATTATTCAGTTTTGATGAGTCTGTCTGATGTTTGACAGAACTGTAAGCTAAAGTAGTATACAATACCAGGGGTGACTGATAATCATGGCCTGAAGCAGAGCGAGTCACTTTTAGAAAACATAGTCCCTTCTTTGCAGAGGACGTCATCTTGGACCTCCACAGCAGCACATCACTGTCTAAACGGTCCACTTCTTTACAATGCGGTAAGAAACAGCTCCCTTTGAAAGTGCTGGCTACACGTCTTGGTGTGTTTAATATGTTTTGTGATGATTTTTAAGTTTTCCATTCTGATCTGATTTATATGTAGCTCATTTTCTATTTTTACTTTCTTTTTCTCTTCCTCTTTTACTTAGTTTCTGTTGTTTTGTCTCATGTGCAGCTATTTCAAATTGCAAACTAAAAAAATTAAACTTATTTTGCAAAAATGTACAAAAAACCCCAAAGATTTTTAAGAACCAAACAAGGATATTCTCTTCGCACAATACAAAATGCATAAAATGTTAATATATTAATTGTTTTTAATTCATCTGTGAGGAATAAGGCTATGTTACAAACTCTACAACATCTTTAGTTTGAACAGGGAGTGAAAATCACCTGCACATCAGATCATTTTCCTCCTGAAGTTATTTTCAAATGCATCTCATTCATGCTTTTTTCAACATACCTGACATTCCCTGTTTGGAGATCTGTCGATCATAGATCTTTTTCTCCAGCGTGAAGTCGCACACCAGACGGTAGATATGGCACTGCTTCCTCTGTCCGTAGCGGTAGACGCGGCACACGGCCTGGGCATCATGGCACGGGTTCCAGGAGGCATCGAACACCACAACACGGTTCGCCCCAATCAGGTTTACGCCCAGACAACCAGCCCTAAAGCCCAGAGGAGTCAGCAAACAGGTTACGTTTGTAAATATACAATATATCCTCACCTTTACATACACATGTATTTTCCTCCATTTAAATTAATGTTACAGTAATTGTGTGTTTGTTACCTGGTTGACAGCAGGAAGACCCATGCTGATGTGTTGGACGGATCGTTGAACTGGTTTATCAGTCTCTCTCTCTCAGAGGCTGTCGTACTTCCATCCAGTCCTTGAACACATCACACAACCAATGGAGAGTTTAAACAGGGATTTTAGCAGATCTAGGACTTCAGATAGTTTTCAGCTTGATTTTATTTTGCATTTTCATCTTCCATCTCTGCTCCCAACTCAGTTTTGATTCTCTCTCATTTACTTATATTTTCATTTATTGGTATCTACAAATCAAGGATACTGTTTTGTTAATTTGCTAAAGTGGGATTTGATTCTCCACCTGCTATAATATGTAATTTAAAGGTAAAATAAAATGTTCCTCAAAAAAAACAACAACTGAAAATTAAGAAAACTGTGGCAGGGTGGACATGATCTAAGTCCATTCACCTTTACATGACTGACAAAAACACCTGATAACTTCATACCAAAGAAGCTGATATGACTTAGGCAATGGTTACACCTCAGCTTTTACAAGAATTCACAAACACCAACTCTACAAAAGCTGTGAATTCCTTTCTGTGCCTGTGGAAACCCAAGAAACAAGTCTGGCTGTTACTAAAAAACACCAGCAGATGGCAGCACTCATTGTAAGTCAATGAGTGGCATACTATGACTGCGTTACAAAACCTTTATGGTCAGATATGCCTTCAAGAAACACGCACATTTATCATTTATGTTGCATGAGAAAAGCAAAGTGGACAGACAAACTATTTTGCAGCATATGTTTCACCCCTCACCCGTTAAATTACTTTTCAGTCTCTCTTCTCAAGCCCCCTTGTCATTAATTTCATCACATTAATAACAGGTTTCCAGATGTTTTATACATTAAGTATGTGTACTGAAAAAAAAAAAACACAAAACAAAAAACTACAAAACTCATGATTACTCACTGTAGTAGTTGAGGTTGCGGACCCAGTTCTGGTTGGGTCTGTCTCTGCTGGATGTGTTGGGCGACGGAGGCACCGGTCTCTTGGCCAGAAAATCCTCAATTACTGTCAGTGTGGACAAACTCTGACTGCAGGAGGCAAACAAAAGGCAAAATGAGAGGTCTAACAACCATTTAAAAGAAAATAAGTCTAAAATCATTTTTTTCTTGTCCCTGTAAACCAAATGAGTAATTTGTTTTATTTTTTGGTTATTTTTTTTAAATAACACAACTATAAAAATACCTGAACAAGAAAATAATTGATTTAAATCTTTAAATCTGAATTATCCAGTTGAAGCCCTATTTTCTAGTCTGATATTTTACCTGAAGACAAGGAGTTTGTCTCCCTTCCTGACGCTCTCCTCTATCAGGTGGAACAGCAGCACCATTTTTGCAGAGTTCTCCAGGATGCCGGGTTTGTAGTCACACATGATGTCCTTCGCCTGGTCATAAGAAAAGAAAGACTGTTGTAATATTCTGTACTTACTCTCATCACCTTCACATTCACAGTTGACCTGATTAGATGATGTCAATATTTTAACAAACGAGTTGAACTCAAATACTTAACATGTTTCAGTGCAACAAAAATGATGTTATAATGAAGCACAGCATGCAGTACTGAAAATTCACCACAATATTTTTCGGAGCTACATCACTGAAAACACTCGTGTCCCTGTCATTTTCTGCCCTCTTTGCAGACTGTGTAATCACACTTTGCTGACAGGGAAGTAAAACTCCAGCCAATGAGTATTATAAGGCCAAGAAACAAAATTACATGTCAGGAAAAGATAAGTGTTTGTATTTTGCAGACATCAGTGCTTTGAAATCACTGTGAAGTCAGTGGGTCAGTCTGGCTTCCTTTGAGCTGGATTATGGTGGATAAATATGTAGCGCTGAACTCTATTTGCTTTTTACAGCATCAAACTTACACTAGAACTGCATTTGAAAGAATTTAAGGTTCTGCTTATGACCTAATTTTGAGATCTGGGTTTTTAAGAAACAGCACAGCTTTATCTTATCTTAATAATACAAGAACTAATACAAAACTTCTTTATAGCTTTTAACTCTCTTATGAATCCAAGTCTTTTAACGCACCCATTCGTAAGTGATGACTTGATTGGCTTTCTCCTGCAGCTGGTTGAGACTCAGCCCACCAATGGGGGTCGGGTTCTCCAGGGGTTTGGACTTTTGATTGGGTGCTGTCGGGCATCGAGCGGGACCTGTGGAAGTGATGTCATCGAGGTCTAAGTCCTGGTCACTGGCCAGGTTTTCCTTCTGCAGGGACTCGTACAGAACGTCTGGATGGTTCCAGATCTGAAGAAAAACAGATTAACAGAGTGAAAACACTTTTCTCAAGGTGACAATTATCTGGATTTGCCAAGAAGGATAAATACACATTTGTGTCGGAGCAGAAAGTTGACTTAGATAATAACTTGTGTAACAGTGTTGGAAGGACAGCAGCACCTCACAGAGAGCAACAATACATTTGTAGACGTAATGATGATGTCTGTCCTCTAGCTGCAGACAAGATGACCCTGATTATTTGTTGAATTTTGTTAAAAAAAAATGATTTGGTAACTGTATGTATTTACCCTGAATAAAATGAAGTTATTTGAACCATGTATGGATCTACATTTGACAAAAACAAATGGAGGTCATCCCGTCTCAAGGTAGCCTGTGACACACAGACCCCCCCTCCTCACCTTGCAGCAGACGCAGAAAGCTTTCAGCGGGTTGAGACTGAGCCAGCCTGTGTTTCCTGCCTCTCTGAAGCGGTTCATGAACTCTGTGTAGAGCGCCCTCTGCAGGGGAGACAGACGCACCAGGATCACATGTTCCTCTTTAGAGGGCAGCTGATCCTTCAGGACGTCATGACCTCGTCTGGGATAAAGACAAGTTATTAAAAGATAGTTATTAAAACCGAGGACTTGGTGGGGCAATGACCTGCAGAACCTTTGTAGTCTCTATCAAATGTTTAAGAGGAGGTCAGGTTTTGGCTTACAGGCAGTAGTTGTGGGTTTATAAAAGCAGCTGTCTCACCTCTGTACGAAGCCCTCCAGCAGGCTGTGCAGGACGTGGCTCCTGTACCTCATCAGCTGGATGTCCTGAGGCGTGCTGTCCACACACTGCCCGTTCAGAATGGGACGCTCAAACATGTTACTGAACTCCTGCCGCGTACCTGAAATACAAATGTGATATACACAACTGTGGTTAGAGGACTGACAGAAACACAGTCAAAACTGCCAACACCTTCATTACTGTTGATTGTCTCGTACCAAGGAAGTCGGGTCGCACAAAGTCGACCATGCACCAGTACTCAATCAGATTGTTCTGGAGCGGGTAGCCTGTCAAAACCACGCGGCGTCGGGTTCGGATGTTCTTCAGAGCCTGTGAAGTGCTGGCGTGGCAGTTCTTGATGCGATGGCCTTCATCACAGATCACCACATCAGGACCGGGGCGGGCCAGGGCTCTCTCGATACCTGCAGGAGGAGGACGGGAAAAAATACACTCAATGAAAACCTACACTGGTGCTTTAAAAAGTAGCATTTATTTATTTTTTTTCTTCCTAGCTCTATTTTCCACTCCTCCTCTTCATGTCTCCCACCTTTCAGCAGTTCCTGCTGCCTGTCTTCCTCATCCAGGTCGATGATGACGGGTCCTGTTGTTTTCTTGCTCTTCTTCTTCCTCCCTGCCACAAAGCTCTTCTTCAGTGACAGGAGGCGGTACATCTCGTAGCCCATCAGCAGCACTCCTCCATCTTGTGCCCAGTCCTCCACCACTTTGGCCCTGGTCGCTGTGTTCCTGGGTAACGTACGTACAAAAAAAAAAGGTGAGAGAAGTCATTGGTTGTGTGTCTAAAAGCAGACAGCAACAGTTTCCTGTCCAAAAGGGGATTTTACTTCTATTTTACTTTATATTCTTCTTGTACTTTGAATCTCTGAAATCCCCTGCTTCATGTGCAGAAAAAGAATAGCACCTTCTCCCCTCTTTGTGCTGTGAAATGATCCCACTTTGTGCCCCCAAAGAAGTAAAAGTAGTACAAAGGCAGTGCAATATAGAGGTATCTTAGATCTGACAAGAAATTCAAATGTATTACAATAAAATAAAACAGCTCAATGGCACATAATTCAAAGTGCCACATTCAAACGTTCTGATTGATGGTTTAAAATGAAATTTGTGACACCTTGAAGTGGAACAACCAGATTTATTATTAAATATTTGAATAAAAGCAAAATAGATAAAAGCAACAGAAGAGAAGACGGAAACTGTAATAACAGCTCAGTGGAATTTTTTTCTATTAAAGGAAAAAAGCTAAAAAATTCTTGGCATTGTGATCAATCAATGTACTTCTAATACATTAGCAATTAAATACCGAATGATTAACACTCATAGCAGGAACAAATGCTCGTTAATTCTAATAATTTTGAGAGTCACACTGGTAAGATATTATTAACTGAGCTGAGCGAGAGACAGAATGAGGTCACTGTGTCACTTCGTGACGAGGCTGCATCATGGAAGAGCTCCCTCATCATGCGGCATTCCTTCCTTCCTCACTAATCCCAAACACACGCAAGAGTTAGAAAGTCTTTCCAGCAGAAGCAGCTGCTGACAAAGAGGATGAAGGAGAGACAGAGGAGAAGGCAAGCCAGATGGGGATCAAGTGCAGAGACAAGTCAGAAGGTCAGCGCGTCTTTTATTTAAAGACAGAAGGAAAGTCTCCTCACCACTTTGCATGAAACTAAGCGCAGCTGCCTGAGACGGCTTTTAAATCAACCAAAGACCCTCCTGCATGTGTGTGTGTGAGTCTGAGGAGGGCAGAGTGAGCCATGCAGGATTTAAAAATCATTAAAGCATTTCGTTCTTACTTGATGTTTCTTAAGAAATCAATGAAGTTCCTCCTTTAACTACCCTTGGGAGCAAAGCAGGTGGTTGGGTGAAAGGATTCAGATTTAGTACAAGCCGAGCTTGTTTCAGTTACTCACTTGTGTTCATCGTTGAGGATGTGAACCTTAAAGATGCGAGGTGTCACCAGTCCAGGGTCGGTATCTGGAGGTAGCGCCTCAGGGGGAGGGACCCATGTGTTGAACTCCGACAGCCAGTTCTGCAATGTGTTCACCTGGGATGAAGTGAGTAAAAAATAATCAGTCAACTGTCATCCTCATTGTCTTCTAAACCCCACATGTTCATTTATGGACTGATTTCCCAAAGTACTCACACAATTTTAACCATAAATTAAAGGCTTGTAGGAAGTTTGCCCAAGCACTTGTTTGTTAATTCATGTTTTTTTATCTCAAAAATGTTCTTATTCTCTTGATTCTCTTTTCTGGTGAGACTGTTTTTAGAGTCCAACACTTAGCATGTCGTCTCAACTCTGATTGGCTCAGTTCTTTTTATCCCTACATTAAAAGCACAGGTGCTTACAGGTACGATGGCGAGCACGGTGTGAGTCTGGGTGTGTCTGAACAGGACGTCGATGAAAGAGATGACCTGCAGTGTTTTGCCCAGCCCCATGCTGTGAGCCAGGATACAGCCGAACCCACTGCTGCCGCTGAAGCGCTCCACCGACTCCACCAGGTTGTCGTACAAGAAGCGGATTCCACCAATCTGAGGAGGGAATGGTAGGGAAGAGGAGGAGGAAAGGAAATTAAAGGTTGTTTTTACAGAACGTGACATGGTTTTGCAAATTTGGTAAATATTCAGAACCAAACAACTGCTCTGAGTGCAGCAGCAACACACCTGGTGAGGTTTGACTGCTCGTGCCAGCTGAGGCGACAGGAAGATGTCCTCTTCGGTGGCTGGATGGTTCAGGTTGACCAGCACCCTGCCCTCACTGTCTGGGCAGTTGAGGGCGTCGTTGGCGTGTGCGCCACTTGACTCGCTCTCTTGTTCCTCGTTGTTGGACTCACTGCTCACATGGACGATTGCATCGTCCTCGCCTGAGCTCAGATCGATCACATCTGTGAGGAAAGAGGGGACGAGTAAGAGGACGGTGCATAAAATCCCATGGGAGGTCTCTGAATGTCTTTTTCTACATCTGAGCTCAAGAAAACACATTATGATTTCTGCAGATGACAAAAGCTGCTTTTTGTTTTCTTGGACGTCGCACAACACTTATCGGCTAGATCAGCCTAAACTTTGAGACACTGAGTGTTGTCACTGTGACACCGCTAATCATTACAAGGCCCCTTTCACACACACACACGCAACTGATGACTCAGCAGTTTTTCAGCAGTTTTTACGTACGCTTTAAAAGAAATTTTACGACACTGAATAAATTGAAAATTATTAAAACAAAATTCCCCTGGAGCCCTTGCAGAGTT
>JAPZDY010000002.1:3840322-3856551 GCA_029783645.1 Ctenochaetus hawaiiensis
TGGCCCTTTAATGTGCCATCTTTCCAGACCCCTGGGCTCAGGAAGCAATTTGAAATAGAGTGTGTAATTTAATAAACGCATGGCTGTCATGAGGATATTAAGGCTGCTTTGCTTAATCTCACAGAGACCGATGCTTTAGAGATGTGAGGTTTTCACCACATTGGCAAACTGCTTGCAGTGTTTCTGTGTTAGCTGTGTATGTCAAGTTGCACCAGTGGATTGGCCTTATGTCCTGTGGCTGAACTGGGCTGCTGAAAGATCTGAATGTACAAAGGGTGACTGATAAGTATTTGGCCTGAGGCAGAGGATAATGAGTTATGCAGCTCTGTTTGCATACTTGAGCAGTTCAGTTCTGTAAGTGATTTTGCAGAAAGTTTGAACTTATTTACTTTCGTGGTGTTTTTGTTTCGGGTAATTGAAAATTGCAAGTCAGCACTGTCAAGACAATGTAAAATATGGACTGATGGACTGAGTGTATAAATGTGGGAAAAGAATATGTTAAAAATGATCGTTATAGGTTTTGAAAGCTGTTATTTTCTGTCTTCAGCCATGAAGTTATCAATCACTCCTTGCTTTGAGTTATGATGAATGTTAGCTAGTTAAGAAACAGAAGTGTCCTAAAAACTCTTTCCAGAACAAAATGCTTTAAGAAGACAGATTGAAACAAATGCAAAGGTCAAGATCTGTTCCAGGGTCACTTAAACCCAGAATTTTTGAGCTCTGTGTTGTGCTGCTACTTCGATGCTTATAGTACTGAGATCCAAAGGAAAGGGGATCATTCACTTCAAATGATGAATAAGATTATTTTTTTCTTTTTTGGTGCAGAACGAGAGACAAAAACAGAAGACACTAATCACCAGACTATCGATCTGGCCTCTGAACCTACATTTTTAAATGTGCATTTATGTTGCTATCTGTTTAAAGATTCCAATAAATCTTGAAAAACATTTAATCTGTCCTTTTATTTCTTAAAGTGGACCTTAAACTTGGTGTAACTTGACATCTGAAAGGGATCTTCACACACTGTACCAAAGACCACCCTGTTCTGTTCAGGCATCTCAAGAAAAAGGCATCTGGTTTATTTAAGACTTTGTCCAGTTATGAGAACAGCTCAGAATACACAACTGAATGATGGGTATTAAATTAACTTTGCAGCTCTTAGTCCCCGTCTGCTTTCATGACCATCTGACCTACTAGCCCACTTACACAATCTCGGGTCAAAAGGGCGATCTTAGACGAAGACTCTCGCTGTGTGAGGCACATTCAGATGAGTGAACTCCTCTGTCCTTATTCATTACTACGATTACAGTCAGCTGAACATGAAAATGGGCGGTATGCTATTTGAAATCTAGACTCTCAGAGAAAATGAGATTTTTTTTTGAGTGCTTCAGGGTGTTATATTCTGATCTGCTCTTTTTATTCCACTTTTTTTTGTGCTATCTTGTAACATGTTTTTGATAACCAGAAGTCAGCTGCAGATTCAGGGGCTTTTCAGTCTAAACTGGGTTAAATAAGCACAGCATCATGCCTCCCTGCCAATTGTCATATTTGTCCAAAAGTTCATCCTGGCCGATATTCAAAGTATTTTTATACTTACGGCATATGACACAGATTTTTTCTGCATTTTAACCTTTCATTTTACATTTGCTCACTGAGTTTTCTCCACAAACTTTGGTGTGGCAACTTGACAGTGTTCCACTTTGAAATACTTTCATAAATAGCACAGAAAAGAGATGATGATGGTAAAAATCTCAAAGGTTTCACTTAAAACACAACAGCAACAGAAAATAAAACACTCTAAAACTGTGCTTTTCGTGCTTGTTTTAAGATCTTCAAAATCTTATTTCAAGTACCTTTTTAAAAAAACTGAACACAGTTGGTTTTTGGTAATCTTTGATATGTGTATAAGAGTCTCACCTGTTTTGTGTGAGTGCTCTGTGGTGGTGGTTGGTAAGTCAGCCTTGTTTTCGTCCTCGCTGATCCCGGTGCTGCTGGAGTCCAGGCAGATCACATCCTGTGTGACTGACTTCACTTCTTGCTGTGATGCAGCTGATGCTGACGCATGCTTTGTCACATCGCCTGCAGAGATGGACCGGAATCATAATAATAAATAAAAAAAGAAAGAAAGGAAAGACAAAAGAGGACAGAAGGTTGGGAAGGAAATAAGGGACAGGAAGGAGCATGTAGATGGGGTTAATCTTTATGTTACTAGTCCACAGCGACAAATAATGACAAACCTAGCTAAACCCTTAAGGTTGAATGACTCAGATGTTAGATATAACACACTCTGCAGATCTTAGAAATCTGTATTTAAGGTATTACATTGTTTAAAGGCTGGGATTAAGAGCTTAAGATCACAGGTGAAAGAATTAGTGACTAGTGGACCTGTGGATGCTGTAATTATTATTAAAGGCAGTTTCTCACCAGTTGTATATTCAGGCAGCAGTGGTATGGGGAAATCCTGTTTTCTCTGCTGCTCCAGACGTCGCCTCCTCTCCAGCTCGTCCTGCTGGGCGGCTTTGGTCACTGCCTCCAACTGATGCTCCCTCAGTAACTTCCTACACAGACAGAGAGAAAAACAACAAATGTGACCTTGTGTTTAAACCAACTGTAACTGTATTTGCGAAATACTGGGAGACACATGGTTTTCATAGTACACACATTCATAGAATGATGAATCAATTATGGCAGTCAAATCCAACAGTGATTTTTTTCCATTTTAATCACTATTTATTCATTATTAACGTGGAATGAAATTACTCTGTATTGTGAAAGGAGTGACTCATATAGCTGTGAGCCCACTGAGAATTATCACACATTCAGCAGCTCTGAGGAGCTTTATGGCTTTATATTTTTAGCTAACTGTATTGGTTTCAGGATGCAGCTGGCAGCCGGGTTTTTTTAGCCAAAAAGCTCAGATAAACACACTATGCTACCTGCCTAGCAAGCAGGAGATGGACAAAGTTAGCAACTAGCTAACCAAAGCTCAAAAGAGAGAGTGGAAATTGTTCCTCCATGAACCAGTCAGAAATGGGCTCCTAAGCTATGCTAATGCTAAGTGTTGGATATGTGAACATGTTAGCTAACAGCAAAGTGCTGTAAATTATGGTTGTGTGTCTGTTAGCTTTTGTCAAGTTATTAGTAATTTAACTTGAGAAACACAATATATCTTTTTTCATAAATAAGCTACTTCACAAAAAGAGAAGATAATAAGCAACACGTTGTGTGTTCGAAGCAAATTTTTGTTTGATTAAAATACTGTTTTTTCGTAATTTTTTTTCATCTTCTTATTCTTGTTACAAGTACAGATCTTTTGACGTAATTTTTCCTTTACTAATTCTGATACCAAGAGTTTGTGTATTAGCCTACGCAGATCTGATGTCAGATGCCTTTGTTTTGTTTTATTTCAGCTGTGTACTGCTAACTTGTGTGGATGCTATGTTTTGAATATTGGCTACTTGTGAGGTAAAATATCCTCTAAGTTGCATACATGTAGAAAGAATGATAAAAAAACAAGGTCATGGTATCTGATCTGTCTACCAACTAATTTGCTTTCTAATACCCAATACAGCATTATGAAGCAACATACACTCATTATTTCAGAAAGAATATTAAACAAATGATTCATCATTTAAATTCAGCACATTCAGATGAGAAAATAACTAATGAGTGCTTGATATGTTATTAAAAGCACCTTATAACTATCATAACTCCACTCGCACTAACACTGAAGCCAGAGATGCCTCTCTGACACATGCTGTTATTGTAAATGCTGTTATGTAAAAGCAACAGCATACTTGAGGTTGAGCCATATTATGGTTATTAACAGGCGGAGGAATAAAGCTGCAGACGGAGCGTGCTTAAGTATTATCACTGACAGATCACATCAGCGTGTGCTTCGCTTCTTCGACATGACAGTGAAGAGCGAAGAGAGAGTGAAGGCACCAAGAGATAATAAGAGATGATAAATTCTATTATTCAGCCAACAATGAATGTTATTAGAAATACAATAAGTGTTGAATAAGCAGAGTGAGTGTTAGTTTACTCTACATCTCAGCAGAAACATACTCAGAGGATTGTGTGTTAATCCCTTTTATCTGTTGGTTGACTGTTTACTGTTTGCCAAGCACTGAGTCATTTAGTGTGAATGTAGGTTAAAAAATGGTTGAGATAAAGAGGCCGGTTTGATTTCATTTTGTTTGTAGCAATATTATTTCAGTAGAATAGTGTTTTAGGACACAATTAATGCTGTGTTAAATTCACTTTTTTCACATCAGTGGTGATGCAATACGTCCAGGGACTCATAAAATGTAGTTTAGCAACTTCTGGGTTAATTGTTACAATTTCTGTTACAGTCTCTTAATGATCCCTACAGAATAAAAAGGTCGGCATTCATTTGAACTCTTTGACTCAGACAGTCTTGCAGGTTGAGGGGAACATGTCGGGGTTCAGTACCTGATGTTGCGTCGCATGTGCGCCGGTTTGGAGCCCCTCTTCTTGGTTCCTGTCAGGGCGGAGGGAGGGGAGGGGCTTTGGCTGGCCGGCCTGGAGCGGGGTCTGGATACAGGCTGGGAGGGAGGAGGGTGGGCCGGCGTCTCCCCCGAAGGTGAGGTAGATGGGGGAGGGGTGCATTGCCATGCAGCCGAGTCGCCTCCCTGAGCCTCATTCTCAGAGCTGAAGGGGGCGCTGTGGGACTGGTCTGCATGGGAAAGGCAGGAGGAGAACAAAGTAATGGTTATTTAAAGTGCAAAAAATAAGGAAATATTAGGATATTATGGATGAGTTCTTAATCCCGCGATGATGAAACACTTAAAAACTCTGGACATTCGTACTTGAACGCATGCACTTTATAGAGTTATATGAAAACAAAACAGTATTAAAAAGACCCAAATTTAAGAGGTGCTTTTACTGTATGAGAAAAATAGTTGTTGGTGTCATTGCGCGTGAAAACTTGCAATAGCAATCTAAAGCAGAGCTAAATTTTATTCTTAGATTAATTCAACTTTTCAATCAAATCTTATTTCTTATTTCATATTTTGTTTCAGCTCCAGCTACTCTCATGTTACTTGATCCTCTGGCTTCAAATTGCTTAGTTCATGCCAAAGGTTTAATCATTTTACTGATTGGCCATTTCAGTTTTTTGTCATCTATTAATTTTTTACTTTTATGCTTCTTTTTAACTTTTTTTTCTCATTACAAAGGTTTCTCATTAAAAATCTACTGTTTTCTACTTATTTAACTTAAATCTTTAAAATTATTCCTCATTGCCACAACCAGGACAGCCTTGGTTGGTGAGTTGTGTTGTTAGAGAAACAACGGAGCTCTGTAGGCGTCCAGCGCTGCCTCACCTCCTTTAACTGCTCTCAGCACTGATTACACCTTAAGTTACATACTTATTAAGTTCTGTCATCAATCAAGAGGAGAATATGAATCATATATATTAATTATAAGGTGATGTGAACAATCCCAAGACAAATATTCAGGTCCTCCTATAAAGTCGCAGAGAGTTTTACTGTATCAGCACAGTATTATTTTTCCATTATTATGTGGTCACTGTTCAGTTCTGTGCTGTTAGACATGTTTGCCATGTTGCACTGGGTATTTGATAAGACACTCCTATTTCATAAAAAACAGAACAAAACAAGGGGCTCTGCAAAGAACATGAACTTTAACAGATGTATGCTACGTAAAACCAAATGTTTAGATTTTTGTTCTTCCATTACTTTAGTCTGCAGCACAATTTATGACCCTTTGAGACAAACGACACTCCTTCTTCTTAGGAGACAAAGGAAGGTATCTCTAGTCACCACGAGAAACTACAATCATCATATTTTGTTATTTTAAAAATTCCAGCATTATAGTCACGCATATAAGATCAGAGATTCATTAAACTGCTAAAATACATAATTTATAACACAGTCAAACGTAATTCTATTTACAAATCTAGCAGCGTTTCTTAGATTGGACTTGTTTTTCCAGCTAATGACATCTGTCCAATCATGCCATTAGGGCCTGTCATTGCTGCGTCTGAAAATAAAAAAACCTCAAACTGGTTTGACTCATTCCAGGTTGTCACCAAAGCCTGTAAGGATTTAAGCTTTCAAATTATTTAAATAACTTAATCAACTAAGCCAGAATTTCAAAACACAACAATGTCGATCCCTCTCATCTTGAAACCAAGCACATTTTATTACAAAAGAGCGAAAACTGTATTGAGTGGTGCCTTTAACTCATTGCAGTTTGCTTTGTTTCTCCTATTCAGTCTTTTTCTAAACTTGTCTTCTTGCTAGTTTTCTCTCTGTTTTCTTGCTCGCTCAATCTGCCTGTATTTCACTTTCACCTTTCTTCTTCTCTCCTCCTCCTCCTCTCTCAGTTGTTCTGGCAGAGACACACTGAACCAGATCTGAGGCTTATGTAAGAGCTGGATCATAAATATGGACGACTTATGAAACACAAGACGGGACACACACACACACACACTCACACACTCACATACACACACAAAACCACACAAACTCACACAGAAAAACACGCGCACACACACATTCCAGAGGACAAGTGTTCACATAAGAATATAATCAACACACACACACACACACAAACACATAAACGTGTAGGTCAGAATAGCTGAGAATCTGCATGAAATGAGTGGACAAACAGGACACACTTGCAGCACACACACACACACACACACACACACACACACGCACGCACGCACACACGCATGCACGCACGCACGCACACACAATTTTTAGTTTCCACACACACACACAATCAAATACACAAGACATGATCACTGTATTACACCTGGATACCTGAGTTTCAGTTCCCCAGATTATGAGAGTGTGTATATGTGCATATACCTGTGCACACACACACTCACACACACAGACACACACACAAACTGCTGAGACTGGCTGGTGTCACTAGCAGCCATGTAGAGAAGTTTGTTATCACATAGATGGACTGAAGGGGCGTTTTATGTAAGTTGTTTTTCAACTCGCAGTGAGCTCATCAACAGCCTCCATGCTCCATTATGTTAAGCATGTGTGTGTGTGTGTGTGTGTGTTTGTGTGTGGTATGCTTATGTGTCTCAGGGCAGCATTACCAAACAATTTATTTGAGATCATTGTGATACCAAATCAGTTACCGCCCGAGAGGGGAAAAGTGGAAACAAATTAAAATCAATTAAATCACTTAAAATTAAATGTACTAGAAAACATTTAGCACCCACATGCCCCCCTTTTAACTTTTTACAATACTCCCAACATGTTAGCACAAACTCCGTACTGTTTACAAATCTGGTTACTTTACTTTTAATGTATCTCAGGGATATTTTCAATTATTTAGCTCTGCATTGTGACCCACCTTTTCAACATCAACACCGATTACAACTTAAGTGGATAAGATAATAACACATTAAAAACGAATCTTTGGTGTATCTATCAGTGCATATCAAGACCAACATAACATGTTGAAAAACACAAAAGATGTATCCTGATTAAACACATAGAGGAGGTCTTAGGTAAATGCGTAAAGAACAGCTAGCAGCAACACAGAGGAAAGTCGACCAGCTAACATTTATTCATGTTTTATATTTTGTTTCAGGTTCTGTAATCTTTGTTGTGTTTACCGTATTATCTTCACTATCTTGTTGCTGCTGTTTACATTCCAACTGATGCAAATTTAAAAAACTCACCACAAAATTTTTCTTGGTTGTACATGTGTTGTATGAATATATATAATTCTCTCTCTCTATTCAATTTCACCTGAATATGTAATTGTCAGTGTAAGACTATATTTATAGATAAAGGACACTGTTCAAGGATGCATCACCTTGATGACTTCAAAACACTAAGTAACGAAAGCTTAAAAACAGACCAGTAGTTCTTGTCAATCACACATTGCATGCAGGACTGTGACGTCTTTCTTCTGTGCACAGTTCAATGCTCATGTCAACTACCCAGTTTTCCTCCCTCCATTTCTTTCAAAAACAGGAAACATGAAAAACACATAGCTTCCTGTCAACCACATGATTTTTTTTCCAGGAATGAGCCACCAGACATTGTTTGTCTTTCCAGCAAATGTAAAAGCTTTCATGAGTCTGGACAGTTTAGTGATTATTAAACGAGTTATCAGAGAAAAGAGCAGCAAAACAAGCTTTTTGTTTTACATTCAGTCATTCGATCACCCCATCTTCCCTTTTCACCCTTCAACTCTACCTTACAGAACAGTTATATAATAATTCCTGAAATGCACAGAGCCTCAACATCACGCACACACACACACGCACACACACACTCTCATGTTGAGCACTCAAAAAAGACACTGAGGGGGTAGACAGGAAAGGAAAGAGGAGAGGGGAGAGAGATGAAAGTGAGGTCATCGTTCAAAGAGAAAGGTGGAGATGCAGTTCAGTGAGTGAGGGGGTGGAAACACACACACAGAAAAACACAAAAACACACACACACTCTTACAAAAATCATATTGGTGACAATGGAACATGCACAAAAAGATGCAGTTTCTCAGAAGCCCGACTGTTTCCTCTTTTGGGTCAAGATGCTGACAGGGCCTTCATGAAATATGTAAGAAAATCTGATTTCTTAGTTGTTTAACACACCTTCTGCCCAACACTCACACAAGCATGCAACACCTGACATCATGATGATCTTCCCTAAAATACTAATGTCCAAATATTTCAAATCAAGTCTGTCTGTTCCCCTAAAACAGAGTAAAAAAAAAAAAAAAAGGTTTTTATTTTATTTTATTTATTTTTTTGACAAATTTTATGAATTTGTTTTGGTTAGGAACCTTTAACCAAGCAAATATGAATAGGGAATTACAATTTCTTTATTTAGGGAAATGTAGAGACGTGCACATCAGAGTTTCTGAGAAAAACCTGAGCATAATGTTTATAGTTCAGCAGAAGCACACTTGCTTCCTCTTATGGACTGGTACAGAGATTTCCAGTGAAGATTAAAGGGAAAGTGAGAGTTGGATGCAGCATAAGAGGCCATTAATAGATTAACCACACTTACGGACAAAGTTACAACCCCTTAAATAGATTTACCACAGAAACTGATCAGTTTAAGAAAAGATAAGGACTTCTGATTGGCTGTGAGAACAGTGGGAAGAAGAGACAAACTCTCTGTCAACATCAGGCTCATTTTATGTTGTCTGGCATGTTTTCGTGTATTTGTGCTAAAAGGATTAATTACTGACATTAACGTTCAAACAAGATCTCTCTCCCCTATTCTGCTGTTTATTGTATCCGGCAGTATCAATCAAAGAACAAAGAATAAAGTTGGGTAACTATTCATGTGATGGAGGACGTCATCGTAATTTTTAGTATTTTCTGACATCACAAAACCAGGCTATTAATCAAAAATAACAAATAGTTCAATTGATAAGAGGAATAATAGATATGTGTGTCGTTACAACAGGCTGCTAAACTGATTGGGCTGGAACTAAAACTGTGTCCTTTCTTTTGAGAATTTTTTATCTTAAAGTGTGGACACTCTGGCGTCAGTCGCAGCCACTTACGTAACATTTACCACTTTGGCTGAATGCCAGCTTGTATTCAATCACTTATTTCTTAAGAAAAAGAAGTACTTCTTTGAAGAACTACAATAAGAGAGAAATTCAGTAGCTGAGCATACAGCAAAACAAGTTTTGTAATCTCCCAGACACACGTGTGTGTAATCAATTTCTATACTTCCATCCCTCATATTCTGCCAGGATTCAACTCTGCATTCATAAACGAGCAGCTGTGACTTTGTTTGTCATAGAGCAGCTTGGAAGCTGTTTGAGACACAGACACACACACACAGACACACACACACACACAAACACACACAGAGTCATAATAGCAAAGACACAGGTACATGAACAGATCCATACACACACATTGAGAGGAGTCTCACGCATCATGACCAGACAGTGGGGAGAGGTTATACAACTCACACAAAATATATTATATAACTAATGAATCATTCCATACTCCCCACTGAGGACCAAGGAAACTGAAAACCTCTCTTGATTTCTGCAAAACAAGTACACACGCGCACACACACACACACACATTTTAAGTACTTTTGAAATGATTTTACAACGCGAGAATGGGAACCCTCCAATCAAAATATCCACTCAGATAAGAAGAAAGTGATTGGCTGAATGACGTCAGAAACACTTGCATATAACAAAATACAATACTAACTGCAACAAATTGCACAAAAAAGAAAAAAAAACTCCAAAACTTATCAATGTCTCCTTTTAGAACTGCTCAAATCCATCACAACCTTCCACCACCACCTCTTCTCAACAATGTGATGTAATTGTGATTTGACCCTGGTACAAATAGATTTTTGGGGGCCGTCCCACTCCCCAAACACAAGGACACGGTTATGCACACACATGCATGGACTTACAAAATGAACAAAACAAGGTGGATGAGTGGTACACATAGCTTTCACATCCTTGTAAATAAGGTTTTTTCCAATTACCATTGAATGGTTGCTTTTAAGGTGAGGGGACACTGTCTATGTGACCTGAGGGGCAATAACAGCCCTCCTTCATGGGCATCTGGAGGCCTCTACCTCGGGTTCTGCAGGGATTGTACTTCCTATACAAGCAGCTACTGCTAGAGGACCGGTTATCAATTTTCAATTACATTTTTGACAAGTGGAAGAATAATAATTCTTTTTATTTGCTCTAACTACATGAAAACTCTACACACATATGGGCTCATTGGATTAAAGGCTTAAAATAGATCTAATCAAAATATACTTTACATCAGGTGAAAGTAGCCAAACAGTATTATAGAATCATAAGAAATATGAAATTTCTACAAAAGGTAGTACAGAAGTTATGATCATATCAGAATAACTTTTCAGTCACATGTTATAAATGGACTCTTCTTCTATCAGTCTGCTGGCAAAATTTCTGTTACGGATGAAACCAGCTGATAGTGAAAAAGAGAGGAGACTCCTCTTGTACACACTGAGTGTATTTTTACACAAGCAAATACAGTCAGAGATCATGATAACAGCTTTAAGACAGACTTGGCTTTAGACCCTTCTCCTTTAATGATCCCTCTTGTAAATCCGGTGGACACTGGTTTTAGTCATAATTTGGTGAAATTATCAGTGTTTTCAACCCACTGACTGTACGAATGGACAGGAGAAATTTGTTTACAGCTGCATGACAGGTTTGGGATGATTCTATTAATGTTTTTTTGCCCACCATTTGAAACTTTTTATAAACATGATTACAAGATGACCCGAGTCACTTTCATTATGAAAGAACAAAACAATAACAGCGCAGATGATGATTCATATTCTAATAATAGCATCACTTTATTTGTCATGTTGTCGGGTCAACTGAGCAGGCTTAAGCCAAAGCCTTTTGTTTTTGTTATGGAGTCAAACTAGGTTTATTTGGCTGCTAACCTTTAGCCACAAAAGAACATTCGCTAACTTTGTAGTTTCATTTTCTGTCATCTCTACGTTTGAACTTCATATGAAAATTTATTAGCTCAGAATCGGCTGTTTCTTCTTCTCGCACTTCGACTGTAGTTAGCAGGTCCTACATGGCGGCTCACACTCTGGCAATCAGTCTCTGAGGCCTCCCCTCCTCATTAAGAAACTCTCCCTTGTGCCTGAGTCCAATGAAGGCGTAATCTTAAGGTTAAAATTAATGTTGGAGGGCCAACTGTTGCTAGGCGACCGAGTCAAACTGATACACTCGACTGCAAGAGGAGACGCAGGCGAGAACAGAGAGCAAAACAATCGTGACGATACGTAGGCGACTGGAGATGGTACACGGGGGTACGGATGCATATGAACTCTCAACCTCCATCATCACCACAGACACACACCGAGCGGAGAAAAAGGGAGAGCGTCAACCACAGCGTCTGGATGAAACGCTGACTCATCGGCAGGCAGTGAGTGTCATCGAGTAAACAGCATCCGCAGCAAATTTTCCGAGCCATTAATTGGTTCTGTTGGACACTCCCCGCAGGTTAAAGACTCACTGCTCCTCACAAAAAAACAACACAACATGTGCTTGAGAGATACGCCGCTTCAAAGAATGTGAGGCCACCGGCAATAAAACTGTGGTTGGTGTGTGTTTGTGTGTGTGTAAGAAGGGGTTGCAGTGGGGAAATGTCTTATGCTACCACACAGTTATGCAACCACGTCAACATATATGTTGGAGTTTATGTAACTCCACGCCCTGCGCTGTTGAACATAACACCCCAGAATGCAACGGCACTCAGTGTGTGAGCGTGTTTTAAATAAGCGACAGTGCGTCAGTGTAGGAAGGAGAGGAAATAGAAGAAAGCGAGACCACATCAAAGATCCTCATATAGAAAACTGTGTTTAATGGATGCATACAATAAATAAAAGCCTCAGTCTTACTTCTCTGAAAACCTCAAATTTTGTTTTCTCTTCAAATTCTCTCACTGGCTAATTCAAAAACTGCTTATTCTTGGCTTTGTAAATAGTACAAAGTTTTCATATGACAGAGATGAAAACAGCTTTGCACTGCAATGAATAAAGTTTTTATTGAAGTCATCAGTGGTTACTCTTGTAAGAAATAAAGAAATCTTCTCTGGAACAGAGAGACATCTGTTTGTCTGCCCCTGGGCTCAAAACACCAGCAGAGATTACGATCATTAGTTGTTCAATAACATTTTCCCTGAGATGCTTTAACTATAATTACTCCTGACTGTGACAGACCTGACCTCCACTCAGCAACGCTGTTTCCTAGAAAACGATAAGCCAAAACCCCAAATACAAGAACTTTATCCAGCCTTGCGGAGTGACTTCACAGGATTTAAAATGGAGAGAGAACATTTTTGGATGTTTGACTGCTGCATGTTTCTTAAAATATGGCAAAAGTTTTTCTGAGCAGAGATTCAATCTTTGGTTGAGATCACACACTGAGTACAGGTGAGGTGTACTAAGGGCCTGAGGTGGAGGAGTCTGGGAGTCTGATGATACAGGAAGCAGCTGAGCCAATCAGTGACCTGCAACAAGATTTGAGTCACTCCAGCCTATTAGCAAGCTAGACTCTGCCCCATATTGGTGAATAGGTGAAGTTTTGAGTTTAAGGGTTGAGTTATGCATCTGCCTGCTCATGAGCTAAGCCTTTAGCTATTTTGTACTTTTTAAATGTAGCTTTTGGATGAATTTTTATGTTCTATTTTTCTTGTTGAAAGAAAAAAAAGTTGATACTGACATCTAATGAATCCAAGCTGACTACAGCTGCTGTCGTCTGCCAAGAGGCAAACTACAAACTTTCCACAGCTGCTTCAAGTCACGGGGTGTTGGACACGCGGCAGATTTTGGGTGAAATTAAACTTAAAGTTTTCTTTTTTTAAAAAACATCTTTAAAACAGTCGAGACAAAATTCAAACTCACGTTAATGCAGCTTCAAAAGCAGCAGAGTGAAATAATCAGATTTTCGAGGAAACTTTCTAAAGCTTTTTACAAAGAGTTATCAAAGATCTGCGTGGGATTTATTTGCATCCGTAAATCCTGACTTTAGATAACTGAGGGCAACCTGGGAGGGACACACACACCAGAAATATGAGGTCCTGAGTGCTTGACCTACATACCAGGTCCAGTTCTGTTACTTAACCAAACTGACAAACACAGCAGGGATGATACAAACCAAACTGGTGAACTGAGGAGTCACTGTTTTCAGGTAACTGTGTGTGTATGTGTGTTTTTCCAGCAGCTCTTTCACAAACAAACCCATCTCTCAACATCTAAACTGTCTCTGTACTCCTCTTTTACTGTGAACCACTGACCGAGACGCTGAAAAAAAAAAGAAAAAACTACATGGAGCGGACAGTCTGTCTGCATCTGACGCCTGCTGTCTACGTAAGCAGATTACAGATGACGGCAGATACTACATTTACTACAGCGGAGAATCCTCCACGTCACACACACGGAGTCACACGCACAAACACAGGCACAGCTGTGTGGTTATCCAACACGCAGAGGGGATTCCAGGAAGTGGACAGGAAATGGAGGGATGCAGGATTCAGTGTAATGGAGCGCCAGAATGATTCATCTAATCATTTCAATCAAACATTGTCCTAAAACTCTTGGCTGGATGTTTTTCCGGGGAGAAAAATTAATCCGTTTTGTGTTGTCTCTCTACTGAGAACCACAAATATATCTGTTCTATTGTAGCAACCCAAAACACTTCTGAAAACTTGGAACTGTTTGAGCATAAACTTTTAAAATGTCAGACAGAAAGGCAGCTTTTGTTAAGTCTGAGGCAAAACGCCCGGTCTGAAATCAGGCATTTTGATGAGGTAATCACTGATTAATGACCTGTTTTACACCTCTGATGTCATTTGGCAATGACACACTGTGATAGGGGGCCGAGGGTGGGGGTCTTGAATTGCCACTTTGTGGTCAACATCTACTTAAAGGAGTAAACAACAACCTTTAAGGTGATTTGTGGACATCAACTTCAGATGAAAATCAGGTTAAACTCATAAAAATTTTTAATTCTTTTATGTGAAAAACGTAAAAAATAATAAGCTACTGGACGAGCTGCACCTTAAAACCCTTATTTGACTTACAATCCACTATCTCTCTGCTGTATTTGAACTGATTTATGTACATATGCTTTATCAGTTACACCAATCCTCAGAGTAAAATCCAATATGGCACAGATTTGTAGTTTGTGATGGTCCTCTCTGACTCTGTCCTCCTCTTCCTGTCTTATTTTCCCGTCACATCTCCTCACATTCCTCCTCATCTCACACACCTCTCATTTCTCTCTTCTTCTTCCTGTACCTCTTTTCTTGTCTCATCTGCCTCATCTGATGCAACCTGCCAACACCTTCCCCACTCCAGCCTCCTCCTCTTCCTCCTCCTCAATTACCTGACTGTACTTTCTGACTTTAAACTCCTCTTCTATCTTTCCTTCCTCACACCTCTCCTCTTTTCCTCTGCCACTTCCTCCCCTAACTTCCCGCTCCTGTCTTCTCACTGCCCTCCTCTTGTTGTCTTACGTGTTACTTCTCCTCATTTTTCTTCCTGTCTCATCTCCCACCTTACCTCTCTTCCCCCCTTCCTCCCATTCAGGTGATGTTCGAGAGCGCTCATTGGTCCGCCGTGTCCTCCTTGTTACATAATCTCCTCCTGCTGGCGTTCGGTTATAAAACACAGAATAATGCCTCACAGGGCAGAGAGACCTTCAGACATTCAGCATGCCGCTGTCATTACAAGCTGTAATTACATCTGTTTGAGTGACAAAGGCACAACTGGCACTTTGAAATTATGTTGCAATTTACTTTGGTAATGAAGGTTAACTGATGAACCATACATATTTATGTAATATGTGGGAAAATGGAAGAAAAGATCTGTATTTGAATGCAGAACACAATACAAATAAACAATCAGAAAATCATGTTGCTAATAAATAAAATAAATAACTAAGGTAAAAACACTGACCTTATTTTTCACAAAATTACAGTGAAATTGTGTAATCAGCTTATTACAACAAAAACAAACAAATTCAAATTCCAGAAATTTTCACGATATATATTTTAACTGTAACCCTACAGAAAATCAATGCAACACAAGCAAAAAGATTATCAATTATCTAACTTGACCTAGACACAACCTTCACTTTTATTCAGGCTGAACTGATTCTGTTTCTCACTGCAGACACACGATCTCCAACCAAGTCTGTTTTTTTTTCTGCTAAATAGATATAAACATATTTTTCTTTAGTGGTTGATTGATCATCACTATGAAATATGATTAAAGCTATTCATGATATCTAATGAAAATCTATTTTTTAAGTCTTACAGGTACTCCAGCAAACTGACATAAAAACAGTGAGCCTAATTATATCCGACAGTGGCCACCAGCAGCATCTGATTCAATGATGTGTTCGTGTTTGTGTTACAATGTCAGAGGAGGTCAAAGTGTTAAAACAACAAAAAAGTGAGACAGGTCAGAGATGAACGTGAAGGTGTTAATGAGGTCAGTGGGTTGCGTTAGGACTCGAGGTCAACACAACAGTCTTCTCTTTTCTCTCATGTCCACCTTAACAGGCTGCTGCACTCAAGAAGGCGACGACCTTCTTCATTAGGAGTCTCATTTGCTTGAACGCACTCACACACACACACACACACACACACACACACACAGTATTAGTCTCACTCAGACAGAAAGTTGCTCTCTAACAGACAGACAGGC
>JAPZDY010000002.1:3875176-3888964 GCA_029783645.1 Ctenochaetus hawaiiensis
ACAAGGTCCACCTAAAAAATCTAGTGTAATGAATATTAAATTAATAATTTCAAAACATTAACTTACAGTCAAACATCCCTTTCCAACAGGAAACTGAAGCGATTATATCCTGCTTCCTACAGGCACCAGACTGCCTCGACAAAAGCAGTTATTTTACCTTGCAGAACAAGGGAACCGCTGGTCTACCACTGTCTTTACAGGTTAGTTTGTTTGTGGCTACTGCTTTTATAGGTTAGTTTGTTAGTGTTACTGTGTGGCTTCAGCAAAGCCAAACTAGTCATTTAGTTAGCCACAATAACACAACACTAACTAACCAATCAGGGCAGCGGTAGACCAGAACTTCTGTGTTCTGCAAAGTAAAAGTACTGTTTTTGTTTAAGGAGTCTGATGGCTTTGAAAAAAAGCAAAGATGGGCATAAACTGCTTTAGATTCCTGTTAAAAATGATTGTAAGACAGCAAGGTAAGGGTGCATTTCAACTGATATCGACTGTTTCGCCTGTGTTGTTTTAAGGCGGCTAAAATGCGGTTTGCTGCCGTCCACATCCACAGAACTTCAATTTTTTGCCTCCTCCACTGTTTGCCATGTACAAACAGTCAAAACAATTTCACTACAAAAAATTTAAATTGATATTACATAAACAAACAAACAAAAATTATGAGAAAGTGTACATAAAGAAATGTGTCTATTATGTATACACTTTGTTTTCTGTCTTGGGCCTGCAGTGATATCACTTATACCTTCTATAACTGCAATTTCCTAAAAGCATTTCAGAAGTTATGAGATTTACTTCCTTCTTTTAACTACTTTGCATAAAAATAATTATGTGAGGGCTGGCACTGCTTTCATTTTTTGCCACAGTGACAATATTGTCAAGTTCCAAGCAAAAGGGGTCACTGATACATTTTTAATATCACATTCAAGGTGAAAATGTGGCTGAAAAACTGACCTCTCCTGTGTTTAATATCAGCGTTAACTTGTTTGTCCTCTGGGCTCAACAGTAGATCTTTGGAGCCTTCACCTGCACTAGAGTAATTTTTTAAGCCGTACTTGCTCACAAATGCTACAGCATGACACAAAACCTTTTAACTACTATAAAGAATATCAGTGTATTCAGGTCTAAATGCCAATTTTTTAACATCAGTTTGCTCCACACGCAGCATCATCATTTATTTTCTTCTGCCAGACTCTTTCAGCCTCCTCAGGGGGTCTCACCTGAAAAATCACAGCCCCAAACCCACTTCTGCAGCTTTTAGGCTTCTGTCATATCTGCTGCTCTGACGGGTCAGTTATACAAAGTGTTGCACAACTGTTGTGATAAAAAATGTTTTATAAGCTCGAGCGGTAAGCAAGAGGGCACAAGGACCTGAGCCCATTTTTGCTGGATGATTAATGGTTGATTGTCATCATCATCTCTCTTTCTGTTTCTCTCTCACACACACTGTTAGAGCCATACGTAACAGCATTAAAGCTAAATGGCATCGAACAGTGCTGTTGTTTGGACAACATGTACGGTGAGAAATAGAGAGCAAGTGTGTTTGTGTTTGTTTGTGTGTGTGTGTGAGAGAGAGTTCTTCACAGGTTCACAGGTCTCTGCTGCCTAGAACCAAACATAACAAGCAATCTGCCACATTAAAGGGTTATCCAACACTGACTCACAATGATGAAGAGCACATGGCTCTGTATAGGCTGGAAATTTCGCCTAGGTTTGGCCACTCCCCAGTCTATGATGTCACAGAGGAGTGTTGATGGAAACACGGGTTTATTAGGACGGCTAAAAAACTGGAGAACTGCAACTGGAAAACAGCATTAACATCACAGACTTCCAGTTAAAGAGAGAACATTTGTAAAACTGTCATAAAGAGACAACATGAAACTATTCTGAGCTTAAAAAAATGGGGCACTTTGAGTTCAGCTCAGCCTAAATACTTCATTTTATTTTTTCTGTCATTACTGTGTGTTTGATTAACTGGACATGCCTGTTGTTGCTGGTTACAGAACGTATGATCAAACAGCAAACATGTGACTAACCCCCAATAACATCCAGATTCACCACAGCAAGTGGAATCAGATGGGTGTCCTCTTTTAATGGATTCACACAGAAGGATTTACAAATGTATTTCATGGTTTGTATTAGCTATGAACGACTCTCTCTACAAAAGCATTTTCTTCAATGAACACAAACAGATTGATTTCAGCATATAAACATATATACACAACTGCATAGAAACACTGACAATTTTGCAGCTCCAGCTTAATCAGTAATAAAATTATATTCTACTACCATTCTTAATTTGCATGAAAACTGCTGCAGCGTTTTTTTTAAAACTTTCATTTTGAGTTAACTGTTTTTTTTAAGCCATCACAATTTTTAACAGAACCTGTCGAGCTCCGTTCTGTTGAAGAAACACACAGATGTCGTGTTTGTGTGTGTGTGTGTGTGTGTGTGTGTGTGCAGGTTTTAGGTTCAGCTTTCATAATGCGCTTGTGTAACCTCTCCCATTTGATTGACAGACCAAAATACCAACTGGGTGAGGTTAAATAACACAGATTCAATACAAGTTAGGACCCTCTTTTACATGATAATATAATTATTACAGCTCTCACAGCCCCTCACCCTAACGTGCATAATTCTACCCTTAAAAGCAAACATTAACCCTCAAACAGCCCTTTGAAGATGTGCAGACTAAATAAAATGTCTTCTCTTTGAAGTTTTTAAACTTATGATAGGCTTCAGAAAGACAGAAGAAAGGACACACACACACACACACACACACACACACACACAAACACGTATATAGATGTGAGTACGGAAATTAAAGCACTACGTACAAAAAAAAGGGAAGAACCATATTTAAAATTCCAGGATAGCTGATTGTCCTGCAGTAAATCTAATTGTTTGTCTCATTCAGGCCAGTTGACAGTTAAATACTTTGAATCTGACATGTTTATTTCACTGCAAATCAACTTATAATAAGCACCAAAACACTGGAGGAACTTTACTCAGACTAGGTTTATGAAATGTAAGAAGACAAGTTAACAGCGGGCTTTTGATGGTGCTGCCCTTCCTCCCCTTCATCTCTCATTTCAAATCCTAAAAACTGTAAACAGTAAAAACCGCAGGCTGTTCTCTCTCTGTAATGAGGTCAAAGTCACACGAAGACTGACACCGTTTAAGTTATCCAACTAAAGTTTAAATCTTACCTCCTACACAGAAAAACACACTGCCAGAGACACATCTCCTAACACACACACAAACACACACGACTCGGCGTCTATTAGAACTAATAGATGATTCATTGGGTTATGTAAGACATACTGGCAACAGAAGAAATGAGAGGAAAGGAGGAGACGGGAGAGTTTAGAGTTTCCTCTGGGAGGACAGAAGGCCAAAGGCTGATGTGGAGAGCTCGTCTGGTCGCACATGTGGACAGAACAGCCGCTGGTTCAGTTTGTTCTTAAAGATCCATTTTGACAAAAATGTGTCTGTAAATGCAATTTCACATGACAGACAGAGGAATTAGAAACTCTGGTTGTACAGAGTGTTTCTTTGTTTCCTGCAGTTTACTACTGACATGCAGTAATAAATCAAGGAAAGTATTTATTATTAAATTACGTGCTCCAGGGAGGTAGTTTTAGATCTCCCTTTTTTTGTTGATTAGCAGGAGACTTTGACAGACTTTTATGGAAATATCTGTAAAGTTTATAGTCATTCATAACACACTTGGCTTGTACATTTTGAACTGTAAGATGTAGCAGTAAATTTTTTTTCTGCTGTAACTTTTTAGTTTAATGTCAGTCTGAGTCACACTTCTTTCCACTTCAACTGATTTTTGGCCTTTTTTATGGTAAGAACATTTAAAAAAAAAAATATATATATATACCATCCAGTTGTCATCAGTTTTGTTGTAACAATTAAATGCACCTAAATTGCCTGGATAAAATGCTAGGATTGTACATTTCTGAAAACCAGGGATATGAACAATGTGAACATTTTTTTCTGGCAGTTGTGCTGCATTTTTATGATGTGACTGGCTGTGGTTAGCATCTGGTTAGGTCGAGCCACACTGGTTAGGGTTGGGAAAAGATCATGGTTTGGCCCCAAAATGCCCAGTTTTGTCACCACAAACATGCCTGAGAGGACGATTTAAAGTCCTCAGTTTTTTTGGCTGAAATAGGAAGCAAACTGTGGATGTACATGGTTTGGCAGCCATAGCTGTCACGCCACCACAGTCCCCTCCCTCTTCTAATGAGAAAGTCTGCTCATACACATGCAATTTAAACTGTGTCACTTGGACTTGCTGTGTTGGAATGCTGATATTACAATATCTATAAAGTGTACAAATTTAACATATGTGGGATTTTGCAGAAGCAAACAATAACAATATTTCAATTTAAAGACTGTGCAGCTGAATACGCCTGAAAAATCTGCCTCCATTCAATACAATAAACCCGATTCCTTATTCCTATACGAGCTTATATGTAATCACATGCAGATGTCAACTACAGGTGATTTGTCTGCTGATGAACACTGGGTTACTGTATCTCATATGTCCATATGAAGTAGGTTTGGGCATGTTTTACGTTCATATCATGTGTTTAATGTATCTTATTTTAAGTCTGTGTTTTTTCAGCAGCATGTTTCACTTGGCTGCAGGACTGGTTTTTATTTGCCTTAAAGTTAAAGCAGAAGCTGATCCAGCAACATCTGGTGGCATTTTGTGTTACAGCAGCATAACTCATCACTGTGTCAGGCTTCAATATTTGTTCAGTGTCTTCCACAGTAGTTCTAGCCTCTCATATCTGGTGTGTGTGCGTTATGTAAATGTCAAACAACACAGGAACATTATGAAGTGTTAACCAACGGTGATAAGGTTATAATCTACCACTGTGACTCACCAGGTATCCCCTCGTCTTCGTCATCTCCGTCGTTGTCCTCATCATCATCAGTGATGTAGCAGATCTCTCTCTCTCCCTTCCTCCCATTCAGCTGCTCCTCCTCTTCATCACACATCCTGACCTTTAGGCTGCTGCTACCTTAACATGGCCACACTGCACACCTGAGACAAAGAGCAGAGGCTTGAATGAAGGGATGGTCAATTAAAGTCATACACACAACTAACACTTTGTTCATGTGCTGTAAATGATTTGTCTCTATTCTTCTGCTGTCTTTTCTCTCAGCACAAACAGTCTGAAGGTTTTCTCATGAGAGCAAAGACAACAGGATGGGAGAAACTCCATGAGGAGTGTTTGCTAATTTGGTGCAATCTTCATTCCAAAGCCATCTACAGAGCATCAAACTGTACAAAGTGAAAAAGGTACATTCACATAAACTGCATCTATCACATTATTTGTGTTTGTTACCCAGTTACCAGGGAAAATATAAGATACTACCCACTGATCTAAAAGAAGCTGCGGCAGATCCTTCTAAGCACATCCAAGAGAGAAAAGGTGGATGATGCCAAAAGGTCACATAATAAAGTCACATCACACTGCTGAGTTTATTCAGACCAGTCCAATAAAAGGAGGTAAAGTTTTGAGCACTTGTTTCTCCTAAAAGGACACACAGTATTTACAATCTGCATGTGAAACTCTGAGCCACAAGGTTTTGTTAGTTGCAAAGACTTAAGACTAAATGTCCCTGGATCCTTAACTAACAAATCGCAGACACTCACCTTAAACCTTAACTGAGTCATAATGCTAAAAATAACTCAAAAAACTAAATCCTGACCTGAAATGAGGATTTTTGTTATGGGAGCGAAGCCCTGTTGTTCCCTTCCTGTAGGATGAGACCTCACACTGTATCTGTTTGTACAGATTTGTAGTATTACACACAAACCTATGTTTGTGTAAAATCACTAATTATAGCTCAGACTTAAAGCAAAACGAGTTAAGTCCTTGGACCTGAGTCATGAAACTGTTCCTGGATTTTTCATTGAATTCAGTCTTAAGATAATCTCTCGTGATGTGCTTATGTTGATTCATAAAAAAGATGCTGAGCACGAAAACCTTGTTTAAGCAGGTTTTAAAAATCCCATTCATAACTTAGGCACCCTATAGATCTCAAAGTGATCTCAAATTAACAGCATTTTCCTTTCTAGTTCTTCTATAAAATGCCAACAAATAAGAGGGTTAAGTCGGGAAAAGCCATGGACCAACAGAGAAAATATATGTACTGAAAGGTGAGATCAAGCAACATTAGAGGAGAATAAACAATATTAAAAAGAAATAGTCAGATCTTAAATGACAAGGAGAGAAAAGGAACAGTCGCACATAATCGCAGCCGTCTGCTGATAATTTCTTACAACTTTAATCGATGATTATAATCAGAATGTTAAAAAAGCTCATGTTATATTCACTGGCTTGAAATTATGTGTATTCTAAACTATAACACTCCCCACACACCCAGCTGGAAAAACAACTGGTAGGTTTTAAAAATGATTACTTGCATGAGGTTATCTGCTTTTGTCTGAGTTAAGATAAAAATTTATTTGAAGTCCAAAATACAATTTTTTAAAGCAGACATGGAAACAGCACTCAGCTGAAGTGAAGTTTGATTTTGAGACATTTAAAGTTAGTTTCAACACTCTTGCTTCTAGTATCTATGCAGTTTGTGTATTCTCCTCAGGAGAGCTGATGCTAAATTCTCTCTGATTTGTCTTGCGTCTGCTGCACTGTAGGTTCAGTTCACCTCCAGGGTTTTGAACTTACTACAAGACAAGACGCGAGCATGTTAAAGGCCCTTTGTGAGAGCAAGAAGCGAAACAAAGACCATGACCTGACGATGAAAGACAGAGCTGCAGAGCAGACGGACGGAGGGAAATGTACCGCAGAGACAGAGACACAATGAGGGAGGCGAAGAGCTCTCAAGAGTTTCAAGGATGCTTTTAAAGCTCCGTCCCTCAGCAGCGGGAAAATTACACTCGCATTACTCACAGGCTTCTCTCTGTGCCAGAGCAAAAAACAATCTTAAAATGAAACCACAGACTACAGCCGTGCCCTTCATTATCAGCCGTGGTAAAAGCAAAGTTTAGTTCCTTTTATGTTTTATAATGTTTCATAATCCTGGTGTGTACAACAAGAATCGTTTCAAAGGAAATTACAAAACCAACACAAAAAAATAATTACCAATGACATAATCATCGGTAGTGTTAAATAAACCTTGACACCATTGAAATTCTGAGCTTTTTAGAAAACAAAGACTCTCAACGCCTCTTTGCAATGAGACAAATGTATACAGTAAATCCCATTCCCCAAGGCCTCCGAGTTATTATGCTGAAACGTTTCCTTGGCCTACATCACCCACCATGAAGACGAATCGCCTCAGTTGTCTCGCTTGGTTAAGAACAAAAGCTTTGAATAATATTCACTCCCCCTCAGATAAGCTGAGACACACAGTACCACACAGTGATTTTTTACTCTTGATCACCTGCCAGCTCACCTTGCATAACATTACACAGCAGATTACACAACAGGTGGCTCCGGCCAAGCTGACTTACTGGTCCGACAACGCGGTTTTACGTGCCTCATAAATCCAACCAGGCTAGACTTCATGGACTTGTTGCTGGGCTGGAAACCAGTGACCATGAACCTGGTGAACTCGCCTTCACTCCAATGTTCTCAATGTTTCCCAAAACTCACATGTGTGTGCACCCACAGAACCTTTAGAGATGGATTTCAAGTTTTTTCCCCTTATGTTAAAAAAAAGAAGCTGGCGAAACTTTGTTAGAGATGATTGTGCAACAACAATTCTGCTGTGTAGTCGAGATGAGCAGCACATCTGAAAGCAAAATAATCATCATGCTTTCATTTCATTCCACTTGTGTTCAAAGGAGCGAAACAAAGCTGTCACTCATTTTCCTGTAAAACCTCCTCCAATCAGCTCAAGGATGGCGTGGAGAGCCCACTGACCACACATCAGCAATCACTGCTGCAGCTCTGATGCTGTTTCCCAGTCTGGGTTGAGGAAAGATAAGATGGGTTGAAAGAAACCAATGTTAGCTGCTGGTAGATTACAGGATGTGACTTCTGGTTTCAGTTGCCCAAAAATCCCACACAACCTCCTCCCAAGGCCTTTTTTTTTGTGATCCTACAACCATGTGACACTGTTTCCCTAAACCGCACAACATAAACATTTTCTCTTGTTGTATTCTAAGAGAACAGTTATTCACATGAATGTAAGAGCGTATATGAAGCCCTAAAGCATTTCAACATATGACCACTGTGGTTGTTACTGGCTAGTTACTAGAATTTATATATATCAAACAAACAAGTACTAATCAATATTTCATATGCTTTAGAAAAGAAAAAAAAACTGAACTTTTTTTAAGTCCGTGCAATTGAGGAAATGTATGCAGAATACTATAAAAAGATGATGTCAAAGTAAAGCCATGCTAGCAGCTTTGTGTGGCTCTGTTTTAAGCTAAACATGCTAACAGCAAGCTAATGTGCTTAAAGTGTGAGTGTAATATTGAGATCAAGGACAGTCATCAACAGAGAGAGCTGCACAATGCACAGCAACCTGCAGAGATGGATATACACACTACGGTTCCCAAGAAGAGACACACACAAACAACAAAAAAACCCTCCTTTTTTTTTTTTGTTGTTCCAGTTTGTTGAGTTCTGAACCTGATTTTTTTTTTTAATTGCTCTGAATGGTTTTAAATCAGGTACAAGAACCAGAATGGAATTGATGGAAGAAGTCTGTGTCTGCTGCTCAAGGACACTTTAAAAGAGCTTAAGCTTGATCTAGCACATTCAGATTCAAAAAACAAGTCACACAGTCACCATGAAACTGTGAGAAACCACAGACTAACCACTTTTGGTAGAGAACATACAGTGGTTGGATCAGTGTCATTCTTATGTAACATGACATGTTAGAGAAGTGTTGGCAGCAGACTTTGGCTGGGAGGTCTCTGGTCTAGTGCTCACCTTTAACTTACAGTTTACACAGCTAAAAATATTACTGGTGCACAAGTAGATTGTAAGTTTTATTGATTATGAAATCTTAAACTCTGCTAACAATTTAAACCCTTAACATGTGCGAAAGACTCAGACTGCTGTTGTAGCACAGGAATTTCTGAGCACATATTACATGTTTTCTTAAGCAGAGAAGCACGGTGACTTCAGGACACTGAACAATCTGCCTTGTTCAAATTACACATTCCGTAAAAGCAGCTTGACTTGACGAACACAGTCAAATTAGGTCACAAAAAACTCCTGCAGACATGTACAGTGCAGCTTGTTATTACCCTATGCAACTCTGAAGTCACGCCCAGCCAAAAAAAACCCACTTGATTCATTGCCATCGAGCTTTATATAACTTTATATATCTACGGAAAAAAGCAGGCCAAACTGTTCTGTTCATCTCAGGCCTGCAGGCAGTAAAATAACAGTTGCATAACATACAGTATATGTTTGCTGTCTGAGCAGCTCCACATTGGTCTGGCATGTAGGTCAGCCTCTTTATTTTTATATTTATTTAAACCTGACGCAACACTCTTAACCACCTGGATGTGGACGTGATTAAGGAACCGCTATAAAATCTAATGCAATGCAACAGGCTTGCAATAACTTCATTAGGCTTTAATGCAGCTTTTCTGCAGCCTGTGGATTGATTAAGTTTTATAGAGGATGTCCAGCGCATGTATTGCATTGTAAATCAAAATGTTTTTAAATCATGTGTCAAAATTTACGGCCTTAAATATAACCACAGAAGTGAGTATTTCATTATTTATTGACACAGTTTCAAAAAGAAGCTTCAGAAAGGTGGATTTTTGTATTACAGGACTGTTGCAGCGGATTGCACGATGCTGTTCTGTGCAGGTGTTTCTGTTGTTGTGTTTGCAAAAGCTAGTTTCTGTGAGACGTCACAATCTGTCGGCTTCGCACTGACCTGATATTTCTCCTGCTCCTCAGGTTGCCTCATTAGAGAATAGTTTTGACATTGAACAAAACAGTTAACTGATGGAAAAAGCAAAAATTCAGTTCAGTTGAAACTTAATCTGGGCACTTCCTGAATTTAAATGCATCCAACGTTCACAGCACAACATAGACAACAAAGGATGAGAAGCAACTTACATTTTCAGCAAAGCACCCATAGATCATGTAAACCTCAAGTCAAGTGAAACAGAAAAAGGTGCATGTTTTTACTGGAAATGAAAAAACAAACAAACAGAAACGCAGGCGAGTACAGGCATCTCATGTAATGTGGAACACAACATTTTTAACAATAAGTGTTGCTGTCTGTCTTTAAACTTCCTCATTAAAGCAACTTAGATCAAAAAAATCCTCTCTGTCTGTGGACTGTCTCAAAGCACAGTTAGGAGATTGTTAACAAGTTGTCAAAATTGCAGTCAGTCTTTTTTTAATTAATGATATGAAGCTAAAATCGCACTCATGGTTTGTACCTCACTGATTGTGCAGCTCTGCCTGGTATCTGTTTCTCCAAATACATCTATGAACAAAACTCTGAGACTTGTGCTGTTTAAACACACTTTCTGTTGTGAAAGTAACCTCGGAAGCAACCAGGACAAAAATCTTAAGAATTAAAATTTAAATAGCATTCCACAAACACTGACTGGTGTATGATTTCATTTCAACCTGATGTTAAAACCTTTGTGAAAGACGTATCTGGAGACGTATCACTCATTTAGGAAATGAATGGCCACGGCATTGTTCTCAAAACTATTCAGGATGTAATTTTTTATGAACAGTACAAAAAAAACCCCCAAAACAATGGGAGACACACAGACACGACTTTTAAATTCAATGCACACAAACATCTTCATTCGTGCTAAATCTACAGCCTTAAACCCACAAATACAGCCAATAAGTTCAAAGTCTCTCAAAAATAAACTTGCATACTCACTGGCAGTGCTTGCAGTTGATTTCTTAATAAAAAGAAGAGACCATTTAGGGTCAACCCCCTCCATCTTACCTTACATAACCTCACACAGCCTGCCCGAGGCGTTCCAAACACGTCTGATTCAGCTAACATGGTGTTGTTGTGTACAGCATCACTTTTGGCAGAGTCGGCGTGAGAAGAAAATTTGAATTCGGTGATTACAGAAACAGATTGCCGATGAGGGCAATGTCAAAAAAAAAAAAAAAAAGCTCAGAGGGGAGAGAGGGAAAAAAAGAGGAAGGCATGAAGAATGACGGGGGAGACAGGCGAAGACAGGAGGAGGAGTGTGTGTGTGTGTGTGTGTGTGCACGTGTGTGCTGATGGGGGTGCATGGAGCAGCAGGGGGGAGGGGAACAGTCTGATCTGTCTGGTGTCCTAAAAACACCCCCACAGCCAAAGGGGGGAGGGGCGGAGATAACCTAAATTTCTACAGTTAAACTAATAGGACACAGTAACAGGAATTTGTAGCCTGAACCAGCAGGAGATCACAACGGAGGAGTCTCACCTTGAAAAATGAGAAATAAACCTCTGTAAAGAGCTCAAAGCACACGGACACAACACGTCTGAAATTCAGTGCTGCTGCCAACTTTTTTCCTTTACTAACTTTTTCTGGTTATTATCAAGGTCAGTGACATTGTGAATTCATTATTCTAAAAATTATTAAGTCCATGAAATGAAAGAAAAATCTATTAGAAAATGCCAGCGCTAAAGATGATGTCTTTACATTTAAGAGTCTGAAACCAGAGAAAATTTGTCATTTATATTTTATCAGAAAACCAGAATGATTTAACAAATTTGAAAATTGTTACAAAATAACTGCCTGCTGTTAAATTTATCAGTTTCTTTGCTGTTTCAGCTGTCAACTTGAATGCAAAGTTCCCTGTTTCTCACCAAAGCTCTCTGACATGTTGATGTCAGTATTAGAGTTTTATTATGTACCTCTTTAAAAATGTTTGGGGCATAAATCTTTGGTTTTTGATTGTATCACCCTTTAATTGTTTCTTTTCTTTTAACAAAAAGTTGTCTTGGCTTCATCTTTATTGGAGGCATGAGGTTGTTCTGTCCATTTACTTTTCCACTAGTGCTGCCCTTACGTTGTGGCAATCACCACAAGATGAGAAACTGAGGAGACAGACGTTGCTACAGAGTAGAATTTTACTACATGCTGGGGGCAAACTGGTCCTGGATCAGCCTGAGTTTTGTAGTCCAACATTAGGGTCATTATCTGATACCAGCAACCTCTAACAACTGTGGACCGTTTATGGCTGGGGAGCCCAACTTCTAATATTTCTATTATCCTCTATAATGATATGTGCGTTTGGTGATATATGCTTTCGCTATATTTTTGGTAGCATACACACCTCTATCTGCTTATTCCATTTATCATTTCTTTGTTCTGGTAACACCTGTATGAAGATAATATGGAATATGTGAACAAGCAGATGATGCAAAGTTGTGAAACTCTACAAAAATACAGTAACTTGCCTGATCTGATGTTACCTTGAATCTTTGTTTTCCAGCATCTTTTCCAACTTTCACCCTCTCTTCAACCCACAAGATCCAACCATAACAACTAAATAACTAGCTGGAGGGAAACTCTGGCTTTAATATTAAGCATCAGGTGCCGACAAAAAGACTTTTTCTCTGAAAAGTGGCCCATGTGCCAAAGTAAAGTTAGTTGAGAAACAACACCAAGCTCTGTGTAATGCTTTTTTTCCTGGCATTTCATAAGGCTAAACACACACATACTATGTTTTACTGTGCTGAGTAGTTTGGTTTTATTGACACTGCTGGAGGTGAATTTCAGAGATGCATATTGTTAATATGAGGGGGAACATCGATTGTGTAAAACACTGCAAAAAATCTGTGAGCAAAAACCTTCAACCACTCGTGTTTCTACTGTTGTTTCCAAACTGGACATGATCATTTGTCTTAGAATGATGATTATTTTCTCAATTTTTTCCCAAAGAAACAGGTCAGATATCAGTGACCTATAAATAAGATAATGATTCATTCTAGACGAGACAGAGAAAAGACTATTGTGAGCAGAAAAATCTTCCTCTGGAGAGAAAAGAGCAGAGTTTCAGCTGCTGAATTTTAGGGCTGCTTGCTGATGGATCAGAGAACTTCACAAACAGCACCTCACATCTTGACAGAGATGCCCTGTGAGAGAATGAATGCACTTAAAGCAAGTTTGGCAGCATTTTCTGTGCATGACCTGGTCCAAAGTAAATACAAGGAATCCAGATTGTTCCTCCAACATCAACACGGTGGTTAAACAGTCTCATACGCTGCCTTTGAGCAGCTCAGCAAGTGAGAGGGGAATCTCACGTCTCAGTAAAAAAACAAGTACAAATCTCATCTGTTACATATTCGTCTATCTGCCCAGATGTGATCTGACAATGATAACCACAAAACATCTGACAAATCCAGCTGTTGTCAACCTGTGGATGGAGACAACGAGAGACTGGGAGGTGCATATTCTTCATCTATTATGCAGGAAGCTGCAGTGGAGGACGGTGAGGGAGACATCAAGGAGGAAAAGAACAAAGTATGAACAAAGTATAGACACCATCTGCAACTCAACCCAGCTTTAAAAGTTCTGCAAACTCCTTTATATGTCACTGAACACCTTGTGCTTAGTTCACTGGTACTTTTTGAAGCAACAAGGGTGATTATACAGTACTATACTGTATCATACATCACCACAGCACCAATTTGTCAGTAAGGCTGTTTTGTACTGAGGGTTTAATGGACAAAATACAGGAGTCTTTCCACTTCACACATATTTGCACCCACAGACACCTCGTACACCATGTAATTACCTATTGAAAAGCCCCAGGAGGGAGGGAGGGAGGGAGGGGGGGGGGAGAGAGAGAGAGA
>JAPZDY010000002.1:3896273-3916291 GCA_029783645.1 Ctenochaetus hawaiiensis
TGAGTCTGTGACCTTTCAGTTGTGAAACTGTTCCTCTGACAACTGAGCGACCATGCTGAGTCATTTACATGCTTTTATCTAGCATGCACTCAGTGCTTGGACAGACCTGTCCTTTAAATGCAGTTCCACACAGGAATATGCTTTCCATGTATGTAAAGGGACTTACTGTAAAGCAGGTTTTATGCTGTAAACCCCGAAAGCATCACCTGCTGTATCCATTCCTTTATGTCTCATGGTTTCATGAATATGAAAGTCAGAGACAAGGAATCCACTCACAGTTCATTTAACTGTTGTTTCCAACTTCCATTTAAATTCAAAATACAATAAAAAGCTCAAATTTGAGAACTAAACACAGTCATAACTTCCATACTGCTAACAGTTCGTTGCAACTGTCCCCATTGGCATCACCCACTGTTCTGTCACACTCTGTTCCTCCCCTCTCATAGACAAACAGATCAAATCTCATCTGATACTCTTCTACCATTAATGTGCATTACTGTCAAGTAGGCCAGCAGTAGCCACCCTCCCCACTGCCCTCGCTCTCTGTCCCCCCCCCCCCCGCCGCCATCCTTCCATCACTCCCGTGCTGTTTTGAGCGCTCTGTTCCTGTACTGAGCCGCCTGCTGAGCTCAGTGGCAGGAACACACTGAAAGAGCCGTGCAAGTATGGAGAGAATGAACATGGAGGCGACACAGAAGCATCCCATCATCATCCTTTCAGCGCGAGACACAGAAATCTGGGTCTAAATGGGATGAAAATCGAAGATATTAACCATGATAAGCCTAAGTTTGCAAACGTTCCAATTTTTTCATTGTGCATAACTAAATTATATTTCCAGGGAAACAAGAAATTAGATAGAGAAAGAGACCATTTATACACAAAAGAACATAAGCAAAACCAGTAATGAAAACTTAGCCTTAGATTTGGAGTTTGCACAATTTAACAGTATAAGTCCTATATTAAATCTTCAGAGTAGACACAAGGGTCTCTAGACAATCTTTTCAATAGATCTGATATATAGCATTTTAGAATCAAAAACTTTTTTATCCACTCCAGACAGTCTAAGCAAACACTCTCTGTGGTCTTCACACCCACACATATTCCCACCCACTTCCACAAGTCAGGGTCCACTAAAGAAGAAAAGACTTGATACCAGTTACAACAGGTTTGAGTTTTCTAAAGACAGACTGGTCTTCATTAAAGAAGGCACACAAGCACAGTTGAACCGTTCACAATCACATCTGTGAAGACATTCTAGACTCTACGCAGCATCTTTTTATCCTGACGGTTGTCTAATAAAATGAACAAAAGTAAAAAAAAAAAAAGAAGAAAGAAAGCAAAAGCATTTTATTGGATAAGGTTACATCTGGCTGAGGTGGTTCACTGGATACCAGATCCAAGGTCAGAATAAAAGAAGAAAGTCTCTGAATCTGCACTGACAAGACAGTAGACAAAATGGACAAAATATCAGAGTGCTAGAAACCTAATCCATCGGTCACGGGTCATTCAGCCTGGTGCATTAAATGACTCGGAGCAAAACTGTCTGGTCAGCATAACAAACGCTCCCTGAAAAAAAGTCAGTGAAAGATGCAATATTTGAAGCAGCTTCACAAAACCACAGCCAGCAATTCAAGGAAAACACACCAAACAACTTTTCAGAGATAACATGATGTACCTTGCTTTTGCACAGGAGGTTTATTTGTGAACTCAGTGAAATCACATAAATAACAGACCAGGAAAAATGGATGAAGTGCTTTCTGTGCAGCAGGAGAAAGAGAAACACTTCAACTCTAAATGTTTTTGTTGGAGATTTCTCCAAAATTAAACAACAAACAGAGCAAAAGCTACAGTAGAGGCAAGACTAAAAGTAACCTCAGATGACCAGAATGCACTGCAAGTAGAAGACATGTTGGGTATTGATTTAAGAGGATGACTCTCCCTTTTTCTCAGCTCTTCCCAGTATTGCTCTCCTCTCCTGCATATAATGAGTTCACACCCTTCTCTAGGGGTTGTAAAATGAGATTCTGGGAAATGAGGGAAATCAGTGACACGCATAGAGTAAAAATGAGTACATTATAATGGAGAAAGCTAGAAGAATTCTGATCAAAAGTACATCAAACTGAAAAGTTCAACCTGAAATCTTACAGGTAATATTCAGGTAAAGCATAGCTGACACAAGGAACACCAAGAAGGGCTCAGTCCTATTAACATACCAGGGTAATGACAGTAAGCCAGCATGCACTGTACCGACGCTCTGGTACAATAATTAGGGCTATTAGTTTCACCTGTTCTTTCCCTGCTGTCAAAATAACTGCCTTGTAAAAGGTCAGATACTAATGTGTTAACAGCATTGTAAGTCTTAAGATGACTTCATCTGATTACGTTTAAAAATTAACCCCCTTTTGCATCGATGGGAAATCTGGTAACTTTTGTTGATTTCTCCCCCAAAATTAAGTCCAAGAACCCCTTTGACTCTCGGTTTGTTGACATGACACGATTAAATGTTTTTTTGTTTTTGTTTTTTAGCTTTTATGAGCAACGAACTTGGGTGGCCTGAATGCATACTCGCCCCACTTTCACCATCCCTCTTTAGACCTTAAATTCACACTGCACAGCTAAGACACTTGAAAATAGGCAGCACTACCTTTAATTAAATTACACGGCTCAGTGTTTTCTCTTCAGGTGTGCTTTTAAAGGGGAACTCCACTGATTTTGCACATCAAAGCCTGTTTACAGGTCTTATGGAGTACTGCTGCATGTGTGAATGAAAGTTGTGTAAGGCCATTAGTGGCTCCACAGGAAGCTGCATGAAGTCTGATGAATCACCTCAAATGATATCACTTGAGTCACATTGGTTTAAGGTCTTAAGACTAGATGAAGTGAGACTACCAGACCTCTGAAGCTGGCTCCTCATCCCTGCTTATGGCTAACAACTCTAGGCAAGACACTTCCCTAAAACAACAATCTCCATCTTAACTATCACGGTGGAGTGGCATTGTGGGTAATGTAGCTGCAAGGCTGCATTAGTAGCAACCAGCAAAGCATTTTTAATCTCCATATGAACTAGTAGTTTCAGTTGCATTGGTGGTAATATGGCTGCCAGGCTACATTAGTCACAGATGTATTAAGGAGAACTTGATACAACATCAGAAGGGTTTTTTTTTTAAATGTCCATCATGAATGCAAATCATTGAATCTCAAGTCTGTGACTCCTCATCAAGCAGGTCTCATTTAAGCTAGTTCATGCAAAATTGCTTTAAATTGGTCACTTGGTCAGCAAATGACACACAGTTGCTGCCTCTACCCCTGAGCTTGCTTCTGCACCACTCACAGCTCTGTTGACACATGATCGACTTATCTGCTATCTCACTTCCGGCTATTACATGCCTCAGATTTTTGAGATCACAGCAGACTCAAGCACTGCTCTCATTTGTGGGTCACTGCTGAGGGTTTCAGTCTTATGCATCCAATGCAAGTGCTATATTGGGCCACGAGCCACCCAGAGTCTGCTCTTTGGGCTTCACTGCAAGTGTCCCTCACACCAAGAGTTCACTTGATTTATCCTGTCAACAACTTTAAGGGTTCAATTACAAAGTGCACACAACAAAACATAACTCACCCAAGTGCTTATGATAATGTCAAGAGCCTAACTTAACATTACAGCCTCAATTTACATAACTCTTTACATAAGCCACTTCCTTTTTGGTTTGCCCTCATAGCCTAACTGGCTGTTAGGTAACACTGCCTCAAATTGGGCACTCTTTCGTTTTTCAGCGAGGCTATTTAACCCCGCGGATGTGTCAACCGGGTCTGCTGCTCGCGTGTCCCGCTGGTTTCATCCCCGCCGCGGTCACGCCACGAACCGACGGCTCGTTGTGGGGGAAAAAAAAGAAAAAAAGAAAAAAGAAAGCAGCGTGCTTGCTTGTTTCATAATACGGAAGGAGGCTGCAACAGCAATGCAGACAGTGGGAAGCGGAGGTGCAGAAGTGCAGCATGCTCCTCTATTGTCTGGAGCCTAATTGACGCTCCGCACCATTAAAACGCAAACACAAAACAACTGGTTTGACAGAAAGAAAACAATCCCAAGCGGACAAAAACACCCGGTATGTGTCTCTCACCTTCCGTCCCCGTGTCTGCGCTGAGTCCCTCCAAGTAAAAAAGCTTTTTTTTTTCTCTCTGAAGTGGTAATGAGATGCAGGGCAGGCTTGGCCGCTTTCACTCATTCATCAGTTTCTTGTTGCTAAAAGAGGAGGGTCGCTTCTCTTGGTCCCTGCATGCGCTCTGCACAAAAAAAAGGCATTACGAAAGTTCCGGAAGTGCACGAGCATCCAAACTGTTGGGGGGTTACTGAAGGTACCAAAGCCGCAGACATAGCACCAGAGGAGACACAGTTGTGATATATATATTTTAAATTTCATTGTTTGATAAACTACAAAGTGATTTTAGTCTTTTTTTTGTTTGTTTGTTTTTAAAGGTTGATGTATAAATACAACGGTAATGGTAATATTTACATACCAGGCTTTTTACGAGTTGTATTGCCAGTAATCCTTCCAGTCTAGCAGGTTGTCCACTTCCTTCGTTATATTGACAGAAAAAAGTAAAAAAAAAAGAAAGTAAACAAAAACCCACAAGGCATCATTTTTTGAGAAGCCATGTGATTAATGAAAAGAAATTACTTAATAAAAACTAATTTTCAGTGGCTGAATCTGTGAACGGTGTCTTTGATTAAAGTTGGGTGGAGTTATACTGGAGGGTACATGATGTTACCAAACTTTGTGTAATCAGAAGAATGGTTTTCCATCCCAACAAGTATAACAAAGCCAGAAGGAAACTGAGGCCATCGTCAGTCAGGCACAGTGTGTTCACACCGCTGTACAATCTGTTTGTCGAACACAGGTGTGGCAGGTTATAAAAAGTGTCTGTATTCCAAGTAAGTAAACCAGTTCCAAGGTATCCTGACTAAAGACATCATCAGTGTTATCTGTTACACCTGGGCTGTTTTTCAATGGGTTGTAATTTTTTTTTCTGGTTGAAGCTGTTAAAGCAAAGGCAAATTTGAAACCACCAGAACAGTTAAGTGAAATTAGTTTTGACTTCAGTGTAGGTGCTGGTATGTCACATTTACTCCTGACCAAACTGGAGAGAAACTTGAATCAGTTTTTATCTACCAAGTAGGTTTTTCTCAAAGAAAATCTTAAGTGATGATTATTCCTCATTAAAGACATGACTGTGTCTTTCTTGCCCAAAATGACCCAATAATAAAATAGAAGACATCTTTCGGATTAAAGCTGTATGTAGATTTTGTAGTTGTGCATTTGCGTGTGTGTGTGTGTGTGTGCGTTTTTTGTTTACAAGTCACGCAAGTCAATCAAGTGCTGTGGACGTGATAAGCATGGACTGACCACTGGGGTGATATGATAACATGATTTGATAAGCCTTATAAATTATTATGACAGTGTGTGGTTATTAAACTTTAAGTAAAGGGCTTATATCTTTAGTCCTGAATGAAGCCTCTTATGTGATGTATTTTTAGATATGTCTGGGGATTTAACTTGATTTGTATATTAATGCAAGTGAATAAATTCCTCCTCTATCCTTTAATCTACCTCCACAACCTTATTTGATTAACTACTTGGCCTCAGGCGAACACAGCCACCTTTCATACCTAGCTGATGCTCCTCCTGTAGCCTAAAGGTGAATACTGGTGGTTCCTTTCATTACTATCTGTTTTTCAGATCGTTCACGGCTGAGGGAAGTGTTTTCATGCTGACGATATGTCTCATCACTTCAGTCAGGCTAAAAGTGAAGCTGGGGATTAACTTGAATACAAGAACAGTCTGTCATCTAAAAACAAACTCTTAGACTTACTCAACTGTGCATGTAAACACATCGCTGTGTTATGAATCAGATCAGCAGGTGGACTGGTACATGCCTTTATATCATGATGAGTCAACACACTGTAGCTTTCTCTAAACCTCCTTGTACTGCGCTGTACCATCTCCTTTTCTCATTCATGTAGTGCCCCCTATTGGCCAACAGCTCACAGTGCTTTGCATAACGCTTGGTTATGCAACGTAAGCAGAGGTGAAACAGAGGAAGATGAGACGGGTACCTCTTTAGGGTGGGGTTGGAGATTAAACTTATTATTAGGGCAAACCTACTATTCTATTCATTTGAGGAGAGAAGAAGAATAAGTGTTCATGGGGGCAGATAATCCATGCATGTGTTGACTACTCTTATTACAGAATAGTGTACAAAATATAATTACAAGACTCCAGCTTGATGCGATTTCTTACAAAACACTTAAACCTGAAAGATTTCTCAAAGTAGCATGTATGTAATGATGCCATTTTGTTAACAGGTGATATATGAATTGGAAAGTAAAGAATTTCTGTCAGTAGGATAACTGGGGAGACTTATATTGATTATTATTTCAGAGCCAGTAAGGTAGGGAGGAAGGAGAGAATCTGTGTGAGTCATGTTGGTTCATATCAGCAGCTCTGCTCACCAGATACATCGATGGATCAGCAGCACTCACACTGAAAGGCTGAAAGCAGTCTAGGTTGTGCTGCACAACAGTGCTGTGGAAATTTCCATAAACAATTTTATCTCTTTTTATTCTCATTTTTTCCTCTGCGATCAGCCTTCTCATTTATTTATGGACCTTTCCATCTCCTCCGCCCTTTCCTTCTCCACTGTCGATGCATTTCCTCCTCCACATTTTCTGTCTCCATGACTCTGTGAAACTTGTCCTCTTGAGCATCTTTCTATTTTTGTTCTGTCCAAACAATGTGCAAGCTTTTACAAAATATAGAATAAAAATCAAGATAGATTAAATAAAGGTGTTTGTGCATGTGTGTGAGAGAGATTAATGTTTGGTATCTGTGAAGTGACAGGAAAAGATGGATGCTACCGACACCTCAAGAAATTGGAACAAGCTTCGAGGCTCGGTCATCTTACTTTAATTCATACTCACTCTCACTCTCATTCACACACACACACACACACATGCACACACGCACACCCCTTTTCTTAAAGTCAGTTTCAAGCAATCTTTCCTCAACCATGACAACTTCAAGACCTTGGAAAGTGAATGCAACCCTGCACACAGATCTCTCGGCCAAACAGGCAGGAAAACACACAAATAGAGTAAACAGACAACAAAATCAGTGATGTATAGGTTAATGATAAACTCCGTAATAAATAAAATTTGCAGTTCAGAGGTTGTTATTAGCACAGATTACCCACATTTATATTCATTTATGCTGCTTAAATTAGTTTAAGAGCTAATGATACTTGATTCAGACTAATTGATTTTGACAATTTTAATTAGATTTAATATCGTAATTTATTGGAGATTGCTAATTAACTCTAAATGCAGAACCCTCAAAATAGACTTGTTTATAAAAAACAACACTTACAGGAAGTGTAGTTTATAAGAACAATGTAGAAACTCAAATTGTCCAGATTTTTTAAACAAAACGCTCCACTGTGGAGAAAGATACACAGATGCACAAGTTGGAGGGCAGGTATATCTGTTTTCTGATGGTCTGCTTTATGGAACGAACTGAAATGTGACACCTCCCTACTGACTACTCTAACCCTGTGCATTATTAAATTTACAAAGAAATGCCATCAAAATAAAATTTATACTATAAAACATAAAAGACATGGAGACGAAGTGTGAGCAGGGATGCAAAATCTGCCTTACAACACACAGTAGAAGAGGGGGAGGGTCTTGTAGCAAACATAAAGATTACAGAAAGAAATGTTCAAGGCCTTAAGGACCCAGCTGGGCCCAAAGCCTTTTAAACATGCAAAGCCGGGCGGTGCAATGGCTGCCATGCTGCATTCATCATGTGGGATGAACAGAAGTGACAGGAAAGATTCCCTCGCTTACAACTTGTTAATGTCTCTGGACAGCTCAAAATGTGGAATCAATCAAATGCAATCAGAGAGACAGAGAGGCACTCAGGCACAGAAGCTATATTGAATCTTAAACTGTGTTGACCTCATATGCCCACTAGATGGAGTTACTTACTAGTAATAGTATCCTGTAACACTGGTCTTAATTTTTGTTAGTTTCTAAAGCAGGTTTTAAGCATGCAGTGTGTTCACACCAGGATATCAAACATACTATAAGAGTTTAGGAGTGTTACTATGCACACATATGAACACAGGACCTGCCTGATTACTGCTGGTCAACACTGCTGTCCCACAATGCAGTTGGTAAGAAGCAGAGGAGCTGATCCCACTGAGATGTGCATCTAAGTGCTTTCCCACTGTGAAGCTGCTCAAGTGTTCAAAGGTGTCTCTGCTTGACTTTTTGAACCCTTTATGCATTCTTTTCTTAAATATGCAAATCTACTGTCTTAAGGGACTAACCCTCAATGCACAGCTTTAAATTTGTATATAAATGCAGAGATGACAGTATAAATGCAACTAACCAGCACTATATCTATATTTTAATGTTATAAAAGCACAATTGTGGATGCAGTTGAGCAAAGCTCTGACGTTAAAAGGACTGAAGGTGTCGTATGTCGTACAGATTGTGAAGTGTGGGTGGGTTGTTAACTCCCTGATGTATAGATACTACTGATATGAACTCCTATTCTTGGTATCAATACTCCTGTCAATAGGACTGATACCAAAAAACTGGATCCACCACATGTTAGATGACATCCCAGAGACATGAACAGTCTTCTCAGTGCTGCAATATTTGCATCTCTGTTGCTGCTGTATGCACAATGATCATTCACATCTTGAACAGTTTCATCAAAAACTATCTTGTCTTTCAAACATGCATGTGATTTAGTACTTAACAGAAAATAGTAACAATGAATGCATCATGTTTGTCAGATAATGTGGTGATAATTAAGTCTATTCAGGAGTAGAAGAGAAGTAAATAATGAAATATTTCAATATCTTATATGATAAATTCATTAACTTTTAACAGCGCAGATTATTGATATCAGCTATAATCTGAGATCCTGGCTCTGGTTCTACTTGGTATCAGATTAAAACACACCTCATTGTAGTCCTGAGGCTTCTTGAGGCAAATTGTGACTTGTGATTCTAGGCCTGATAAATAAAAAGACTTGATTTTATAAAACTATGTATTGAGTTTGCTGTGAGCCACAAAAATACATCTGTCCCGGTCACATATTTTTTAAAAAGTCTCACGCAGACCTTTTCACAGCAAACCTTTAGGCATGTCATTGCAGGAAATGCACAGGTGTGATTAATAACACAAATAACCAGCATGGCCTACTGGGATACTTAAAGGAACAGAGCCGGTTGTTAATTAAATCAGTTTCCCCTGTGCTTTTCCTCCTGTAACAACTCAAAATGGCTGCTGAGAGAAAAGTTTATTAGCTCCACTTTGAGCTTGAATTATGTGTTTATTATCTCACCTTCAGCATCAGCCATTGTTTCAAGGTCTGTGCTTGCTCTTCTCGTTCTCCTCATATCTGTGTTATTTGTGTGTGTGTGTGTGTAGTGCAGCAGAGAGGAAATCACGTGTCGGCTCGGTTGCTCGCTTATCAGCTCTGCCATATGCTGCTTTATGTAAAAACAGAGTCTTGTTGAGAGGCCTTATGTCAAATCTAATACAAGCAATAACCCGATAAAACTACAGTGAATCGTTTTTCTCCAAAAGGGCACTTCTGTTTCAGCAGTAACTTTGACACGGTATGCATAAATAACTTGTATCCTTGCAACAAATATTGCAATGAATGGTAACAGACAGTATATTTACTGTCTGTCATCATCATGTCCTCATGTTCCCCTGACTTCCCAACTGTTAACACAGCAACACGTTTACAGAGAGAAACAGAACAAAGCTGCAGGTGCATGTTGTGTTCAGGTGTCTGCAGTATCCAGTGTTCTCTCTCTGCACATTTCTATAGTGTCTAAGTGTTTTCCACTCATTTCCTCTTCAGCTCTTTTCTGTATTGTTTCGCCTTACTGCTCCTACTTCTTTTCTCTTTCAGTCTTCCTTCACTGGCAAGCTTCATTCTTTCATTGTCAACCATCTGTTCTGTCAAGTATCTCCCTTACAGTTAGGCTGGCACGTAATGAGATTGGATTGCATTATGGTCTGATTCGACCTTAAATAAAACAACTTGGCAGACTCTTGCCTACCTTTAAATATATGTACAGCCTCTAGATCGGATATCAAGCATGTGACATGTTTAAAATAATAATGATGCTACCTTTGACCAAAATTTAAACTAATAAGTATCATTTTGTATGCATTTTTATCTCAGCTGGAAGTAAACTTTTGCCTGCCAACAAAACTTTCTTGCTTCCTTAAGGAAACTTTGGACTCCATGTGTGAAATTTGCGGAGCAGGTCTCTTTAGTTCTGATTTAGTGATGATTTCTCTGGCACAGGCACTGTGTTTATATTGAACCTCTTACAGCGCCAGACGGAGGCTGTTCAAGGTAAAAGTTGTGTTCAACATTTAAGAAATATGAAGAAATACAACACAGTCTGTTCTGTTAATAAGTTGCCATCATGACTTTTATTTTCTGCAATTATCTGCTGTAACTAAGTGTCCTTTCCTTTCATTTTCTTTCATTTTGTAGCCCAAATACCTTGAATTCAGTGCCAGAAAACAAAATGTGCCAGAAACAAAGTGCTTTACCATAAGATAAAAAAGCAAATAAAAAAGCAGTAACTTGAAGGCAAAAACTTAACCTGTTTGCAGTGTTTCATGTCTGTCTTTCTCACCATTGCAAACAGGTTACCTTGCAGAATAAAAGGATAAAAATAACCCCAACAGTTCCAACCTTTTCTTCTCTGTCATCACAGGTTTCACTCAGTTTGCTCTGCTGCAGGGATTCTGTTGGGATGCTGCCCAAACAGACTGCTGACAAAGATCAAATCTTTCCGGTCACACACACATTACAGTAATTAACTCTTCATTCAGGGGATGAAAAATGCGGTGCAACCCTTTTGTGATGCAGAAAAATGAGGTGATGACTGGTTTCTCTGTCGCACTCAGCTTTTGGGGATCAGGCTACAAATTCTATGGGGATCAGAGATATGAATTCAATTCTTTGGCTTTAGGCCTAAGTTAAATAAATTATTCATTTTATGTTGAAATGTACATTCAGATGAGCTGAAAGGGCTGTTTGGTTCTTTCTGTCATGACTTCCACAGGGCAAAAAGTGACTGAGAAGTAAGTTAATAAAATGAAAAAAGCAAAGCGAGAGCAGTCTGCTCCCTGTGGTGTATTATAATTTATTACCACAGTAAATGATTGCATTATGCTTTCTGTATTTATGAAGCAGTCACATAGACAAGAAATCACATTTAGCAGTGCACATATTTCTTTTTGCCCCTAAATTATTGTGATTTAGAATAAAGGCTTTGATCCATTTCTCTGTAGATGGGGGAAGGAAAAAGGAAAAAAAACAACAACCAGAAGCCTTTTTTCTGTCTGTTTATTTCCTTCAAGTCATTGAGACTTGCTCCAAGGCACTCTGAGGTACAAACAAACCAAACCCCGACTGTCTGATAGCTTCATTTTAAAACCCAGCATGTGTTGTGTGAAAGTTAAACAACCACTGAATCCATTCTTGTCCTGTTGGGGAAAATCTCAGCAATACTGCAATATCACAGGAAAATAAATGTGTTTGTTCTTCAGCAAGATCGAATTGTGGTTGCGGGGATTTAACTGCTTACTGTTTGAGTGAGATTTTTTAACAGATGCCAACTTGGCTTTTTTTCTTGCATGGCCTTGTAGATTTAATAGGGAGATCTGTGCTTGTAATACTTCATTTTATGAATAAAGGAAGACATAAGGTGGAGTTGATGTATATCACACTTTTGTTCAATACAGTTAATTCATTTCACAAAAAGAAGAATGAAAATATGGCCTGGTTACTCTTTTAGCTCTTTTGTTTTCAGGCTAACTTTGGCCTTTGTGGGGCTCATGTAATAGAAAAATAATTAAATCTCAGTAACCTTAGCTGCTACGTTTGGCCTTTAATTTGAGAAAGGGGGGATTACACAACTGACAACTTCCTAACTCTTAAAAGTTGAATATTAACAAGACAAATTTAAACCATTTAAGTAAAAGTGTGACTTTGGTCATCACAAGGCTAATGTTGACCTAAAATTACCAAAGGTAGCATTAGCTATGTACATATCCTAGCACTAGCTTAAGGTCATATTGATTAAAAGTGGGCACTGTCAGCAGTAACTTTATCCATGCAGTCAAAAATAATATGGTAAAATTATAAAAATATAAATTGTTTTCAGTAGCACTGGATGTTTTTACTAATCTTGTTTTCACCTCAAATCACACAATGTCAATGGTGTCACTGTTAGCAGTTATTTTTGTCAATCTCAAGGCTTACGTTAATGTAAAATAAGTCAGAAACAATAGTTGTGGGGAAGGTCAGTGAATGTTTATACAAAACAATAAACTATTAAATCATTAGCTGTTAACTTTGGCTGTCAAAACACTGCTAAGTTGTTAATGTCATTTTCTAGATGATTAACTCTTAAAAGGTAACCCGAAACTGTGCATAAAAATATTAACATTAGTCTAAAGCCGCTCAGTCATTTTTTAGCTACTGAGGACAACAATAATGTTCCTCGATGACTAACTATGAAAAAGAGAGAATAAAAACAACCAATCACCTTTTTCACTGACAGATCTATATTAATTAATTCCAAAGTCAGAAAAAATGATAAGACCATTTATATTGCAACTTTATATGGGTTTAATTTCCTAATGGAGAAGCAGAAATGATTTCTTAAGTTGTTGTCTTTGTGATGGAGAAAGAGAAATCTATTAAAAGAGGAAAAGGATGGAATGATTAAAGTCTTTCACTGAATTTAACCAGTCGTTGTAATGTCTTTTAATCAAATCACTGGTTAATGAAGCAGATTTTTGAAGCAGGAGATTACAAATGCTACTTTAGTGCCTCTTTCCTGACAATTTGGGGAGAGGAGGTGAAGTCAGCAGAGGGGTAGACACCCTGGTAGGAGATAAATGACAAGAGCAGTCTCCTCTGGAGCTACCTCTGGACTTGCAGTGAAAGTGCTGATTGAGCCCTGCTCCGCCTATCAATCATCCAATCAACCGTGCAAAGCTGACCAGTAGGGTTTCCCTGCTTTGGCCTGCTGCTTGGAGTGAAGTGTAGTGCTGGCACGTCGCTCATTCTAATCTCCTTAAGTATTCGCCCCCACAGTAGCGTCAATGAGTCAGTCCGTCAAAGTGATCAATTCTGGTGTTGCAGGTTTCCTAAGCAGCCAGGACTCTCTGCCGGAGCGGGAAACTGTGCTCTAGATGAGAAACTGGATGTTGGATTTTGCAATCCATCAGCCACATCCTGATAGCAGATTGAAAAGAGACCACTTGGACTGCTGCCATTACAGTCTGCTACTGTAGAAATGACAAATGGCGGTGCTTATTTTATGACCTGCCAAGGCCAAGTTTCCTTTACTTACTGTGGTTACACAACACATGCACATTTGCCTTTTAATGCTAGTGAGCCACAGTGACTTCACAGGTAATAAGAGTCTTTATCCTATCAGTTGTTTAAAAAAGGGTAACATTCAAAGACCTTTCACCACTCCTGCATATTTGTATCTTTTTTTTTTAAAAGGTCTGTCCCAAATCAACTGCAAACCAAAAAAATCCTTCTTACCCCTGAGGTAGCTGTTAATTAATTACCTGGTTTTATGATATTAGTTACCAGTAGACAGACAATGTTATAACAAGCTAAGGACAATCATTTAGCAGCGAAGAAATTAAATGCATCCCTAGGGAATCAGGAGAATTAATGAATCGTCAGTAATCTGGCATAATCCCAGTTTCTGAGTCCCTGAGATCCTTATGTGATTTTAAAAGGACATTTATACACTTCCATAGGTTGAAATCTTCTCTGTAGCCAGTAAATTAAAAGTGTTACTGCTCAGCCCAAATGCTTAAAAAAAACTTGCCATCAAACGTCCAAATGAACATCTAAATGAACAAACTCAAATAGGCTTCATTTCTATTGGTACCACTGAAAACTGATACAGTTGATACAAACAACAAACTGACTAATCAACAAAACTGAGAAAAAAAAATTTAAAACCCCCACCCCCACAAAACCTGGATAACACAAAAAGAAAAGGCAGGATTTGGACATTTTAGACTAACTGACAATTAAAGGAAGGAGAACCACAGATATACACACTCTTGGGAGAGAAAACAAATGAGAGACAGGTAAAACTAATAATGAATTGAATTAATGAATTTTGTTTTTTATTGCTTGTTTTAAATCAATGCATATCTTCTTCAGCTGTTTAGAGAATGCTAAGCTGCTCTTTTACTCTGAAGCTCCAGAAACATTTTGTGGACTAAGAGACTTCTTCCAACTTTCTATAGGGGTGAGTAGACAATGACTTAGTTTTTAAATTTTGGCTGAAGTTTCTTAATGATGCTTTATTTATATTTGATATGGATATTATTAATTTTTTTAACCAAAAAGTTCACTATATTAACTCTTAAAGGTAATAATATCAATTACTGTTATATTCGCAGCTCATTTCTGTTACCCTCAAGGTGTTACCATACATTTTTGGAGTAAAAGCTCTGAGGTCAGAAAATTTACCTTTTAGCACACATTCTATTTAAAGTATCCTTTTCCCAAAGGACCAGAAGATTGTCCCGATCAAATAACCAAAGCACCTGCCATAAATCGCAGATGTCTGTCTAACAGCAACAGAATGAAAAATGGCTCTGAACTTTAGACTCACACCAACCCCTTTTCCATCTGCATGACTAATTTCGTGATTTATCGGCTTTTAAAGCGCAAATCTGTAACATTTTTCAACTCTTACATATATCACAGAAGGCAGAGCATCTGTAGTCACATTTGTGCTTTTTCATCTTGTTCATGTCTGGAAAAAGCTCAGTGATCTCTGTGGGGTGTTCATTTGCCTTTTACCAGCATAGTTAGATTTAAGTACCTATTTGACTCTAATTTCTTGTTAAGGAGCTTCGTTCCCTCTTCTCAAGGTCTTTGGATTGATGTTTTGTCCATCTCCTGTTCTTTTCAGCCCTGTCTCTTTTCACAAGTGTGCATTGCATTTGTCCCAGTGTTGCCAGAGAAGAGTTGATTTCAACAGTAATGGTATTCATGACTTTGAGAGTGAAAATGAATGTTCTGAAAGATCACATTTCTCGAGTAGTGATGTTGACTGGCAGTTTTAAAATTACACCATTGATGTTTTTTTTTTTATCTTCTTCCTGGTGCAACCTTGTTGAAAGTTCTTGACATTCAAACACAATCACGTTTTTTAGACATGAGCAAGGTCATGTCCCTTCTTAGCTGTGGACAAATCAAAAGTGTGACGAAAACGGAAGAAAATAGTCTAAAATGAAAATTAATAGCATTATTTGTGCGGTTTAAAAGCTGAAAGGACCTCAGAGAAGAGTTGTTTTCCTCTCTGTCTTTGGTTGCAGCAGCGGCACCACTTTGTCTATTTTCTCTAAGCTGAGAGAGATAGAGCACAGTATACATGCAGCACTGAAGTTAGCTGGCAGAGTTTATTCATCTCTATAAAGTCGTGGCTCAGAGGGAGACACTTGGCACTGGAACAGAGAGCGGACCTTTTCCCTGTGGCTGAGGCTGCTTTAGAGGCTGTTGACCATCTTTGTTGTCTCAGCATTTTTTTTTAAGTTTTCAAACTCTCCATTTCTCTCATGTATATTTTTGTTGCTTTAATATTTGCTGCTACTCATGTTATTTTGTCCTCACTGCTTGCAGCTTATGCTGCTGATATTAATATATACTGGTGCGGCACAGTTTCAAGTCATGTAACATGTAACATATAAATTCAATTGAAACTGTTGCAGCACATTTTTATCACACCCTTCTACATAACAGACAAACAAATTAATTGACAAAAAAACACAAGTCAGCAGAGGTAAGTATGCCTCTATAGAATATTTTACACACCTAAGGGTTTTTCAACTTTACCAAAATGAATCATGCAGTATTCCTGCTGACTGATACTCTCATGTAATCAAATGTGTGTTCATAACACTTGTTTTTTATATATTAGATCTCACTGAAATAGCTATTTTATCTAATCATTTCTTTATATTCCTCTTAATGCCTGTACTTTTTTTCAGATTAAAACAAATTCCAGCCGTCATATATCAAATAATCGTTTCTCGATGTGAACTACCGGGAGGAAATCTTTCTGAATAGAGCGCGAGCATACCAGCAGGTGTGTAACACCACGGATGGGTTTCGGACACGTGACGCGCCGGTGCAGTCGATCCTGACGCCGCTGTTCACGTTCACGTCACTCCTCATGCCCCTCTTTGAGAAAGTGTCACGCGAGCGCGCACGCAATCTGTAGCTCCCGCCCTTTCTCCCTTCACTCTCCACTTCTCGTCTTCTCCGCATCAGCAGCACCGACAGAGCGCGTGCCCGCGTCTGTGGTTGCGCACCTCTGCACTGACTGTTTGTAAATTCATTACTTTCATAAGGGAAATAGTTTTTTGTCTAACGCTGTCCTATATATAGATACGGAATAATGTATTTTATTTTTTTCTTTACATCTTAATGTCCTCTGGGTGATTAAGGTTGTTGTATGAACTTAACCGCGACATTAAAGGGATAAGACCCTCGTTTATCAATTTTAAGGGATAACTTAGCATCAAGTGAATTCAAATAAGACATTACAGTAAATAAAAACAAACATATACCAGTTATGAGATCAGGGATAAAACAAACTAAATACCTCCCTGGCACATTAAATCATACTTTCATTCTATTTGTGTCTGTTATTTCTTATTATGGCCGTCAACTGGAGGTCCGATTGTACTCTTCTATTCATTTATCTCTGCATTGCTCGTTGTATCCAAATCTCGCTGCTGCTGCGACCCAATTTGTCCCACGGGGCTCATTTAACTCTGATCTGATCTAATCTAATCTCGCCCTCTCTCGCCTCTCACGCTTTTATTTCCCTTCACAGTCGCCGTGGCCGTGCGGCGCGCTCCCGTCATCGCGTCAGGAGGCAGCTCACTGGTGCTGAAGCTGACGAGGATGGTGATGATGATGATGGCGGTGATGGAGGAGCAACGCTGAGTTCGCTCTCCCGGTTTTCCATCCCCGTTTTCCATTCATTCTTTTTTCATTATTGAAAAAAAAACAGACAACAAAGCGATATAAAAGCAACGTCGCCGATTTGACCTACTACCTTTCTCCACCTCCCTCCCGTCTCCTGAGTCGAGACCGAGATGGGGAACGAAGCGAGTATGGAGGGCGGCGGGCAGCCCGGTGAGCCGGGAGCCGCCGGGATGATGGGGTCGGTGATGCCCGGAGGACCTGCAGCAGGACCGGGGGCAGGACAGCACATGAAGCCTGTCAACGGAGCCGCTGCTGGGGGAGGGATGGGAGTTGGAGGCCCCGGGATGGGAATGACGAGGTAGGAACAGCAGTGGTGAAGGTTTTTCGGGTAAACGGGGCTGACTGAAGTGCTCTTGGTATACTACATCCCAGTGTGTGTGTGTGTGTGTGTGTGTGTGTGTGTGTGTGTGTGTGTCAACACGGAAACGGTTGGTGAACGACACGAGACGTTTGGTTCAGATTTTACATGGACGGGATTAACAAGGTGTTGCAAAATGTTTTCCCCTCTAAAATGCACACAGGAGCATGTGATGGTGTGTTATGAACAGCAGAGGAGTGACATCCCGCGTCAGTCTGTAGATGTAGAAATGAAAAAGCCGAGAGCTGTCCGCGGTGCTGAGGCGCTGCGAGCTGCAGCGCTGCTGAGCCTGAATGGCTCATTTGAAAATGCCACGATTTCCCCTAAAGTGGTTGACATTGCATGCGAAGGTGGCTTACAACCTCCGTATACATCTCTGTTCTCTGTGTTATGGCTGCTGGTGTGTGATTTTATCCCGCGGTGTCATGTGCTGTAATAGTATTTCCTCCTTCCCCTCAGCTCGAGCTGTGCTTTGGCGTAGTGTGTTGCATGGGACGTCTTCAAAAACACACACAGTCCGAGCCCTCGTTATTTTTCACTCGATTATCATTATCATCATGTAAAAGCTGCGATGTCAAAGCCTATCATTTATTAAACGTGACCGTGTGACGTGCTTCTAAAGGTTTGTGTTGGAGATCAGATGTGATGCAGTTGGATGCTCGAAGCGCGTAAATACTCTCGCTCGTTTCCGCATGGGCGGGGGGTGCTGGATGTGTGTGCCTGTGCATGTGTGCGCGAGTGTGTGTGTGTGTTTTCGTACGTGAAGGGGCTTGCCTGACTATGTAGGCGTGTGTTTGATGATGTGTGTGTTTGTGTGTGTGTGTGTAGTACTGATACTATCAGCAACGTCAACGTTTCCCGTTAATGACGTAGAGGCGTCTCACAGACAAATTGTGCTTTCCAACATACTATACTATGTCAAACCATACCCTGCCCAATGAAACCTCACTCCTGTGGAACATACATGATACTAAAACCATATCATGTTATGGTACTGTATATATATACATTTAGACCTTTAACAGAACCAACAGTTCTTACATGTTCTACTCAATACTTTCACATTCATAATTTGAAGATATATTAAGTCTGACATTTGTTACTTAATATACTACACTTAAAAAAAAAGCTAATGTATCTTAAGGAAGCAAAATCATATTTCTAATACCAGTATTACCAACGCACAACATCTCCGTTTACTGATTAGTAAAAAACCTGTAAAATAAACATGTCATGTTGAAACATTAACAGCACTATTAACCATATTTCATATGCCACTAAATTATGCTGTATCTTAAACACACAAAACAAAAAAATCATAGTTGCCTGCATGAGAAAAAATTTCGTTTTTGACTTCTCTGTCTGAAAAATATGGACATTTTTTTCCTGATCAAAATCAAATGTGCAGCTCCGTTGTCACTATGCATTGACAGTATGTTTCTTTTGATCAAATACTAATCATAGGCTGCTTTACCGTACCATACAACACCATACTATAAAGTAAAACAGGATACCCAATGGAATGACATATGTCTTGACAGAGCTAATCATGACCTCACATCTTCACAATAACTGTACAGTAGACACATATTATTCCACATATCTAGACACTTTTTTCCATCCAGCACCACACCTTCAGCTCCAACCTCTCCTTTAACTTGGCTCAGCTAATGCAGATGCTGCGCACTCTTTTGTCTTTTAATCTAGGGATCTTAACTTACTGTACCATCTCATCCATCAAAGCCTCCTGCAGCCATGTCGCTGTACAGAGACCTAATCAGGCTGACGTTTTGTTGAAGTAATATGGAGTAGTAATGAGTAGGGCTACAGCTGGCCTGCACAGGTCTGTGTGTGTGGGTTATATTTAGGACACATCCCGGGTTTGATTCATGCCTCTGCAGGAAAGAGGAGCGGAGCAGCACAGGCCTATCCATCATTATGTAACACAGGGACTCAGAGAGCAGATGACAGCTTCAGCTCGCTTCCGATGAACGACAACAGTGTCAAACATGCTCTGATGCTTATATCTGCGTTCCTCTGTGTAGAAGATTTGCTTCTTTTTTTGTTGCTTTTATAATTTTTTTATTCCTGCACTACTGGTCACGAGCATCTAAATTGCCGCCCACATTTCAAATTTACCCTGAATAAAAGACGTGTATTATTATTATTATTTTTTTTGCAGCATGCACCGCCCCACATTAAGTATTTATAAAGGCGTAATACAAGGCCATGTGAACAGATTGAATCACGTGCAGAGCGTGTTTGCTCGCCCTCCTCCCCTCTCTCACTCTCACACACTCCCTCTCTCTCCTGCACTGCTCTGCCTGACTGCCTGCTCCGATCACTCTCCCTCCCGCTCTCTTGCTCCCTGTCTCCTCTGCACACTCGCATGCTTTGCTGCTCTCTTCCCTTCTCATTCTCTCCCTCCCCTTTCTCTCTGTCTCTCTATATATCCTTTGCATACTTGCATTCATTATAGAGGAGAAGTGATGCTGTTCTCTCTCATCCCC